>OU343223.1:88676318-88741534 GCA_910596185.1 Chrysanthemum makinoi | reverse complement strand
ACACCAACGACTAATCCCAAAGGAGATCTACTCCTTTACAACATCATCAAGGATATCAATATCCTTGGATCTAATGCTAGTCTATCTTGTACATCGAAACACACCATATCGAGTGTACATCTAAGGCACCTTTCACTAATGCCTTTGACTAGATCTACAAGACACCTTTCACTAATGTCTTATGTATTCACTTCTAAGCACCTTTCACTAATGCTTCTTTGTCTTGACTTTTAAGCACCTTTCACTAATGCTTCTTTGTCTTGACTTCTAAGCACCTACCACAAGTGCTTATCCTATTGACGATGGATACCCTTCACTAATATCTTCGTCTTGACACTTGAGACATCTTTCACTAATGTCTTCAACACTACACTTCTTTGAATAAAGAAAGGAATCATCAACAAGAAGACTTTAGTAGCCTTGATGATGAGGAAGCATGGCAACTCATGGACTTGAGCTTGCTCGGCTTCAAAGGTGGTGATCTTGCCTTTAAGAGGAACCTAAAAGATCACACAAAAAAAAACTACAAACATAGATCTCTTGGATCTAAGGTTAGTGAGATTTAACTCAGGGGAGAAAGTGTGTTAGAAAGGGGTAGTAATAATGAAGAAATGGCTCACTATTTATAGAGGAAAAATCCTACTGTTCCCCGGATCCCACGGATCCCTACCACAAGGGATCCGGCTTGCACAAAGCTAGGGATCCGTGGAACGCTCCTCTTTGCCCATGGGTATTTTGGTTATGGGTCATGGGTCATGGGTTGAACCATGGATCTTTGGCTAGATACAATGTATCTTTGAGTGCAATGCACTTAGTCACTTGGGTATGGGTTGATCCATGGGTTATGGATATCATCCATGTATGATATAAGCATGATGTCATGCAATGGGTTATGGGTCAAGATCCATGGGTTATGGGCTTTGGGTTGTACCCAACTACATTCAATGTATTTGCCCAAATGGGTTGTGATACTTAAGTTTCTACCCATTTATATTACCCAATATACTACATGCTAGTTATGTGTATATTTTATCCAAATATGTAAACACTAGTTGTTGTACATATGTATTACTTAAATCATAAAATCACTTATACTTGTTTTAGTGTTTTATATGAAAATGTGAATATGTTAGAAACTATTAGTTCAAACCATTTACGTATTTTATTTGTTTCGTTAATATGATTTTACGTTTGTTATCGACAAAACATTAGAAGATCGTAAAATATAAATAAACGTTTTTACGGCTTAGTTGTGTTAACAATCTCCCCCTTTTTGTTGATGACAAAACATAAAATTATTTTAAGGAAAAGCTAAAATTCGTAAAGTTTTGAATTTGTAGTTTTTATTGTCTTCTCCCCCTTTTTGTCGAAACAAAAAGTGTTTGAAGGAAAGCAACACATTGTTTTTAAGAAAAACATGTGAAAGAAGTAAACAAAATAGAGAGCAAGTAACGGGAAAAGATCTCGTCTTTACTCCCCTTGACGAGTCCATCCCTATGTAAGGGCGTCAAGTAAGTGATACTAATCTAGTTTGCTTGGAAGTAAATTTTCAAAAGATTTCGTCTAAGTGACGAATGTGCTCCCCCTTGATGGTTGCAATTTTGCAAGGGGATGTCATGAAATGTAAACCTAGTATTGGAAGTAATTTGAAATGTATTGCTTTGACATAAAGCTCCCCTAGCTTTAGGATGTCAAAGTCTTCATATGTAAATTGAATAACTACAAAACAAAGGTTAGAAAGCAAGTATAATTCACAATTTCCTGCAAATGTGGTTCAAGTTAGAAAAAAAAAAACTTTTAGTCTCACGGATCCCGCGGTTCCCTCCTAGTAGGGATCCGTCTAGGCAATTCTGAGGGATCCGTATTTAACTGATTAATTTCAAACAAAGGTGATATAACAAGTAATGTTATCACAAAAATGAGATATGAATACAAGGTAATCATATGCTCAGAAAAATAACAAGTAGCATGTATTTCCATTTAATAAAACTAGAGTTATGATATACATGACTATAAAAACTAAGAAAATAAGAAACTACATGATTAGAAATTTCTAAACCAACTATCGCTTGATGCTAGGACACCACTAAAATCTTCTAGCTCAAGTTTTGTTTAGGTTTAATCTCGTCGAAACATTCGAGGAGATGATAGAACATGAAACGTTGGTCTTCTTGTACTTCATGTATCAAACTTTCAACATGTTGACAATGATAGCAATCTTTGTCATGGCTAGGTAGTGGTGGTGGAAGAAATGAAATGGCTTGATGCGAAGGATCAAGTGAAGCGGCTTGTGGAGCTTCAAACGATGGAGGGATTGGTGGAGGTATATTTGAGAATGACTCAACCAAGAATGATGGTGGTGGTTGAGAAGTGTCAACTTCCATATGATCGGGTGGTTGACTTTGATGATTTCTCATAATCCAAATGGGATTATATGATGGAAACGGCGAAAAGGAAGCCAGAGCAAGTGTTGACTCAACACCTTGATTTTGAACCATTATTCCTCCTAATGAGGAGAATGTTGTTGGCGGAAGCGGATGAGACGGCTTAGGAGGCAAGTCCTCTAAATTGTAGAGGTGTGGTGATGATAGTGGGGATGTAAATGAAATAGCTCTAGGAACCAATGGTGATGGTTTAGTGGAGATAATATTGTTTGGCCTAGGAGGTATGGTGGTGTTTGGCATTGGTAGTTTTGTGGGTACTATCCTTTTAGGAATTGGTTTGATTAGATGAGGAAGGATCCTATCATTTGTTGGCTTGACCGAAGATGATTCGGTTGAAGATATTTCGTGTATAACACGAGCCTTTTTCATGGGTGGTTCTTTGGTGGATAAGTTACTACTTGGGGTTTTCCTCATGATGAGATGATTTCAAGAGGTTGCAAGAGCTGAAAGTTAGGATGAGAGTGATGACTATGGAGGTCCTAACAAAGTGGTTTATAAACCAAGAGATTTGGCAAGTGCATTTAAGCCTTAAGCCACTAGGATTCATTGGAATTTGATGATTAACATGCACAAGAGTCAACTTCAGAGTTTGCACTGATCTAGGAACTCATTTAAGATGAGATGGAGTGTTTGAGTTAGGAAGATGAGTTGAAATGATTGTTTTAGCAAGATTTGACATAAGCTGTCATTCGGATCCCACGGTTCCTTCCTCATAGGGATCCGTCTAGGCTAATCCTAGGGATCCGGCTTTCAGCAGTTATGAAAGAGTGGAAATGATGTTTCTAAGATCTAAGACCTATATCATCTTGAGTGTTTCAGTCCTCCTAAGTGTTTTAAATGAAGGGGTGCTTGAGTACTTGAAGGTAATGAATGATGTAGCTAATGATTGTCAATTATGGAAGGACTTGGAACTTTCAAGAGTACCAATGGATGAGCAAGGATGACAATAAAGATTTAGAGTGTCAATTGAAGCTAAATGATCCTAGAGATCAGGTTGTGTCTTAGGATAGTGTTTTGGAAAATATCCTAGAAGCTTTGAGATGGAAAACTAGATTTTGATCAACTTTGATCAATTTTGAGGTGAGGATGATTTATGATCAATTTTGCCATAATCGAAAGATTTCTAAGACTAGATGTGAGGGATCAAGTAGAAAATGAAGTGTGAGTTTAAGAGCGGAAGAGTAATGGATTAAAAGTGAAATGGTAGATCTACAAGCTTCTTAGAGTGTGATCTAGGTGAGTTATGTATGAGTAGGAAAGATCAACCTATCTTGATACGGACTTAATTTGCCTTAATACACTATGTTTAGCTTAGTGTGAGATGTTCTAAGGGTATGTTTGAAATATAATGCTTCCAATTGCATTTTCTGTTTGCCGGATCCCACGGTTCCCTAAGTGTAGGGATCCGTCTAGTACAATCTTTGGGATCCGCCTATCTGCTCAGCAGGTCCTTTACTAAAGGTATGCAATGATCTTGACAATGCATTATATCTCAAGGATAGTCTAAAAGGAGTTCTAATACTAAGATATCAAATGTAAGATGTTTTATTTCATGAAAGAAATTGGATTACATTGATAAAGCACGAGTACAAGAGATTTGATCCTATTTTGGAATACTACTAGGTTCCTTGAGTGTTTTCGCTAGGAGGATCATTATGTGATTGATGAGTGTTGGTGGAATCAAGAATTAATAAAGTCTTCATGAGAGATATGTTTAGCGGTTCCATCATCTTGCTCACAAGTACGTACAACGGACTTTGAAATTGAGGATGGAAGTGCATAACATTATGATATTGGCGTGTCAAGAACATTCCATAAGGGATGAGTTTATTCTTGGAGCCTTGAATATTTGCAATTCGCCTTGCGAAGAAGTAGGCGAGATTGTATGGTTGTTGTGTTAGAAAATAGTACAACATGTGAGCACAACAAGCGGGAAGAATTTCTCGATTTCTCCTAAGACTCCAAACATTTTCACGTAGGATGAGTGCAAGAGGCTTGTACTCTTCTCGGATATCCCTTGTAAAGATAATGTTTGGATTGGAGTAATATGTTCGAGGTTTGCATATTATGCGATTTAAATATTCCAGAGAAGGTATGTGTGAACAATATGGACTATTTTCTGCACGAAAGTTGAAGAGAGAATCAAGAGACCAATCTTTGGTGAAGGCACATTGTCCATGATTTGAAATCCGGAGGATGTGAGCAAAATGCCCAAGGGTTAGAGTGAACTTTTGGTTTTTGATATAAAACCAAAGAGATAGAGAGCGATCCTCGTTACGAACGAGTTCGACTTGACGGAAGAATTCCATTATGAACCTTGGACATATCTTCTCGTTGATTTCAAGAAGACATTCTAGTCCTATGGCTCGGAAGGAGGTATTGATACCTTCTTCGAATTGTAGAGAGGTGTCTACAATACGTCCTTCATGGAAGTGACGGTTTTCGAGATTATTGAACCCACGGACATGATTGCCAGGTGTGTTGGGTTCGCGAGAGATGTTCGGAGTGTAGACGCTAGTGAGTGAAAAATCAAACTCATATTCATGCGTCATAGTTGAACCTATAGAAATGGTAAGTTAATAAAAAGAGATGTTTGTGGTTAACCTATGATAATCTAATGTTTTTACTAGATTTTTATTAACAATGGTATTTAACATTTTAACTTACTCAAGGTTTTGACTTTCTAGTGGATTATTACATTTAGAAAGATAGTGGTTTTTAATTTGAATGAAAAACTATTTTCCAGTAGGACGGATCCCACGGTTCTTTAACAAAAGGGATCTGGCTAGTATATCTTCCGGGATCCGTGTATCTGTAGTAATAGAAACATAGGTTTTCCAGTTTTTATACCATGAAATATGTTTTATCCTACATTTTCTTTTAGCATGCATACATGACTTCTAATGTATCACGAAAGAATATAAAACATATAAATCAAGATAAGTGACACACACATTATGATAATAATAAACTAGTAATATTGCATTTCAATACTAAGGATGATACAAAGGATTGGGTATATAACCCCAATGTAGATTAACAACACAAAGTAAATGTCTCTGTATGTGAACTTCATCATAGGGAACACAAGTGCGATGAGTGTCAGGGCGATGAGCACGAGTGCGATGTAAACCATGTTGATGACGGATCTTCTTGGTTTCGGTTGAGATGGAATGAGGAGGAAGATGAAATTTTTGAATGAGAGGAAATTTTTGAAATTCGAAGATTTGAAAAGGTGAGGTTTTGGTAGAGTTGGTCGACGGTGGGGTTATTTATAGGAAGGAGGAATTTTTGAAATTCGTGTTTTGTTTTATTATTGGATTTAAAAGAAACAAAACAAAGTTTTATATACCACGACTTTGGACGAGAAATAAAACACGTATGTGAGAAAAAGGCTTCTTAATGAAGCTTCATGTAAAACATGTATAAGCACAAAAGATAATCATATAAATACCTAAATAGGTATACTTAATTATCAAGCAAAGTAAAAGGAAATCATACCTCTAGCGTACTTAGGAATGTCTTTACAAATGACACAACAAATGTGACTTAGACGATTCCCCGCTCTTTGCGTTCAAGATACCTTCTTAAGGAAGGTATTCTTGTTACCAAGCGACTCCTAAAGCTTGGTGGGTATGAGCTTTGACTAATCAACATGACAAAGAAGATTAGTGCAATTAAATGAAAAGGTAAATAAGAAAAATGTTGTTATCAAATCAACATCCAAACATATAGTTTTGAACAACATGGTGTTTGTTTAAAAAAACTTTCTTTGTAGTTTTCAATTAACTATGGATCGTATCAAGTTTTTAAAGTACAATATACTTCAAGAAACTTGGTAACGAAGCTCTGATGCCAATTGTAGAAAACTAGAAGGGGGGTTGAATAGTTTTGCCAATTAAAACTTCCTTTTAAACTATTTAGATCGACTTATGTCAATCTATTTGGATGTGTGTGTTGGATGTTGATAACCAAGCATATAGAGGTAAGTAATGAAAAGATAAGAGTAAGAAGCACAAAACCACAACACGAGTATTTATAGTGGTTCGGCTACAAGGACACCTTCCTTTCCCTACTCCACTCCCCGAGTCACCTACTCGAGAGTTCGTAATCACTACACCAATCTCCTTATGGCGGAGAAGCCTTCACAACGTCGCCTACTCTTTTTCCGGTGCTAGGCTAACCAGCGGGTTCTTTCACTCCAAGGTGAACCACACCTACACAACGTCGCCTACCCTTTATAAGGTACTAGGCTAAGTACCTAGTTCTTTCACTCCAAGGTGAACTACACCTTCAAAACGTCGCCTACCCTTTATTAGGTACTAGGCTAAGCACCTAGTTCTATTGCAATGGAGGAACTACTACCACACTACACCAACGACTAATCCCAAAGGAGATCTACTCCTTTACAACATCATCAAGGATATCAATATCCTTGGATCTAATGCTAGTCTATCTTGTACATCAAAACACACCATATCGAGTGTACATCTAAGGCACCTTTCACTAATGCCTTTGACTAGATCTACAAGACACCTTTCACTAATGTCTTGTGTCTTCACTTCTAAGCACCTTTCACTAATGCTTCTTTGTCTTGACTTCTAAGCACCTTTCACTAATGCTTCTTTGTCTTGACTTCTAAGCACCTACCACAAGTGCTTATCCTATTGACGATGGATACCCTTCACTAATATCTTCATCTTGACACTTGAGACATCTTTCACTAATGTCTTCAACACTACACTTCTTTGAATAAAGAAAGGAATCATCAACAAGAAGACTTTAGTAGCCTTGATGATGAGGAAGCATGGCAACTCATGGACTTGAGCTTGCTCGGCTTCAAAGGTGGTGATCTTGCCTTTAAGAGGAACCTAAAAGATCACACAAAAACAAAACTACAAACATAGATCTCTTGGATCTAAGGTTAGTGAGATTTAACTCAGGGGAGAAATTATGTTAGAAAGGGGTAGTAATAATGAAGAAATGGCTCACTATTTATAGAGGAAAAATCCTACTGTTCCCCGGATCCCACGGATCCCTACCACAAGGGATCCGGCTAGCACAAAGCTAGGGGTCCGTGGAACGCTCCTCTTTGCCCATGGGTATTTTGGTTATGGGTCATGGGTCATGGGTTGAACCATGGATCTTTGGCTAGATACAATGTATCTTTGAGTGCAATGCACTTAGTCACTTGGGTATGGGTTGATCCATGGGTTATGGATATCATCCATGTATGATATAAGCATGATGTCATGCAATGGGTTATGGGTCAAGATCCATGGGTTATGGGCTTTGGGTTGTACCCAACTACATTCAATGTATTTGCTCAAATGGGTTGTGATACTTAAGTTTCTACCCATTTATATTACCCAATATACTACATGCTAGTTATGTGTATATTTTATCCAAATATGTAAACACTAGTTGTTGTACATATGTATTACTTAAATCATAAAATCACTTATACTTGTTTTAGTGTTTTATATGAAAATGTGAATATGTTAGAAACTATTAGTTCAAACCATTTACGTATTTTATTTGTTTCGTTAATATGATTTTACGTTTTTTATCGACAAAACATTAGAAGATCGTAAAATATAATTAAACGTTTTTATGGCTTATTTGTATTAACACCCTCATTGGAGGAATCCGGCTACTGCAGACCAGAAGCCTCTCAGCATATGTGCAATATTTGCACTCTTAGCAAATGCTTATCCTAGTCATTTCTACAATCATTAAATGCAAGCACACAATAAGTATAACACATAGCAAGTGTGGGGGAACTAAATGGTAATCAAAGATGAGTGATGACGACTACTTGAATGAATTCAAGATGTCGTAAAATCTCATCTTACTCGTTCCTAAGTTAAGATGTTCAATGCCAAATCATGGCAATTCCTACACACTACATCCTACTCTACATAAGTATTGTTAAGATGTTACAAACCATTGTTTAAGAAATTTTTCTCACAAATTAAGGTCCTATGACCTTATCTTCCATCTACATCTCCTTCCATTTCACTCCCGTCTTCATCCTCATCTACATCCCCTTCACTCTTCATCCCACCATCTCTACTTCTTTTTCTTCAAGAAGTTATCGAAGCACTTGAAGATCCCTTTAGTTTGTTGCCATTCTTGTGATGGGCTAGGAATGTCCGGAAATTGATTGATGTAATCTAAGGGGTCGAGATCGGTGTTTCCAAGGGGGTTGCTACTTCCTTCTCCTTCTCTTTGTCTTTCCCGCTCATCCGATGAATCCGTTGGTGGGTGAGGTCTCTTGCCATCCACCATAAACCTTGTAGTCTTTCCCTCGGATAACGGTACCATGACTTTGTTGCAAAAGCTATGATCAAAGGAATACGGAGAAGGCTCTAAAGCAAAGATGAAGTTTGCTAGACGGGATAGGAGCATGGCATAAGGGAGTACCATTTTGTCCATGCTTTTCACACTCGCTATTCTCTTTATCATGTAATATGCTAGGTTGAAGCGAGTGTTGGTCACAAGGCAATAAATCATGAAGCTCAAGCAAGCATTGAAATGATCCTTGTTGCCTCCCAAGCAAAGCACATTCTCCCTTACTATGACTTCCCATTTCTTGTACAACGGGAACATCTCGGAAAGCTCCAATTGAAATGGATCCCTATAGATCACTTTGGAATTTATCGTGACCCTCGATGGAGATGCCCTTTCCATGAATACGGTATCCCTTACCATGGTTGCTTCCGGGATTCTCATGTAGTAGACTTCATGATGATCTACCATGTCGTGTAGCTCCGCCAAAGACCATTCATTGGAATACATGCAAACTCCTTGATATGGGACACGGAGTATTCTTCCAAATTCTACAAGAGAGAGGGTGTACTCATGCTCATTTATGATGAAAACTATTGAGATGGTCCCGTTATCATTCCTAACGATTCTCATTGTCTTGTAAAATTCAAGCACGAACACCGGACAAATTTGCTCGTTTATGTCCAAAAGACAATCAAAGACAATTCCATCAAATACTTCTCGGATGTTGGTGTTAGCAAGGAATGATGGTTCTACCACACGACCTTCATGAAAAAACCTCTTTTCAAGCAACTTGAAAGCTTTCCTATCCTCCGGGCTAAGGCCTTCCTTTCGATGGTACATTGGGATGTAGTGGGCGGTATCATGATAATCTTGTTGGCGGTTACTAGGCATGATTGTTCCTATACAACAAAACCACAATGTTGTGTTAATTGTGAATAGTATCCTGATTTGTCAGTTTTCGTACAGATATATTTTCCGAAGAAATACAAAGGTATGTATTTCCCGGGTCGTTTTCCCAACGAGGGATGAATGGAGTTTATAACTCACGTCGCGTGATTCGGGATTTGAATGGGAAAAATGGAATAATTTGATGTTTTTCTAAACTACGGGGTAAAGGAAAGTAAAGGGAAACACTAATATCAACTAAAGCTATGATGTAAAAAAGTAAATGCAACTAATTATGAAAGATTAAACTAAAACGCGATTAAACGTAATTAAAGAAACGCGAATAAAATGCAAATACGTCTAAACTAAATCCTAAAAATGATCTAAAACTACTTTAAAATTGAAAATGATATTTGAAAATTAACTAAGATTTAAAACTAATTTTTATGATTTTTCTTGATTTATTTAAAAACTAATTTAAGACATTTAAAATAGACTTAAAAAGATAAATATTAGGAAAACATGCAATAAAATTACAAAACTATTTTTAAAAAATCAAAATTAACTAAAAAGGATTTTCAAAACTGGAATCACATTTTTCTGCCTTTTTCTCTATTTATTATGAATTTTAAACTATTTAAAACTAATTAAAATGCTAGAAAATACTATTAAAACTATGAAAATTCTGGAAAAATACTTTTTATGTCTTTTTGATTTTTATAAAACTGATAAAATTGAAATTTTATTTTTTAAACCTTTTTCTGAATTATTTGCAATAAAAGCTAATTAAAAAAACCTTAAAATTGAAATTAAATGTAGAAAAATAGCAAATAAGCTTGGAAAATTATGAAAACTTCCAGAATATTATAAAATAATACTAAGAACCAAGTAAAAATAACAGAAACAACTTTGGAGAGCTGTAAATGTGATTTGGGCACAAAACTAATGTGAATAAGCACTTGAAATAAGCTAAAAGCTAACTATAAGCTACCATAAGCTACAAATACTTTAAACTATCTGTAATAAACCTTATGCAACTGAAATGGACCTTAAAAGCTCAAGCTAAAAGCATTTTGGCTACATATTCAATTTCTAGTCTATTATACCAAACGGCCCTTAATCACCTACTTTAAGCACCAAAATAAGCTATCTAGAAAAATCACAAAAATAAGAAAAAATTACCAGGCAGTAGACAACCAACCAATCAGCTTAAGTCCAAAGTTTCAGCTCAAATGGATGCAAAATGAGAGAATTAAAAATCAAAACTATAATCTATTTGGGACATTATGGAACTGTTTTTGAAAAGCTGTTGAAAGCTCAATTACACTACCAAAAGCTACATTCAGTTAAGTTTAACCTAAACTAACCTAGAGCAATCTAAAGCAACTGAAATGTCCAAATAAGCATAAGCTAAAAGGAAATTAGCACAAGATCAGGATCCTAAAAGCTCAAGCCAAACAGTCTTGAACCACCAACTTTAAGCCCTTATTAAGCTACTCTAGAAAAATTTATAAAAATAGACTAAAATGACTAGGATGAACACCACCAACAGGAGTTGTGAATTACCAAACTTCAACAAATTTCATTGAGAGGAGAGTAAACTAAAAATCCACAAATATAACTAGTTAACACTGAAAATACCATTTTGACTTATACAACAGATTAATACTTTGACTATTATGAATTTGTAAGCTTATGAATTGGAATGAAACTGATGAATAATGACAAAATAAAACCAAAACAAGCTAAATTAACCACTATTTAACCTGTAAGCCAAATATGAGATACTGAATCTCACAGAGTTTGAATTAAGAGCAGATATTTGATAATTTTGACTTTGAGTGTTTTAAGTTGCAATTTAAAAACAGAGATGAATGAAGTAGACCTAAACAAACCTAAAGCAACAAATCTAGGCCACTGAACAAACCTCTATCTTACATTATTGCACTGAACCAAACACTAGTTTTCCAACTGATATGCAAATTTAAACAAAGAATCCAATAGTCTACACTATAATTCCAATCCAAACAGATTTTAATGAGATTATAAGAACTAAATGATGCAATAAAACCAATACTAACTAACAATTAATCAATGATGCAGTTTAGTCAGACATGACAGTAATGAAATAGAAATGGTAAGACAAGCAAAACTTACATAAGTCCAGTCACAATGACTTGATAAATAGCACAAAATACCACTACCTAACTGATCTCAACCCAAATCCAATTCAGAATCAACCCAATCACCATCAAGATTTCAGATAACAGTAACGAACAATCAATTTATGAATCTGTGATTTGACCAATTTTTATTGACCATAGTAGAATGTAAATCTGAAAGGAACTTTTCAGACACTATATGAAAAACTTAATAAAACAGTAATTTGAGTGTCATGAAACACTAAAACTGAAATACATTAATTGAAAATTTAATACACTATTTGAATTGAAATACAAGAATTTGAAAACTAATAATACTGAAACTTAAATGATTACTTTAAATCAGAAAATTAACACTATACTACTCCTAAAACTACTCCTATTCTACCTGCCTCAAAGCTGTGAATGAATAGGCTTTTTATACTTGAGCTCGAGGTCTTGGAAGGATCCAGAATACATCATCTGTGCTTTCTCATGGTGAATTTGAGCCCTTAGATCATCTATCACATCACTCCTTTCATCTGGACCATTAGATCATCATTGCCACGCATCTTGCACCAATCAGAGGAGAGTATTTTGATGGGATGACACACGGATTGCCAGCGTGGCATCCGTGTGTCAGTGGGTGTCAGACGAAAGTACATATTTACCCTTAATGATGGTCAATTTGCTCAATTAGGCTCAAGGGTGTTTTAGGGTTCTTGAGTCTTTGGGATATTGGAAATTTTGGCTCACGGATTTTTTAGTTTATTTTGGTTTTTGTTTGACCGGGTATTTAAATGAGTGGACCGGGTATGGGTTGGTACTTGGGCTTGATACTTGGGCCTTAATATAAATGGTAATGGATTTGGACTTGTTTAGTAACCAAGTATTAACACATGGATTAATCTTGCAACTTCTGATTTTTCAAGGACCCAATGTATAATTCCTGAAAAAGTGGTCAAGGGTTTTTCTTGTAAATCTCAAATAATATAAGGACCATATTTGCCATCTTTGAAAATTCCAAGGACCAAACATGACAATTCTGAATCTTCAGGGACTAAAGTTGCCATTTTGAAAATTGATTGTCCAAACTTGCAAATTCCTTTCCACCTCGGCTCTTTGCACTCTTTCTTTCTCGTGCTCGATTTTTCTTTGGTTTTGGCTTCTTTTTGTCTGTTTCATCATATCCGTACCTGCACATACAAAAACTCAAGAAACACGCAAATATTAAGCATTAACGGCTCTTTCTTGGTTATTTTGGGTCTGATTTTGATAATGAAAAGATATGTGTTTTAGCACATATCAAAATACCCCAGACGAGACGATTGTCGTGTCCCCACGCAATGGAATCAACTCACATTTCTAAAACCAATGATTTCAATCTCTTTCTACTAAACCTATGAGAAGTAGCAAAGATTCCTCAAAAGAGATTAAGAAACCATTAATTCTAAAAACGCTCCGTTTACCTTTTATTTCACATATAGATATTACGATTAAGCACATTCCGATTATGAGTGACGGTTTGTTGAACTTTCATGTCGATCAATAACTCCAACATTTTTCAAACGACACGTTAGGATCACAGAGTAAGAAACACAACACAACGTGAAGTGACCATACGGATAGAATACATCGTCCCTGATTTTTCACAAGTCCCCAAACTAATTGTAAAATCGAAATCATTGTTAAATATGATTCTAGATGCTAACACTACCCATGGAAGTTACTTGTGTAATTACCTTTTGCTCCCATTTTCCTATTTTCCTTTATTTATTTTATTTTTGTGAGAAATGAATTTCCTCAAGTTTCTCGTTTCGATAATTTTTTTATTCCAATAAAGATACAAAGCTAAGTCGCTAATTAGTTATTCATCTTCCCTCGAAAACCATTGCACACAAGAATGAGGTCCACATCAAGGTCCTAATTTAACATGATTTAGGAAGATATCTCCCGGATTCAAAATTTGGCTTAACACTTATTTCAGCACATTTGCATTTTTGCAATTTAGGCCCTTGGTCTTTTCAACCACTAACTCAACGGGATTACCGTTTTATCAGAAG
Organism: Chrysanthemum makinoi; assembly: GCA_910596185.1. Lineage (NCBI taxonomy): Eukaryota > Viridiplantae > Streptophyta > Magnoliopsida > Asterales > Asteraceae > Chrysanthemum > Chrysanthemum makinoi. Next base: position 88,727,707 of record OU343223.1, on the reverse strand, counting down.
TCTTATTATGACTTTGGATTTTCCTCAACCTTTATAGAAGTTTATGACAACTTGTATGGCTTTGGATTTTTCAACTTTAATACATTTGGGCTTTATTTCATGTTAATTTTTATGCCAAACTCCGAATTCTACGGCTTTTATAACAATAGAAACAATAGCAGCAAACTATCAGGAATCAGTTGTCTATTACACCGCAACACTGACAGTACCTTGATGTGTACCCAACTCTCATGGGCAAAGATTCTCTAAAGAAGATAAAGAACTAACTATCGCCAAAAACTCAACATCTTTAATTATTATTTGACAAATATGGGGTGAAACAATTTTGTGGGAACAAAAAGCCATAAGTACCTTCGATGGGCTCTAAAGAGAACCAACTACTCCACGTTTAGCATCTAAACTCATAAGTAACTCTATCATTCCTCGATCTCCGCAAATTTAAAATCCCAAATAATGAGATCCGCGGATGCTTAGCCGATAATTTTTAGATTATCTATGGTTAAGGGAACAAGCTAGGGCTCAACACGCCCGGTCAAGTCAGAATTCCATTCCTACTCTCACCAGCGGAAAGTCAACAAGGTGTCAAAAAAAATATATATTAACTTAGCAAATGCTTCGTCAAATAATCTCAAGTCTCGCATTTTTAAAGTCACTTATTAGAAACTAGCAAATTCTTGTTTAAGCTTCGCATATTTAAAATCACTTAGGGAGACTCGCAAATTCTTGGCCTTTTGAGCTAGAATCGCATTTTATAGCCTCTTGTCTAAGCAATTAGCAAAGGCTATTTCAAGAAAAACGCATATTTAAAGAAACTTCTAAGAGACTAGCAAGAATTTTTCAATCATAAAACTAGCAAAAGCTTACAAAAAATTTTAAATTTTTCTCATTTTTGCACAAATTTTCATTTTCGAAGGAAAAACGGGGTTGCGAGAGTATACAACAAAAAACAAGCAAGTGCGGTCAAATCAAATCGAAGATTACCCACCCCAGACTAAAACAAAACATTGTCCTCAATGTTTAAAGGCAAGGGTATCAACGAAAATCTAAAAGCCGTTTATTAAGTATGCTTAAAGATAAACGTTAGTCGATAAGATTAAGATATCGGATTTCCATCAGCATCGATCATGAAACTCGAGTGGAGAAAAGACAAACTTCGAGCACGAGAGTCTTCATATCGGGAAAATCCTAAACAAAACATCACAAACAACCAAACACGAGAAATCGAAGAGGCTAACCCCTTCACGTCACTTATTAGAAGAAAATAGAAAGAAGATAGAAACGCTTGTTTTGTTATCGAGTCGTTAGCTTGACCCGCCCCGAATTCATTTGTCCTTGGGGAAGCAAGTGGAAAAGATAATCTCCATCGGACTTTCGTTCAAGATGTTTGGATAAACATTGAAGCATAAGAAAGTTCCACTCCGACGAGATACCCACGGTTCTCAAAAAGGAAAAGCGGTGATACCAGGGTCAAAGATGGTATCCTCACTCCCGCAAGAGTGAAGAAGAGGAGAAATCACATTATATGGAAGAAATGGAATAAATATTTGGATAACAATTAGGATCCATTCTTCATCTTCAAAAGCAAATTCCATATAATCTTTAATTTGAATTTGATCATTTAAGCTCACAGGGTGATTTTCAACAAAGACATCGGGAAGAAGAGGCGGGGTGATGTCATCAATAAGGGAACTCTTCTGAGAGAGCTGCTCTTCTCCAAAATTAAAATCTTCCTCAAGATCAAAATAGACACGATCATATTCCGGAGGAGATATGAAATGAGAGAGTTCACCGGAGAACTCCTCATTAATCTTTCGTGGCGGCTCATTTAATGGATCTTCATTCAACAAACTTTCAATCTCTCTTAAATTGGCTTCAAAATCAAAGTCATCATCCTCACTTCCCTGTGGAAGAGGATCGATGCGAGCGAGTTCATCGGCGAACTCCTCGAGAAGTATATCAAGAGACGAATCCTTGAGCTCGGGCTCTAGAGGATTTTCTTTAGACGACTCTACTTCTTTAATTTCAATCGAGATAGACGGAGGTGGGATTTGTGCGGTACTTTGTGAGCTAGGAATTTGCACTTTTTCCATTATGGTCTCCGTGTCGGACTCATCACTTTCCTCATCAAAGATTTGATTGTCAAAATTGAGAGTATATTCTGAATCGAATTCAAACAAAGGATTTGTGAAGGTCATTTTGAAAGTTTTTGAAATCGAATCGAAAGGTGTCTCAGATACCCTTGGGATTGGAACAAGGTCATGAATATTCTCAAGAGGAGTGCATTCGACTTCCTCATCCCCCATTGACAAGGTATCCGAATTTTCGTTAACGAGCGGATCGATCTTTAAGTTCTCTTCTTCAAACAGTTCATCGTCATCACTATCGTCAGAGTCGGAATAGTAAAAGGTGGGTGGATGACTCGGTCTTTGTTGAATGATATAGCTTTCTTGCTTGCCAAAGACGTCAATTTGTGCACTCATAACAGAAATTTTCTCGGAATGATGATCACTCAACATAGTGGTAGAATCGTAAGAAACGTCAGCATCGATAATGATGTTGTGTCATATTCTCGATCAAATCATAAGCTTCTTGAGGTGTCTTCCACATGAGATTTCCACCAGCTGCCAACATGATTTTGTCTCGATCAATCGTAGTGATACCATGATAAACGGTTAGGATTTGATCAAGAAGCAAAATTCGGTGATCGGACATTCTGTAATAACGATTTGAATCTTTCCCAAGCTTCAAATACGGTTCCTGGGTAATTGCTGGAATTAAGAATTTCTTTCCTTAGCTGCATCGTTTTCGAATACGGAAATTATTTTGAAAGAAACTTGCGAAACATCTCTTCCCAAGTATGAATTGAATGTTTTTCAAGGGTATAAAACCAAGTTTCAGCTTCGTGGGTTAAAGAGAATGAGAAGAGATTCAATCGGATATCATTTTGAGAAACGTCACGTTGTTTCATGGATTGAGTAATAGATAAAAACTTGTTCAAGTGTTCATTAGCATTTTCGTCGTTAAATCCATGAAATTGACAATGTTGTCGAAGAAGACGAACCATATGATTTTTCAATCTAAACTTGGTTCCCGGAACGATCGGTCCTCCTCGACCAATAAGTGATGGACGATAGAAATCCTCCATGGTCCGAGGATCATGGGGATCAAAGGGTGAGAAATCGAGCATTGTGGAGAATTAAACAATATAGAGGGTAAAGAGAGAAGAATTAAACATTTCAGAGAAAATCGAAGATTATTTTTGGGTTTTTATAAAATCAAACATAAAAAGAAAACAACTTTTGAAAAGGAAAATCTTTTTGGGCTTTTATAAAAGAGATATTTTCAAAAACAACGATAACTTCACTCGGGGAAGGATCTTCAAAAACACGCGAATCGAGACGGAATCGGAAACTCACTACATGCCCTCCCCGGCAGCGGCGCCATTTTTTGATTTGTCAGTTTTCGTACAGATATATTTTCCGAAGAAATACAAAGGTATGTATTTCCCGGGTCGTTTTCCCAACGAGGGATGAATGGAGTTTATAACTCACGTCGCGTGATTTGGGATTTGAATGGGAAAAAGGGAATAATTTGATGTTTTTCTAAACTACGGGGTAAAGGAAAGTAAAGGGAAACACTAATATCAACTAAAGCTATGATGTAAAAAAGTAAATGCAACTAATTATGAAAGATTAAACTAAAACGCGATTAAACGTAATTAAAGAAACGCGAATAAAATGCAAATACGTCTAAACTAAATCCTAAAAATGATCTAAAACTACTTTAAAATTGAAAATGATATTTGAAAATTAACTAAGATTTAAAACTAATTTTTATGATTTTTCTTGATTTATTTAAAAACTAATTTAAGACATTTAAAATAGACTTAAAAAGATAAATATTAGGAAAACATGCAAGAAAATTACAAAACTATTTTTAAAAAATCAAAATTAACTAAAAAGAATTTTCAAAACTGGAATCACATTTTTCTGCCTTTTTCTCTGTTTATTATGAATTTTAAACTATTTAAAACTAATTAAAATGCTAGAAAATACTATTAAAACTATGAAAATTCTGGAAAAATACTTTTTATGTCTTTTTGATTTTTATAAAACTGATAAAATTGAAATTTTATTTTTTAAACCTTTTTCTGAATTATTTGCAATAAAAGCTAATTAAAAAACCTTAAAATTGAAATTAAATGTAGAAAAATAGCAAATAAGCTTGGAAAATTATGAAAACTTCCAGAATATTATAAAATAATACTGAGAACCAAGGAAAAATAACAGAAACAACTTTGGAGAGCTGTAAATGTGATTTGGGCACAAAACTAATGTGAATAAGCACTTGAAATAAGCTAAAAGCTAACTATAAGCTACCATAAGCTACAAATACTTTAAACTATCTGTAATAAACCTTCTGCAACTGAAATGGACCTTAAAAGCTCAAGCTAAAAGCATTTTGGCTACATATTCAATTTCTAGTCTATTATGCCAAACGGCCCTTAATCACCCACTTTAAGCACTAAAATAAGCTATCTAGAAAAATCACAAAAATAAGAAAAAAATGACCAGGCAGTAGACAACCAACCAATCAGCTTAAGTCCAAAGTTTCAGCTCAAATGGATGCAAAATGAGAGAATTAAAAATCAAAACTATAATCTATTTGGGACATTATGGAACTGTTTTTGAAAAGCTATTGAAAGCTCAATTACACTACCGGAAGCTACATTCAGTTAAGTTTAACCTAAACTAACCTAGAGCAATCTAAAGCAACTGATAATGTCCAAATAAGCATAAGCTAAAAGGAAATTAGCAAAAGATCAGGATCCTAAAAGCTCAAGCCAAACAGTCTTGAACCACCAACTTTAAGCCCTTATTAAGCTACTCTAGAAAAATTTATAAAAATAGACTAAAATGACTAGGATGAACACCACCAACAGGAGTTGTGAATTACCAAACTTCAACAAATTTCATTGAGAGGAGAGTAAACTAAAAATCCACAAATATAACTAGTTAACATTGAAAATACCATTTTGACTTATACAACAGATTAATACTTTGACTATTATGAATTTGTAAGCTTATGAATTGGAATGAAACTGATGAATAATGACAAAATAAAACCAAAACAAGCTAAATTAACCACTATTTAACCTGTAAGCCAAATATGAGATCTTGAATCTTACAGAGTTTGAATTAAGAGCAGATATTTGATAATTTTGACTTTGAGTGTTTTAAGTTTACAATTTAAAACAGAGATGAATAGAGACCTAAACAAACCTAAAAGCAACAAAAGCCACTTGACAAACTCTATCTTACATTATTGCTGAACAAACCTCTATCTTACATTATTGCACTGGTTTTGAACCAAACACTAGTTTCCAACCTGATATGCAGAATTTAAACAAAGAAAACTAAACAATTCCAATCCAAACCTAAGGCCAACATAATGAAATAGAAATGGTAAGACAAGCAAAACTTACATAAGTCGGTCACAATGACTTGGCCACCAACCTTATCATTATTCGCATAACAGTAACCAGAACAATCAATTTATGAATCTGCTGATTGACCTTTTTGACCATAGTAGAATGTAAACTAACCAACACATTGAAAAACTTAATAAAACAGATAATTTGAGTGTCATGAAACACACTAGTTTTCATACAAAATGAAAACTAATAATACGATGCAAATTTACTCCTAAAACTACTCCTATTCTACACTCAAAGCTTGTGAATGAATAGGCTTTTATACTTGAGCTCGAGGTCTTGGAAGGATCCAGAATCATGGTGAATTTGAGCCTTAGATCATCTATCATCACTCACTCATCACGGACCATTATAGTCACACACGGATTGCCAGCGTGGCATCCGTGTATCAGTGGGTGTCAGACGAAAGTACATATTTACCCTTAATGACAAAATTCCAATCCAAACAGATTTTTAATGAGCAAGAACTAAACCAAGTATTGATGCAAATTTTAAAACCAATAACCCAACTATCAAATTAATTAAATTTTGCTTCATTGAATTCATAGCATACAAAAACTCAAGAAACACCATTGAAATTCGAATTTGGTAACAAATGTTAATTTTTGATTTAGATTATATTAGAAAACAATGTGGTAACAAATTATGACAAACCCATTTTGAACCCAACTTCTAAAGATGAAAATTGTAATCCTAGGAATCAAGGAATAGATCTAACAATGTAGTGAATATTATACTTACACAAGAGATTGTTTTGCTTAAAGGAAATGATCAATTTCCCCGGCTCTGTGAAGCATAACTAGGTTTATGTATCAGTGAGTCATTGATAGAGGAAAGTGATAAGTGGAACTTAACAGAATGATTATTTCTAACTATGCTATCTTTGTTGCATTATCCTAATGGATCCTTGTAGAGGGATCCGCTAGTTCAAACGCAGGGATCCTCAAATAACAGCAAAATTGAGATTAAGTATTCCTTGATAATTTGGTTTGGGAGTTCTAAATTGCCTAGGGATGATGTTTAAGCTCTATAACTTTGTGGTATTTGGGGTTTTGACGGTTTATACTAATCCTATTTGACGAGGTTCCCTTTTTATGAATAAATCATAATTCTTTGAGAAGTTTTCAAAAAATTATGATAAAATCCCATTTTATCATAATGTAAGAAATTTCACATGGATACTCATTGACATAGATGAAATGTCAATAGCCCCTGTGAGGAGTAATGATCAAGGCTCTCGAATAGCCTAGATATCATTATTACTAGTTTGTAGTATTGTCTATATAAATCAACGAAGAATACTATTCTTGATGATGAGTTCAATATAGATAACTACTTTAGTGATTATTAAGAGAACGTAAAGATACTGTTAAAACTTAATCATGAAAAAAAAATGACAACACAAAGAAAATATTTGTAATTTATTAAAGATCATACATTTGCTAAATATTCTTTTTAAGGAAAGAAGTATTTAGAGAATTTCTTCATGATCTTCTTAGTATGCCCAAATCCAAGTATGAAGAATTCTTAACAAGGAAAAATATTAGAACGTTCTATCATTGTCCAACATTATATAATATGATGATTTTTAAAACATGACCGTTAGTAAAAAAATCATTCTTTATAGTTTTCAAACATACACGGATCGTATCAAGTTTTTAAAGTACAACATACTCTAAGAAACTTGGTAACAAAGCTCTGATGCCAATTGTGGAAAACTAGAAGGACCAATTAAATCTTCGTTTTAATTTATTTAGATCGACTTATGTCAATCGATTTGGATGTGTATGTTGGACGTTGATAGATAGATATATAAATGTGTAATGAAAGATAAGGAGTAAGAAGCACATAACCACGAAAAGAGTATTTATAGTGGTTCGGCTATAAGGACACCTTCCTTGCCCTACTCCACTCCCCGAGTCACCTACTCGAGAGTTCGTAAACACTACACGACACCAACTCCTTATGGCGGAGAAGCCTTCACAACGTCGCCTACTCTTTTTCCAGTACTAGGCTAACCACAAGGTTGCTACAATGAAACATATGGCTGCTAACTTCCCAAACTGGAAAAGTTTAAAGGGGTTGATTTCAGAAATGACAAAATAAGATGCATTTCTTGTTGTCTTGCCTAATGTGGTGTATGTGTTGAGCACGCCAATACCTAGTTATGGGGATGATGCAACTGTAGAAGAGATTAGGAAGAAAATCAGATAGGAGAATGATGACTATATTTGCAGAGGTTTAATCCTCAATTGTATGTCTAATCCTCTCTTTGATATTTACCAAAATGTTGAATCTGCAAAATAACTATGGAATTCTTTGGAGGCTAAGTATATGGTTGAGGATGCCTCTAGCAAGAACTTCCTTGTGAGTAATTTTACCAATTACAAAATGGTCGATTCTAAACCTATCATGTAACAATACAATGAACTTCTTGGTATACTTGGTCGATTCGCACAACACAATATGAACATGGATAAGTCTATTTTAGTCTCTTGTATCCTTGATAAACTTCCCTCTTCTTGGAAAGAATTCAAGCATACCTTGAAACATAATAAAAAAGAATTAACTTTTGTTGAGTTGGGCAGTCATATGCGTATTGAAAAATCCCTCAGGGCGTAGAAAAACAATGTTCTTGGTAATTCAGTTGTCAATATAGTGGAGAATAATAACTCCACCATGTACAATGACAACAAGGGCATGCGTAAACATCAGGATAACATCAAAGCTGATCCTAACAAAAAGTTTAAACTGACTTGTTGGAAGTGTGGGAAACCTTGACACTTGAAAAAGGATTGCAAGGGTGTTAAAGTTGGTAATAAGACCAATGGTTCAGGCACAAGTGGTCCAGGGAGTGGTTCAACCAACCCTCTAAAAGGTCGGATTATGTTTAACAAGTCTTTTCAGATTTATTATGTTACATATATATCTGAAGCATACTTTGTGATGTTGTGTAGTGGGTGGAGTCTGGTGTTACAATCCATGTGTGTAAAGATAAATGTTGGTTCAAGACCTAAGAGTCGTTGAATGATGGATCTGTTCTTCATATGGGAAAGGGTTAATATACAAAAAAGTCACTAAAGTTTGCGAAAAATTTGTCCTAAGTCACTAATGTTTCATTTCTGTCATCTAAGGTACTAAACTTCACAAGTTATTTAAATATTTTACTGAACCTTTAAAATGATGGCATTTCATATTTTTTTTAGTACAAAACGGTTCTTGTGGTTAGTCGGGTGTCACGGATTTAGTCCCTAAACCACTATTTCTGTTAGTTTGACCGTTTTCTTAGGTTTTCGTCTGTTTTTTACGTTTTTATTCGTTTTCAACCGCGTTTTGCGTTTCCGCTTCCATCCCTTTGTTTTATGTTTTTATTCGTTTTCAATCGTTTAATAGCACGTTTAGTCCTTTCATTAGCCATCCGTTTTCATCCGGTATTTTTTCATCCGTTTTCATCTTGTTTATATCGTTTGGTCCTTATACGTTTTCGTCCGTTTTTATATGTTTTTATACAATTTATATACGTTTTTATTCATTTTATCCGTTTTTATAGCCATATGTTTTTATCCGTTTTCATCCGTTTTATACGCTGGCTTTTCTTATTTGACGGTGGTGTTTTCGTATTTTAACGATATAAAATGGATGAAAATGAATAAAAACATATAAGGATTGTGAAGGGTTAACATATAAAACGGACAAAACGTATAAAAACAATGAAAACGTGTATAAAAAACTGATGGAAACCGGACCTAAAATGTAAAAAACCAGATGAAAACTAATAAAAAATTATGTAAAATTGCGGAGCAAAATGGATAAAATGTATAAAATGTGAACGGAATAAAATGGACATAGAATAAAATGGAATAAAATGGAATGGAATGGAATGGACGAAAAAACGAGATTAAAACGAATAAAAACATAAAAAAATAGACGAAAATGTAATAAAACGGTCAAACTAACAGAAATAGTGATCTAAGGACTAAATCCGTGACAATCGACTAATCACAAGGAGCGTTTTGTACTATGCATCGATCATTTTAAAGTTGGAAAACATGTTTTAAACAACTCGTGAAAATTAGATGACAGAAATAAAACATTAGTGACTTAGGACAAATTTTTTGACAAAGTTTAGTGACTTGTTTGTATATCAACCTTATGGGAAATGAGTCAACAGCCCTTGTGCATGGACGTGGAAGTGTGTATTTAAGATTTAGTTATGGAAAGATTGTTTCTTTGTTTAATGTTTTACATGTTTCTCAAATTAGAAAGAATTTGGTTTCAAATAATGTGTTGAATAATCGTGGTTATAAACAAGTGATTGAATCTGATAAGTTTATTTTATCTAAACATGGAATGTTTATTGGCTGTGGTTATTTGTGTAATCAAATGTTTAGGAATAATATTGTTAATGATATTCCTAATTTAGCCTTTATGTCAACCTCTAAATTGAATGATTCAACCTTATGGCATGCTAGACTTGGCCATGTACACTACAAACGAATGCAAGATATGTCTAAAGATGGTTTAATACATGCCTTTGAATTAGACAATGATAAGTGTAAAATTTGTATGCTGACTAAAATCACTAAGCAACATTTCCAAAATGTTAAAATAGAAACTAAAACTATGGAGTTAATTCATAATGACTTATGTGATTTGCATGCTACTCCCTCGTTGAGGAATAAGAAATACTTTACGATATTTATTGATGATGCTTCTAGTTTTTGTTATGTTTATTTATTGCATATTAAGGATGAAGTATTAGATAAATTTAAAGTGTTTAAAACTGAAGTTGAATTGCAACAAGGAGCCCTAATCAAAAGATCCAGGACTGATAGGATAGGTGAATATCTGGATACTTAATATTTTCAATCTATTGGTATAATCAATGGAAAGACTACTTCATATACCCTTCAACAAAATGGTATCTCTAAAAGGAAAAACAGGGTACCAAAAGAAATGATTAATTCTATGTTGTCCTATTCAGGGTTGAGTCAAGGGTTCTAGGGTGAATTTATGTTAACATCTTGCTATTTATTAAATAGGGTTCCTAACCAAATGAAGAGGTTACCCTTTATACATTCTGGACTAAAAGAAAACCCAACCTGAACTATCTCAGGGTTTGAGCTTGTAGGGAAATGGTAAGACTCCCTGATGCAAAGCTAAAAACTTTAGATGAAAAAGGTATATAATGTATATTTATTGGATATGTTGAGCATTCCAAGGCCTTAAGGTTTTATGTTATTGAGCCTAATGATTTTGTTTCAATTAACTCCATAATTGAATCAAGAGATGCAATCTTTGATGAAAATAGATTCTCATCTATACCTAGACCAAATCATATGGTTTCAAGTTCAAATGAAACTGAATATGATGGCATTTCAGAGGTCCCTGAAAAGGTCTCTAAGGAGGTTTTGGTTCAGCAACCTGAGCTTAGAAAATGTAAAAGAAATAAGACTCTTAAGTCATTTGGACATGAATTTCAATCATACTTAATTAAAGGAATAAGGGATGAGGTCTCTGACCAACACTCCTATTGATTTAATGTTGAGGATGACCCCAAAACATTTGATAAAGCAATGTTGCTTTCTGAAAAGAAGCAATAAATGATGAGATGGATTCTATCATGGGTAATAACACTTGGGTGTTGTCTGATCTACCATATAATTACAAACCGCAGGGTTGCAAATGGATTTTCAAAAATAAAATAAAGATAGATGGAACTATTAAAAGGTTCAAGGCTAGACTAGGGCTTTAATCCAAAGTCAGTGATAAATTATTTTGATGATTATGCTTCAATGGCTCGTATCAGTACCATAAGACTGCTGATTGCATTGGCATCAATCTATTTATATATCAGATGAATGTGAATACATCTTTCTTGAATGGTGAATTAGATGAGGAGGTTTATTGATGTAGGTTTTACTGACCAGGTCTTAATATTTATAGTGTCTCGCTATACCTATGGTCTACCCTAATGCACTAACGGGCAGTGTACCCGGTCGTGTGTAGTGTAGTAAATGGTAAAGCCGAGGTCGTCTCAAGAGCTATGTGTGTCAGATAATTACTAAGTCTAATTGTCACAGAATATTAATGGTTTGATAGGGTTTTAATTAATTAAACTACTAATGCAGAATATAAAAGAAAATAAATGGTAGAAGGGAAATCAATAAAGGAATAGTGGTGCTAACCTAGTTAATCCTCCTAACTAGTTATGTCTACGTCTACCTACTTCCAATTAATTCAGGTGGGGTCAAATTTGAGAGGACAACATTTGGTCATTCGCCCAACCTATGAGCAAAGATGCCACCAAAAGAAATCAGGTAGCACCATAAGTCATGTTGTTCCTGGTCACCTAAGCCGAGTCATTAAGTACCGCTACATGCTAGATTCAAAATAGTGAGTGCCTGGCCGTTAGGAACTTAGACACTACACCCCAATTCTTAAGTTCATCCAAACGATAGGTGATCAGTTGGTCAAATCGCACAAGTAGAAAGGGTCGTCAGTTGGTCATATCTTACCCTTCCTGTCACAGTCCGCTCACCTAGGGTCAGTTGGTCATATCTCCTAGGCAATTGGCCTCTATTGCCATTCAAAACTACCGAACGAGGGGTGACTACCAAAGAACTATGCATGCATACACTTAGATATAATTACGAAGTAAAGGTAAAGCAAACAAAACAATTAAGGAATCATAACTAGGCTAGCACCAAAGGGTGCTTAGCGCATCATATTAATCATATCATTCAATATTCAAAGGTACGAAATACATGAATTGAAAGTAAAAAAAATAATAAACGCTAAAGCTTATCGTAATGGTGTGACTTCTCCCTTCGAAACAGCTCTGTATGCTTCCCTAGACCTCCCTTGAGCTTTTTCCCACGTTCTCAGAGTCTTGTGTGTGGAATGGGATGCTTCGAAATGCTAGAATTCGTAGGGTATTTATAGGCAGGCTGGTTACGGCGTAACCAAAGATGAGTTGCCGTAACCTTCTATTTCTCCGTAAATGCACTAGATCTGCTAGTTACGGTGTAACCTTATAAGTGGTTACGCCGTAGGCTTCAATAAACACGGTTACGTCGTAAGTGATGCAGTAGTTATGGCGTAAGTATATCGGGTGGAACCTCTTTTGACCTAATGGAGTTACGTCGTAACCTTTGGGAGGAGTTAAGCCGTAACCTCTTGATAAGTTGGACTTCTGGGTCACGCAATAGTTACGGCATAATGTGAGAGGTGAGTTACGCCGTAACTTCTTCAAAATAAGCATACTGTGATAAATCTTTAGTAACGTTTCCATTTCCGCGTCTCTTTAGCTCCAATGCTCGTAATTTACATGTAAGTATAAAACAATGGAAAACAAGCGTAAATCCATATAAATGATATAAATAACGAGTATTAACGGGGGAAATTGACACTTAATATTCAGGACTATTTGATGTTATCAAATATCCCCCCACTTGAACTCTACTTGCCCTCAAGTAGACCTTATTAGATAGATTCCTAAAAAGATATCTCCCAAAACCTGGAAAATATGAGTTTACAAATCCCTTATGCTAGAATAAAACAAATCCGAACACCTCACGAAAGGGGAACAAACACTCAAATCTCTCAACTATTCTAAGTGTCAATTTCGGGGTGATCATTCAATCGCACAGTCATAGCATGTATTCTATCATAAGCTTGGCGGTTACACAAATCTCCACCACTAGAGTTAAGGGCTAAACAATTCTCGAAGGCAGTATGGGTAGACACGACAAAGTTTAAGGGGTGACTCGTCATTACAAACATGTCACGGTGAAGTGGACAAAATCAATGATACATGACCAAATCCATGGCCAAGACACCAAAGATTGCTCGCTGCATCACCTAGACACGCTTCATGACTAAAGGGTAGGATAAGACATGGGATATATAATTGGTGTAAAATGAAAAACAAGCAGGTAGTATATATCTATAACTAAGTCATCACCACACCCCGTCCGCCCAAAGTTCAAGCTTAGAAGTCTAGAGACCGGATCATGAAATGTAAGGTAGATGTGTCATTAGAGGACGTCGTGATGGGCACACTACCTTTTCTTCTTCATTTGGTATAACTCCAACTCCAATCTTCAAATGTGGTGGCCTCCTCGATACTAAACAATAAAGCTCATACTATAGTGCTTATAACACCGCACTTTACAAAATCATACTCAATCAACTATATATATATATATATATATATATATATATATTTTGAAGGTAACATGATAACATAACATCCCCCCACTTGAGATGAACAATTGGAATTCGGGGGGTCTTCAATGATCTTCATAATTGTTGTCGATGAAAGCGTGATTTCCAAACCTTTCCACTCGAACCTTGAACATAGGCAAATGATGACTTCCCAATTACAAATAAAGACTACAGGGTAGGCTAAGGTGTAAGGGTGTAACGAAACAATATATTGGGGTGACAAAATGAAAGGAATGGCTCAGAAGGGTGTATCTAGGTGTATCTTGCACTAAAGGGGAGTGCAACAAAAGGGTTTCACATGGGGGTTCGAAAAGTGAGGTGACTAATCGATAGACTCACAATGGTAGGCTGTTTGGGTGATAATCCTATAATACTGCCTTATAAAACTGAAAAGTCCCAATACATCGAGCTAACTCAACATACCTCGTCTATGGCCTCGAAATGATGCAAAGGCCAAGTTTTAAAGTTTACAAGCTACCGGCACAATCATAATTTGGTGGATTTGGGGTAAAATATAGGAAGCGGATAAGGCTAATCTCACCATGTAATATCAAGGGTTGTATGTGCTCGGCTAAGGTCTAATCTAGTTAGGTTCGGAAAAACATGTCAAATTTTAAAAATGGCATAATTTTTCAAAATAAACTAGAAAAATGAGGGCGAAATAAAGTTCTAGAGATAATTCTACTCGTCCCCACTTGATTGTACAAAGTCCCTTTTGTACTAGGCATTAAAATAAAAGGTGAAGAGGTAGAATTAGAGCGAGAACTTCCCTAAAATTTGCTCCAAAAAGAAGAAGGCCCACGAGAGAGGATCGTGCCTTCGTTTAAGCGTCATGAACAAACTTCAATCCCTGAAATCACAATAACGACAAGCATAATTCTAAAAAGAAAAAATAAAATGAAAAATAAACCTAACTCACTTTCGCAGGAATCACGGTTACATTTAGCGAATGCAACAAGCCTTTTAAACCACTTGGTGTCCCAAGTGGACGAGTGAAGTCTCGTGAGGTTTACAGGGAACACACCCACAAAGTTCATTTAAAAACTAATACAAGGTTCCTGTGTTTTAAAATGAAAGAATTAAAGCAGAGGAGAGTTACGTCGTAACTCCTATGAGAGAGTTACAGCCGTACTGGCAAAAACTGGTATGAGTGTGAAGCGAATAGTTAGACGTAACCACGAGATGGTATTACGCCGTAATTGGTAATCGTCAAGAATTCGCTGCTAAAATTTTGGTTACGGTAATCACCAAGATGAGTTACGCAGTAACTTCTGTTCAGATCACAGCTAGCAGTAATTACTTCATTGTCTCTTGCAAAAATGGTTAGAAAACACAAAAACGAAAAATAAAAACAAAGAAAGGGATAATTCGGGTTGTCTCCCGAAAGAGCACTTTTCTTTATTAACGAGTCTTTAAGTTAGAATCAGAGCCGCGGGGCTCCTATGGGGGTCTTAGAACTTTCCCTACTTCCATCATTCATTGGTGTTCATTCATCAAATTATCAAGCCCTTTTTTTCTCGTAGAATTATTGAGCCCAAATGTTCCCAACTTATGTGAAAGCCGTTTATCACATGATTCTCTATGGTCATCATCTTCAGTAATGCTGATGTTTGATCTTGTTCCGCCTATGATGTCAGTGATATGGTTGCATCTATACTGCTTGATCAGTTCCTTAATCAATTTCGAGCTTCCAAGTTTTAATTTGTACCAATCTTCCAATGCTAATTCAACATCATGTTTCTCTCCCTTATGAGGGTAAATTCATTCATTGGCTTTTCTTTCACATTTTTGAGGACGAGTAAATGGTGGCCATGCCGGTTTGCATTCTTTGGTTGACATCAAGTTGCAAAAATGTTTGTTAGGACTCTGAGTTTCCTCAATGCTATGAATAGTTTCATCTGTTACATGATAATGACACTTTCTGATTATCAGTATTAGGCTTAGAGTGTAGAGTGGGGTTCAGTGATTGAACATTATTAGAATGCTCATTCATACTAAAAGTTATTCGTTCCATTTCGGTCCCCAAGGAAATTTGTTTTTCAAAAACCATAATTTGAGCTCTACAAGTGGCCAGAAAAGGTCTTCCAACAATCAAGTTGTAAGCCTCCCGCATTCCCATGTCAATAACTACAAAATCGGTGGGGAATAAAAAATTTCCAATTTTCAAAAGCACATTGTTCACAATCCCCCTCGGTACAGCCTTAGAGGACTTCGCCATTTCAATCATAATAGTTGTTTCTTTTAAATTGGTAAATTTGATTTTTTCGAATAAAGTAGTTGAGATAAGGTTAACCCAGTAAATCAGCTATGCGGGAATCTTAATGTTACCAATAGTGCAAGGGAGAAAACTTTCTGGTACTACATTCTCAGGGAAGTTGGCTTGGTACGAACTCGTCGTCATCAGCTTTATCATCCTCTCTTAGGTAGTTAATCCGGGAGATCATTGAGTGATAGGGGTGTGCATTGCTCTTTTTGCTTTATCCTGCGCAAATATGGCTTTGCAGGAAGTGGCTTTAGCATTACTTGTTAGGAGGTTCTTAGCTAATTGCCCAATTTGTGTTTCGAGGTTCTTAATTGCAGCATCTTGGTTACGTAGGTTCATATTGGTGTCCTCCTTTACTTTTCCCATCCATTCCTTGAGCTTATCTTCCTTTTTTGTTGATTCTTCAATGTGTCGGTGCATTATTTCTTCAAGGCTAGGTTTAGGAAGATTATTGTTGATTTTTGTGTAGAACCCAGGGGATTTTTCACGGTACCTAGGTCCGTAATTATTGTAGCTTTTGAAAGGTAATTCTTTTCCATAGTTTACTTCACCAATCCTTTTAACTTCTTCATTGGAGGAATATTCTTTAGAAGGACGAGCCTCATCTCGCTCCACTGAATGAATGCACATTTCATTAAGCTTCTTCATTTCTCTTCCAAGGCTTTCTAATTTGTTTGTTTATGCTGCAAGGCCCTCAATATCATTATTTTACTACGTTGCTTCCTCCATTGTGCCATTTGTGAGAGTGTGGTGCCATTTTTTGAATAGTTTCCAAAGCCATGGTGGGTGTCATACTAGGAATAGGTCCTTGAGAATCAATCAGTTGTCTTGAAGAGATGTTCATCCCTTGTAAAGACGTTCACTTTTTGTGGTTTAAGATCGGTAGTAGGGCATTTGTATACCAATTCGTTGTATCTTTCCCAAGCTTGGTATAATGTTTCATCACCCTCTTGCTTGAAGTTATGAATTTCTTCCATTTGCTTGGTCGTCTTTGATGGAGGACAATATCTCTGAATGAAATATTTTTTAAGATAGGCCAAGTGTTGACAGTCCTTGCAGGTAATCGATCGACCCATCTTTTGCAGCTCGTAAGAGAAATAGGGAATACTCGTAGCATTATAGCATCGTGTGAGACTCTGGGGATTTTGAATAGGCTGACAATGTACTCAACGTTGTCTACATGTTCATGGGCGTCATCGGCGATGCTTCCAGAGAAGGGATTTGCACGTAATTCCCTCATGAATTTAGGTTTGATTTCGAATTGAGCATCTTCTGCAATGGTTGGCCTTACAATTCCTGGCCCTTGTTCATCTCTTGTCAATGCCAAATATTCCTCAAGAGTGAGGTTATCGATGTTAATGGCTTCCATGGAACCTGAAAACTTGAAATATGATCGTGAGAAGTGTTTAAAAATGAAATGAAAGACTTAATATTAATCCTAATATAGCTCCCCGGCAGCGGCGCCAAAAACTTGATGCAGGTTTTACTGACCAGGTCTTAATATTTATAGTGTCTCGTTATACCTATGGTCTATCCTAATGCACTAACGGACGGTGTACGGATTAGGTGTGTAGTGTAGTAAATGGTGAGTCGTCCCAAGAGCTATGTGTGTCGGATAAGTACTAAGTCTAATTGTCACAGAATATTAATGGTTTGATAGGGTTTTATTTAATTAAACTACTAATGCAGAATATAAAAGCAAATAAATGGTAGAAGGGAAATCAATAGAGGAATAGTGGTGCTAACCTAGTTAATCCTCCTAACTAGTTATGTCTACGTCTACCTACTTCCAATTACTTCAGGTGGGGTCAAATTCGAGAGGACAGCATTTGGTCAATTCGCCCTAACCTATCAGCAAAGATGTCACCACAGGAGAAATCAGAGGCGCGTCATAAGTCTGTTGTTCTTGGTCCCCTAAGCCGAGCCATTAAGTACCGCTACATGCTAGATTCTAAATAGTGAGTGCGGCGTTAGGAACAGACACTACACCCCAATTCTTAAGTTCATCCAAATGATAGGTGATCAGTTGGTCCGCCACAAAGTAGAAAGGGTCGTCCATTGGTCATATCTTACCCTTCCCGTCTCAGTCCGCTCACCTAGGGTCAGTTGGTCATATCTCCTATGAAATTGGCCTCTATAGCCACCATTAAAACCTAGAACCAGGGGTGACTACCAAGAACTATGCATGCATACACTTAGAAATAATTGTACGGAAGTAAAGGTAAACGCAAACAAAACAATTAAGAAATCATAACTAGGCTAGAACCAAAGGTGCTTGCTTAGCTCATATTAATCATGCACATCAATTCAATATTCAAAGGTACGAAATACATGAATTGAAAGTAAAAGAAATAATAAACCCTAAAGCTTATCGTAATGGTGTGACTTCTCCCTTGGAAACAACTCCGTATGCTTCCCTAGACCTCCCTTGAGCTTTTTCCCATGTTCTCAGAGTGTTTTGTGTGGAATGGGATGCTTTGAAATGCTGGAATTCATGGGGTATTTATAGGCCAGGTCTGGGTTACGGTGTAACCAAAAGATGAGTTGCAGTAACCTTATTTCTCGTAAATGCACTAGATCTGCTAGTTACGGCGTAACCTTATAAGTGGTTATGCCGTAGGCTTCAATAAACACGGTTACGTCGTAAGTGATGCAGTAGTTACGGCGTAAGTATCAGCGGCGTGGAACCTCTTTTGAACTAATGGAGTTACGTCGTAACCTTTGGGAGGAGTTACGCCGTAACCACTTGATAAGTTGGACTTCGGGTCACGCATAGTTACGGTAATGTGAGAGGTGAGTTACGCCGTAACTTCTTCAAAATAAGCATACTGTGATAAATCTTTAGTAACGTTTCCATTTTCGCATCTCTTTAGCTCCAATGCTCGTAATTTACCTGAAAGTGTAAAACAATGGAAAACAAGCGTAAATCCATATAAATGATATAAATAACGAGCATTAACGGGGGAAATTGACACTTAATATTCAGGACAATTTGATGTTATCATTTATATGAACCAACCGGAGGGATTCATCATGCCTAGCAATGAAAACAAGGTAAGCAAATTGATTACATCTTTATATGGACTGAAGCAGGCACCTAAGCGATGGCATCAAAAATTTGATAAAGGGATTTTGTCTAGTGGTTATCTTCTTAACCAATCTGGAAAATGTGTGTATAGAAAATTTGATGATTCTGGTAAAGGAGTTATTATTTGTCTATATGTTGATGACATGCTGATCTTTGAGACTGACCAAGTTCAGGTTGACCTAACAAAGGAATTTTTGTCATCAAGGTTCTACATGAAGAACATGGGGAAGGGTGATGTTATCCTTGGTATAAGAATCAAGCATGAAAGTAAAAGAATTTCTAAATCTCAGTCTCATTATATTAAGAAGGTGCTAAAGAAATTCAACTACTTTGATTGTACTCCAGTGAGTACTCCTATAGATACAAGTGAGAAGCCGAAACCTAATAATGGTAAGGTTGTATCTCAACTTGAGTATTCTAGGGTGATTGACTGCATGATGTATGTCATGAATTATACAAGGCTTGATATTGCTTTTGCAGTGGGTAAACTGAGTAGGTACACTAGTAATCCTAGTACTCATCACTGGCAAGTAGTTCAGCGGGTACTAAAGTATCTAAAAAAACTATGGATTATAGTTTATCATATACTAGATATGCTTCATTGTTAGAAGGTTACATTGATGCAAGTTAGATCATCAACACTAAAGATAATTGTTCAACAAGTGGCTAGGTATTTTTGCTTGGTAGAGGTGCCATCTCATGGGTTTCCAAAAAACAACTTGTATCACAAGTTCAACAATGAAATCAAAGTTTGAGGCTTTAGCAGTTGTTGGTAAAGAAGCTGAATGGTTAAAAAAAATTTCCTTCTTCTGATTCCATTATGGCCTAAACCTATAACACCTAATTTTTTCAGAAATGATAGTGCTACTACGTTGGCAAAGTCTTATAGACAAATATACAATGGAAAGTCTAGACACTTAGGTGTCAGGCATAGCATGATTCGTGAACTTACGATAAATGAGGTGATTCTTATAGAGTTTGTAAGATCTCATCAAAATTTAGCTGATCACTTGACGAAGGGTTTGGCTAGATACTTAGTTTTAAAGTCTGCTAAATGGATGGGTTTAAAGTCCACCATAGTCGCTGAATAATAAGACACCCAATTCTCTCTTAAGTTTGATGTTCAAAGGTAGCACATGTTTTATGTTTCATCCCAATATTTGTGTTCGGTCCTGTTGAAAGGTCAGGTTGAAGGGATTCTTCTTAATAGTTCATTTTGGAATAGTGCAAGGGCAGGTGCATGAATAAATGGAACTACACCTATGCAAATGTGAAGTTTTGCCGCTTCGTGGAGCTTTGGGCTTTTGGATCTTGAAACATTCATGAAATGGATATGGACACATGGCTTATTTAATGTCATGGGTGTTTAAGTGTTTGAAAACTTTGTATGTGTATATCTTTAGTAATTCAAATGGGTTGAAGGGTTCAGTTCTTAGAACAACTTGATTTTTGAATATCTGAACGAGTAATGTACTAAGATGAAAATTCAATCTTCAAGATATTTTCATTTATGCATGGATTTTGTTAAGTTTAATTTTCATGCAAAAGGAATGGTACTAAATTGGGGAGGATTGTTGGATATTTAGTTCAATTGAGGGTTCATGTCACACTTGGTAATGGGTTTGGAGGTAAGGATTGTACACCCATCAGGTCGTTGATCTCCTTGACTCTGATAGTGGTAAAGTATGATTCAGGTCGTTGATGAAGTTCATGGAGTCCACTCTTTAGTGATTGTGATGCTGAATGGTATTCATCAGATGAGTTTAGCTCCATACTCTTTGAGTAGTAAGCTAAAGGATTTCATTAGGGAGTAGTCTCTTCAGAGTGTTCATCTCTTCAGCGAGTGAACTCTTCAGTGAGCAAACTCAGGAACTGAACAACTCCCTCAGTGAGCATGATCTTCAGCGAGCAAACACGTTGGGACTGAATTCAAACTAACTTGTAACGGCTTTAACCTATTCAAGGGCAGTTATAACTGCAACTTAATGACCACGTTTAATTGGTCGTGTAAATACTATTTCCTATAATGAAGGAACATTATGATGTAATTAATGGGCCAATTAATTATCATAATTCCATTATTGGGCTTTGAATTTTTCTTATAAATGAGAACATATACTTGCATGGAAAACACACAGAAAAACCAAAACACTTAGAAGCGAAAAGGTTCTTGCTTTGTATCTAAAATAAGAACAAACACTTGGTCTTATTACAAAGAGATATTGGTGTAACCTAAACATTTGGGTCGAACAATTTCCTCTGAAAAGTGATTAAACGATTAAGTGATATCCGACACATTGGATATCTATATCCAACTATAAAAACCACCAACAATTCATACATCATCAAACATCAGTATGATGCGTACGTAGTACTTTTTTATTTTTTATTTTTTATTTTGTTTTTGAAAGACAATTATTACACGAAATTAATCTTATATACTAAAGATACAGTACCTACAAAATGTGAAGGCGTAATGATAAATGTGGCACACATTGAAACTAATATATGCAGGCCAAGCTACGATCACCAAACCTTTTCAAGTACCATGCCAGGTCCTTTCACTTTCTCACCATTATATGTATCAGTTTATCATCCATGGATCCTATAAATAGCACACTTCTAAATATTCAACAACAACACGAATGTTTCCTGGGTTGGTGTCACGGTGAGTCCAAGACGACGACGTTAAGGTTGAAGAACAAGTTGTAGAACCAAAAGTTGAAAAGGTTGATGATGATGATGATATTTACGGAGTTAATGGTTGTTTTGGTTAGGAAGTGAAATTTCACTTTGATCACAAATTAAGCAGATAAGCAGAACTAGTTTGGATAATCCAAACACACCAAATTGCCTATATCTCACAACTAAGCATATGAGCAAAACAATTAAGCAATCACAATTCCCAAACACCATCTTACTTTTAATGTTACTAAGTACTAATTTTGCCTTCTTAATAGTTATGCCCTGTAGAACCACTTGAAACATGAATATTAGTTTTAGGAAGCAAATATTGATGCTCATCGAACAAACTGTACCAAACCAAGCTTCCACCGTATCCTGTAATAAATGTGAGCATTAATGCATCTATACAAATAAAAACGCATTAATGCGAATCTTAATCTCGGTAAGCCAATCATTGGAGAAAATCGTTCATGCTCTCATAAATACTAATATTTCTCACCTAAGATATCAACGATATGTGTAAAAGGTTCATGAGAAACGACTTCGTTGATTTTGTATGAGACGGTAAAAAAAATTAGTTTATCTATATCAATAACAAGTACGGAATATCATTTGGTAGGAAAAATAATATGTTATGCACTCTACGCTTTGTTTCATTTATAAATTGCAAATATGTCGGGTCTTAATTCTTTTGAAACTTTAGTATGCAGCCTAACTACATGTAACATCCTCTAATGTATCCAACTGATAAGGGTTATAGTTGAATGAAAATTCATGTTAGAAGTATTGATACATATATACCGTACACAAAAGCTTGACCCATCTTTTGTTACCATGACTGATAAAATCACGCAAGTGCCTCCTCTAACACAAGTAACCGTTGTTGAACCACTCAGTTTTGGTTTCCCTGATAAAGAGGAGGATGTATGTTAAAGTATTCTTACATAGTCAAGTTTTGATTAATTTGTGGAACTGTGTATTAACAGTTTTTCTCCCAAACTTTATTGCTGTCAAGATTTGACATTTTAATTAATTAATCACAGGATATTCTTGGTGATATATGGAAGGGAGAAGTCACCAATAGTGAGGTATCCTACAATTCATTTGCAAAGTTTTGGGTCGGTTGAGAATATTGCAAGTAATTGTAGGTTATACGAATGGAAAAACTTTTGGTGTCTATATTATTGACTATGTATATCTAATAAGTTTGATTTGTTATGTTCAGATGTTGAAGCTTTTGGACCCCCTACTGGAAAAGATGGTAATCTTAAATTGGTTACGGAAGTTGTGGATCCTATGAGTTAGCAATTTGCATATAAAAATATCATTTGTTAGAACTTCATCATAAAGTAACTTGGTACTTTGTATCAGAGCAAAGAGTTCTTGAAATGATTTCAAGAATGGAATCAAACCAGGGAATTACAACCAGTCATGAAAGTGGAATTATAGGCAGCAACAATGATAATGCATCTAATCTCAAAGTTACATATTCAACTTATGTCAAGAATCAATTGTTTGATGATCTTCGACCATCTTCTGCCTTTGACATCAATGCTAAACTTCCTAACGATTCGAACTATCTCTTTTCCGAACCATCTTATGAGCAATATTGGACCGGAAATATGCATCCTTTAGAGAGTAGTATAAATAAACATTTGACCATCAACATCCTACCCCAGGAGCTGAGATTGTTCTATTGTGACCCGCAAGGGGAGATCCAGGGACCTTTTCTTGGGGTCGACATCATTTCATGGTTTGAGCAAGGATCTTTTGGGTTGATTTACCAGTTCGCGTTGCAGATCATAAGAAGGAACTCCCTATGAGGAGCTATGAGATGTCAGGACACACTTAAAAGCTACACATAATTACCCTATTTGAGGTTCACGAGGAATCAACCCATGTTGTGAATATTGGTGATTCGAGTTGTGCTTGCTTAGGGTTAAAAGTAACTGGTCTGCCCGGCCGCCACTTTCTTGATGTTTTTGCATTGATTGGTAGAAACCCGTATGAATACTGCTCAAACTACTTCATTATTGATGCTTATCGTTTAACCTACTTAGAGTCCATAAAACAAGTACCCATTGAAATGTGAAAAGTTCACGGTTGGAAAACCAGGGGTTGAAATGGACAAGCTTTAGTAACAGTGAGTGAGAATGAAGAAGGTGGCGAAAAGATTGAGGTTGACGAACAAAATGGTGAAAAGATAGAGATGAAGAATGCTGGTGACAAAAATGAAGAAAAGACAACTCATGAATATTAACACTCTTATATGAATTATCATAAATTGATAGAAAAAGGAATTTGCATTTTATCTACACGTTTTAATAAATATTTTTTTACCATACACATACCAAGTGTTCTTATAGTTAACATAATAGTAATGAATTATTCATTCTTTCATAATCCAATGAATTCATATTATATTGACCTACCTTTCGATTAAATGCAACAAAAATGCACATAGAAAAAAATCGTTTAGAGAGAACCATTTGGTACATGTTTAAAATGACCAAATGGTTTTATAACTCGCAATGACAAAAGTGCCAAATAAATAGGAAAATAATATTTTATACGGAGTATAACTTATTCATATTAAAAGAGTACATGTGAAGAGACTCTCTTAAATGTAAATTAAAACGGGAGTAAATTGCATAAATCGTCCCTAAACTTAGGCGAAATTGCATGTTTCGTCCCAACCATTACGAAAGTGCAGAAATCATCCATGTGGGAAACCTTTGAGCAAATTTTCGTCCTTGGTTGGGACGAAAATTGCATGTTTTGTCCCAATCAGGGACGAAAATTACTCAAAGGTTTCCCACAGGGACGATTTCTGAACTTTCGAAATGGTTGGGACAAAACATACAATTTAGCCAAAGTTCAAGGATAATTTATGCAATTAACTCTTAAAACGGTAAGCTACACTTATTCCGTATTTAAAAAAGTTAATATTAATAGAGTAGCCAAATCACGTCTTGGAAGAAGTCTCTTCAAATGTACTCTTTTAATGTGAAGAAACTCTTTTAAATACTGGGATACCCTTTATGTCACGAATAAATCGTGTGTATGCCCTCGATAATTTTCATGTCATGCTTACAAAAGTTGTGATAACATCAAAACTTAGAAACTTACTGACCAACGAAATCCGTCCATTACAAAAAAGTGAGAGTTTCAAACATGACGAAAATTAGTGCCGAAAATTACGTTATGAACACTTGGATACAGCCCGTGTGGAAGGCACGGATATGAATGACTCGTATGTATAAAACTTGAACTCACAACTTTTTTGTTGGGTAGTGATGACGTATAGTCTACATTCGGGTCACTAACCCGACCAATGACCGCTACTAGCGAGCCCAGCACGACTGGGCTAGCCCAATAACGTTTTGGGCCCACGAAGGCCCAAACCCAAAGTTATTTATGGGTTAAGAAATATCTCTTATTTTCGGAGATATGTATCCAATGACCGACTTAGGTGGGATACGCCGAAGTTTGGGGAATACGCAACCAGTAAGGATTGCGTGAGTATATAAAGGGCAACCCAGCCCTCATTAAAGGTACGATCTAAAACCCTAACTCTCCATTAACCCTAAAAACCGATTACTTGCTCTCACGCCGGAGGATAATCGTGGGAGACAATCCCACGATAAGCCTAATGGTGTTTTTCTGTTTACTTAGTGCGCAGGTCTCAAGTAGCAACATCCAATTGATACAAGAACCGGAGCTCAAACAAGGAACGCCCAACTTTTGTATCAACAAGTGGCGCCATCGTTGTGACCATCACTAAGAACTAAGAACTAGAATGACGAAGCACAGAAATCAGCGATCGCAAGCAGACCTTACAGGAAAGAAGCTGCAAAGCCGATCGGCTTCTAAGTAGACTACTGGGACAACCAGTGTCGCTAAAAATCAGGGATTAGGCCCAGACCTAGTCCTCCCTACGGTGGAGCAACGCTCGGGGACAACCCAAGCCACTACAGCTACCACCGACGGCAGATCCGCCCAAGCACCCTTTTTGCTACTCCTCTCCACTCAGTGCTAGAAACTGACCTCTCAAAGGCACCAGATGCACTCGATAGAAACAAGGCCCCAGTGGTAGAAACAGGCACCCTTGCTCTAGAATGAGTCGCACCGGAACTAGCACCGGGAGATTTTGTATCGCAAAATTACGAAACTTTGGCCGCTCTCATGCAAGAGGAAGCAAAAAAGAGGTCAATTCGGAGCCTGCATGCCTGACTAAACTTCGACTCAGAATACGAAACATCCCCATCGCGCCGTCAGAAGGAGAAGCGCGGGAGGGATAGTCGCCGACCCCCAGTATTTAACAGAATTGGGAGGAAAGTTGAAAATGATATGACATCTAACTCGCAGCATTCGGAAGGAAGCGAGGAGGATGAACGGCGTACCAATGTCCACGCCAGGCTTGGTGGCCGCAAAGTTCAGGATAGACTTGGGCGAAGGTACTCTCCAAGTGAAAGTCCTTCAAGCGAAAACTCAGAGGATAGTCGGCGCAAGCGCCAAAAGAGGGAAAACTCATCCTCTGATAATTCCTCGGATAACGGGGACAGCGAAACCGGACACTGGAAGTCCAGGAAGAACTATCGCAATCAAGAGGAGGAGGACATGTCCCTCCCATGGCGCCGCCAAAAAGTGGATGCGTTCACTCGGCGCATCAGCGATTTCTCAGAAAATAAAAGGAGGCGCATGCCCGCCAACGTAAAAACTTATGATGGAACAGGTGATCCGGACGATCACCTAAAAATTTTCGAATCAGCCGCTACAATCAAAAATTGGCCACAACCCGTGTGGTGCCACATGTTTAATTCCACACTGGTTGGAAACGCGCGAAATTGGTTCAGCAAGCTTCCACGCAGAAGCATCAATGGCTTCGAATAACTGCGGAAAGCATTCCGCCTGAACTTCACTCAAAGGAAGAAGTGCGCTAAAAACCCTGTCGAACTCGCCAGGGGGAATCCACAAGCGCTTATGTGGAGCGCTTCAAAGATAAGTGCATACAGGTTAAGGTATGCCCCGAAGTGTTGAAGATCTCAGGGTTCATGAACGGTATCAATAACCCAGAACTCATCAAAAGGATGAATGACAAAATCCCCCAAACGTTTGATGAACTGATGAAGCGCACAAGGTCCTTTATCCAAGGAAAACCTACTGAGGCAGATAGCAAGAAAGGTTACTCCAACTACAGGTCACAGGAACAACCTCGGAGACAATCCACTGACCAGAGTAACAACCGCAACAGGAACGACAGGAGTTACCGCAGCCAGGGGAGTGGACGGGATAACGACAAGTATACCCCACTCACAAAGACTCCAAAAGAGATATTCTTGACGGAAGGCGCAAACTTCCCACGGCCCCCACCAATGCGCACTCCAGAAGATCGGCGCGTGGGAAGTGGATACTGCGACTACCATGGACAGAAGGGCCATACCACCAACGAGTGTGTCCAATTGCGCCAACTAATCGAGAAATTAGTAAAGGAAGGCAGGTTGGACCACTTGGTCAAAAACATCAAGGAGGGAAAAGATAAGCAAAGGTCCGGGAATAAGAAAGAGGCACCCAAAGATAAGGCTGACACCATATACATGATACAATCATGGCAACGAGTGACTAGGCAGAGAACCAGCCAGAAGTTTTCCCGTGGAAGTGAAATCTCCTTCCCCACTTTGACTGCGGACAACGCAGTGGTAGAGCCGCTCACCATTGAAATTAGCGCGGGGGGTCACGATATCCACCGCATGTATGTAGATGGAGGAGCATCAGCAGACATAATGTATGAACACTGTTTCAAACGACTGCGACCTGAGATACGTAGTCAGTTATGCCCGGTCATGACAGCGCTGACTGGTTTCACAGGAGAAAAGATATGGCCTATGGGGAAAATACGCCTACTAGTCAGTATGGGTAATAAAGAACACTCCGCGACAGCCTGGATGAATTTTATGGTGATTAAATCCCCTTCGCCGTACAATGGCATTATCGGAAGACCGGGGATATATAGCCATGCGCCGTACCGTCTCAGCACATGGGATGCTCAAATTCAGTGGAAGGTGGTATTGTTACCCTACAACGCTACTTCAGTACCACATAGAGAATGTAACACGGTTACATGCGAGAAGGCACCCATTCCAGAACGGCGCGCAAACAAAGTTCCAAATCTGAAGGTTGCAATTCATCCCGATTACCCAGTAATCAGGAAGTATCGATCGGAGGTTCGCTTTCAGATAACGGCAAGGCAGTTGTGTGCGCACTCTTGCAAAAGAACCTGGATATCTTTGCATGGGAGCCAAAACATATGACTGGGGTACCGCGCTCAATCACAGAACACAAGCTGAGAATCCGATAAGGATACTCACCGATACGCCAGAAGAAGCACGGCCAAGCTCCGGAGCGCGCGCAAGCAATCCTGGCAGAGGTACACAAACTTGTGAAGGCAGGTATTATGCGGGTGTTGGGTTCAGTAAATACCCAAACCCCTTAAACTAGGATTTGAATAGAAAATATCCTAAGTATTTAATCCGTTAAACACAATCAGGTCACTGAGCGCATAGTCTCTCAGTGAGCTATCTTCAGGACACTTAGTATGAGGCGAAGAAGGAGCCTCTCCACTCTGCAAGGCGGAACTTAAAGGGTGAAGACTAAGTCAAGAAGAAGATAGTGGATTCAGTAAGTGATGACAATAACTCACTGAATCCCTTCGACTCCTCTCCAACTGTTAAACATGAAGACAAACAAAGAAAGAGACTCAAGACTTTAAATATGAAGAATGAGCTGGATTAGGCTGGAAAGTTTTACCCAGATAAAACTAAGTCCCTCAAGTGTTTATCCAGTCTATACAGTCTCAATCTATCAAGATCATATCTTCCCATTTATAGTAAGCGGCGATTCTCTATCAAGGAAAGAAGCTTCGCCGCCTACTATAGAAAGGTGAACAGTAACCGAATATATCAATATTCGTGTTTGCCGTGATCCATGTTTTTGTCTTCTAGGATAAAGTTAATAATTGATTCCTCTGGAAAGAGATCAATAATAAGAGAGTTGTGTAGTATGTGGGTAACTCAAACGTGTTAGGTTTGAGCACCGAGATCGTTCCGAACGAGGGTTGAATGGAATTTCCAACTCACGTCGCGATTATCAGGATTTGAATGGGAAAAGGGGATAATTTGAAGTTTTCTAAACTACGGGGCAAGGGAAGCATAAAAGGGAAATTACACTACGGGGAATCCTAAATATGCGAATAAAACTAAAATGTATTAAATGAAACGTAAATAAAATGCAACTACGTCTATTCTAAGTCCTAAAAATAATCTAAAATTACTTTATACTAAAAATGATATTAGAAAATTATCTAAGAATTAAAACTAATTTTTATGATTTTTCTGGAATTTATTTGAATTTAAAACTAATTTTAAACTTTTAAAACTAATTAAAAATACTAAAAATTATAAAAACAAAAGTGAAAATTATGAAACTATTTTTCAAAAATCTAAAATTACTCAAAAGACTTTTCAAAACTGGAATTGTATTTTTCTGAACTTTTTTCTATTTTCTATGAATTAAAAACTATTTAAAACTAATTTAAATGCTAAAAAATACTATTTAATCTAAGAAAAATCTGGAAAAATAATTTTTATGACTTTTTGAATATTCTAAACCTAAGAAAATTTAAATTGCATTTTTCAGAACATTTAATGAATTATTTGTATTAAAAGCTAATTAAAAATGCTAGAAAATGACATAAAATGCAGAAAAATAGCAAATGAACAGTGAAAAATATGAAAAATTCCAGAATACTATAAAATAATATAGAGAACTAGGGAAAAATAACAGAAACCAATTTGGAGTACAAGAACAATGATTTGGGCACACTACTGATGAAAATAAGCACTTGAAATAAGCAATAAGCCTCAATAAGCTACACAAAGCTACCATAAGCTAAAAATACCATATTCTAACTGAAACTAAACTCATGCAACAGAAATGGGTCAATTAAGGTCAAGCTATAGGAATTTAAGCACAAGCTCAGGTTCTAACTCTAAATTCCAAACGGCCCTATATGTCCAACTTTAAGCACTATAATAAGCTATTTAGAAAAATCACAAAAATAAACTAAAAATACCTAGATAACCACAACCAACCAAAGTTTCTAAATCCTAAGTTTCAGCTTCTAATGACTAAAGATTAAGAAATTAAAAAGCAAAAACAACAGTGGAATGGGACAAATGGAAACTGATGCAGAACAGATTAAGCTAATTCTATGGCTACTTGCAGACCTGAATTTGCTAATCTAAAATGCTCCTAAGGCTTAAATAATGTAACTCAGATGATCCTAGATGTATAGTGAACAAAGAGAACTAATCTAACACTGACTAATTATCATATTCAAACTAGGATCTAAGCTGCAAAACTACTTATATGGGCAGGACACATAAAACAGATCATGAGTGTTGCAGCAGAACAGAAACAAAGAGACAGAAACCAACTTTTGACATACAATCCAAACAAGCTAAAGGTATCTAAAGGGTATATAAGCTAAAAATAGATAAATTTGGCTATCCTAACAATAAAAAAAAGCAATTAAATCTAACTATGAACCTGGTTTTGTCCTGGAAGATGGCATAAGATCAGACAACTCTGGGCAGAAAAACATGATGCTGAAACAGATTTACTTCAGAAATTGAAAACACAGATTTGACTTGTAAATTTGAAAACTATGATCACCAAGGCTCTAAAACAGTTAAAACCTTAAAATAACAAATCCAAACATTCCTTTAAACTTCAAAAATGCACTTTAAATCTTAAAACTAGATGAAATCTCAATTGTACTGAATTTAATTGCCTCAATAAACATAAAAGCCACCATAAAAACAGATTCAAACCAGAATTTAACTTGAAATAGATTTGACTTTTGTATTTGACTTTCGTTGACGTTTTCAAAAACTTGGAATTAAAAGCAAGCTACAACATGAACAACCTCATTTAAGCAATAATGAACTTAATCAAGCTTGACTAAACAAGAATTAAGGGCTACGAAGTACATCAAAACAGAAATAAGGAAACTGAGCCAAAGAACATTAAACCAAAATTTTATTAATAAACTTGAAGATTACAAAACTGAAATTTAAATGAAAACGGTATTTAAAAAACTATCTAGGAAAACATTAAATTGACAAGTAAAGTTAATGGTAACAATCTCATAAAAGCATAGAAATTGGACGATTTTAGCTTGTGAGTGAAGGGTCTTTTTATAGCAGTTAGGAAGAGCTTGGGATGCCTTTCAGAAGCTCCTAGACGTTTAATCTCTGCCATTGATCTATTGCATCATCACTCCAATCATTTGTGGCCTTTGGATCAACTTGGTGACATGTCTCAACCAATAAGGATGCTCCCTTCTGCCACTTTGGCAATCCTCTGACAATCCTACTGACACGTTGGCAGGCTACTTAGTGTACGGGTAAATTGAAATAACCAGGGTAATTGAGATGATGGAGGTTAAACAGTAACTGGGGTGGTTATTGGTTTTGGGCGAAGTTTCGGTTTATTTATATTATTTTGGTTCGCCGGTCATGGGTCGGGTTGACCTGGGTATATTGGGTAAAATGGGGTGGATAAACCGGATATTAGATTATAAGGGTTTGGGGATTGGCTTGGGCCGGATTTTGTAATGGTTGGGCTTTTGGATATTTGGGTTTGTGTAATTTTTTGGACTTAGGATTAGCATTAAACCCATGTGCAACCATAAGGACCATTCATGTATTTTCTGAAAATCCAGGGACCAAGAGTGTAATTCTGAAAAAGTAATCCAAGGGTCTTTCTTGACAATTTCCAATAATTCAAGGACCATATTTGCCATCTTTGAAAATTCCAAGGACCAAACATGACAATTCTGAATCTTCAGGGACTAAAACTGCCATTTTGAGAATTGATTGTCCAAACTTGCAAATTCCTTTCCCAGCCTCAGCTTTTTACATTCTTCTTTCTCTCGTGCTCGGTTTTCTTCGGTTTTGGCTTTCTTTTGTCTGTTTTGTCATATCCGTCCCTGCACATGTAAAAACTCAAGAAACACGCAAATGTTAGCAATAAACGGCTCTTTCTTGGTTATTTTGGGTCAGTTTTGATAATGAAAAGGTATGTGTTTAAGCACATATCAATAATCATACTTGTATAAATAGCATAAGAGAATGAGTGAAAAGTTTAAGCTTGTGAATTGTAAAAACACACATACACACA
Source organism: Chrysanthemum makinoi (assembly GCA_910596185.1). Taxonomy (NCBI): domain Eukaryota; kingdom Viridiplantae; phylum Streptophyta; class Magnoliopsida; order Asterales; family Asteraceae; genus Chrysanthemum; species Chrysanthemum makinoi. The sequence continues at coordinate 88,695,706 of OU343223.1, read as the reverse complement.
AGCCAACTTTTCACTCCTCCAAATACAACTTTATCCTTGAGCTAGCTCAGTGGGTTCTAAGAGTTGTGCTCAGACTTAGCCTGAGCTTAGAGAGGAGTCACCCAAACTTTGTTATTTCAATCCCAAGTACTATTCCGCAAGTACTTGGGTAACGTATTCTTTTGATTTATTTCTAATAAGAATATGATGTTGAAAATTACTTTGTGTGTTTTACTTATGTTAATTTCAGTCATTATTCACTGTTAAATTGCTTTAAGTACTTAATTATTCCTTTTTAACGATAGTGAATAAGGAACAACAAGTGGTATCAGAGCAAGGCTGATTATAAAACCTTTTAAGCCGCTCTAAAACGCTTTTAAATCAGGATTCCTATGGTGAAATTGATGTACCCCAACTAGTCGATAAAAAGGGTGGAGCTTATTCACCTGTTGCCCCTAGACTTGAAGTTGGCAAATTCAACAAATGGAAAAAGGGTATGCTTTGCTATTTGATTGGGATGGAACCTTATTATATCAAGTGTATTAATGAGGGCCCATTTGTCCCAAAGACTGCTGAAGGTTTGCCCAAACCTGAAGCTCAGTGGACTCAGGATGAAAGGAGAGTGGTCAACAAGGACCAAAGACTCAAAAGTATCATCATATCATGTCTTCCTGATGATATAATGGAGTCAGCTTATAAGTCAGAACACGGCTAAACAAACCTGGGATGACTCGGTCCATAGCCATGAAGGTCCATCTGATACCAAGGAAAACAGGATAATGGACCTCAAACTTGAGTATAACACCTTCGGGCTAAGGACTCAAACTCTCTCAAACTTACACCCGTTACAAAACTCTTTTAAATGAACTGGCTAATGATGGTGTTAAGTTATCAAAACATGAGATAAATGTTGGTTTTGTTAATTGTCTCCCTGAGAAATGGTTAAACTTCTCAGGGGACTTAGAAATGCAAATCACATCCAAACTCTTGAGCTTCCTGAAATTTATGGGAAATTTGTCTATGAGGAAAATCTCATCAACAGACGATACCTTGACTTAAAGAAGTCTCAGGAAGTCAAGAAGTCCCCGACCATCACCTCACCTATATCAACTGCCTTCTTTTCTAACAATGTGGTTCAAGATTTTCAAGAAAATTCTGATGATGAGCCCGATGAGAGATCAAGTGAGGAGTACCTAAATGACCTGAATGTTGAATTTCAGGAAAGGGCACTCCTTGCAAACTCTCAAAGGTTTATTAAAAGAAACAAAGGTTTTTCAACTGCTAAAGCTAACGAGGACACTGAATGCTTTAAGTGTCACAAAAGGGTCATTTTGCAAAGGACTATTTTTCAAAAACAATTTCTGAACCTTCTTACAGACCATCGTGGTCAAATCAGCCCTCGGCTTTAGCAAATTTCAACCTAAAATCTATCAGCCTCATCAAAACCTTCAGAATAAATCGACCGCAACAAAACAATAGATTTTGAAGCCAAGTATAGGAAGATCAAAGCTAAGCTTGCTTTACTTGAGGCCAGTCCCCGTAACCAAAAATGTTCAATCTGCAGGTAAAAACAAAGGTCTTGTTGCTGAAACCTTCGACTGGGATGAAGAGCCAGTCTCATCTGATGATGTAATGGTGCATGTCAGCGACCGATGGCCCTCTCAGAAGAAGAATACAAGCTAGTCTGTTGGAAAGAATCATGCCATAAATGGAGAATGGGTCAACATCACAATGAAGAAGGTAAATATTCTACTTTCTATGGATGATGATTCTGATTGGCAGTCCTATATGAACTATATCAATGTAGATCTTAAGGTTGTAGAGGAGCAAAGACTAAATCTTTTTTCTAAGTACAACAAGTTAAGTTTTGAATTGAACAAGTGTAGGGATAAGTTACTTGTGTTAAAACAAAACAAGCTTGAGGCTATCACCTTACAGATTCAAAACACTGAATTAGTCAAAAGAAATTAGGCTCTTCAAGATGAACTTAAGAAAGAAAAAGATATCATTGATAGCTGGACCACCAAGAATCCAAGAGTCTTTGATGCTGTGGGTGCCCCCAGTAGCAAAAAGAGAGTCATAGCTGAACATCATCTTACTGACTCTCTCAACAAAGACCGGAGTCCTAAACCATTTGTGTCTGGTGGCATGATTACCAATATGTTGTCTGCTCCCAAGACCAGTGATTGGATTGAAAGACTTAATCCTGATAGTAAGCTTCCTAACTTTGACTCCGGAAGAATTCTAGAACTCGAAAGTCAAGCTCTAAAGAGCATGCTTGGACTCCCAGATGTGCCCAAGTAGCACCAACACATCTCTCGAAGTCTGAAGATGAATCTCAAGCACCACTTTCACCTTTGAAACCTCTTCGTGGTGCCGATCCTAGCTCGAGCTTACTCCATTACATTACAATCCACACTCTCCTAAAGAAAGGTTTGGACTTGGTAGAACCATTTTGAAAAGACCATCAAAACCAACTCAACAAGAATCCACCCCAACTGAAAATTCCACATCCTCGTACCCATGAAGCCGATCGATTCAAGAATCGACCGAACTTGTGAGAAAGCTAACTGACAAAATGGAATCTATTGAAAAGGTCACTGAACCAATCAAGGAGACAAAGTCAGCTTCCTCTAGTTCCTCAAAGTCAAAAGCCACCACCAAAAACAAGCAGAAGTGTGATCTGTGCCACTATACCAGTCATACCACTGACAATTGTTATAGAATCCTCTTTGCATGATCTGTAAAAAGGATGATCACAGGACTGCTGACCACTTGCAATATGTGAGCTCTCTCAGCCAAGAAAACTACACCAAAGTTGGTCATCAGTATGCTTCTTCATCCAAAGCTCAAAAGTTGAGAGCAAAGCCTTTTCCTCCTTGCCCACACTGTAGCTTTAATGATCATCGCCCCGATGATTGTCTCATGAACACATGCTGTGATATTTGCGTAACACGCTCATAAGACATCTCAAAGATGACAATGTCATCCATGCAAGGAGAAGTTCAAAACAACCCAAATCCACTGAGTCATCCTCAGTCTCTAAATGCAAAACCTGTGGTAGCTCATTGCACTCCACCACTGACCATGAATCGATTGCTCAATTCAAAGAGACCATGAGACCCAAGCCCACTAGTAAGTGGGTCACGAAGAGAAACTAATTCAGTTTACTACTTGTGCAGAGGCATGCCAAGGAGCCTATCTGGCATCTAGACAGTAGATGTTCAAGAAGCATGACTGGTGTGAAGGAATATCTGCACAAGTATGTAAAGGAACCAGACCAAAGGTAGTATTTGGTGATAACTCATTATGTCCCATCAAGGTTATGGTTCAAGAAACTGTAATGGAATAGTTTTCTCTAGGATTGCTTATGTCAATGGTCTCAAATACAATCTCATCAATGTTAGTCAGCTATGTGATGCTAAGTACATTGTACAATTCAATGACAAACAAGGTACCATTTTCAATGCCAACAAGGAAGTTGTGTTGATTGCTCCAAGGAGAGATGATGTTTATGTCTTAGACATGTCAACTCTCTCTAAAGATGGAACCTATCTTTTTGCCAAAGCCACTCAAACTATCAACTGGTGTGGCACAAGAGACTCTCACACTTAAACTTCAAAAACATCAACAACTTGGCAAAACAAAACAAGGTCCTTGGCTTACCATCACTGGTTTTTGCAAAAGATAAACCATGCTCAGCCTGTGAAAAGGCAAACATAAAAGAGCATCTTTCAAAACCAAGCAAAACTTCTCTATCAAAAGCTGCCTTCACCTCTTGCATATGGATCTATTTGGACCAGTCAGTCCTAGATCAATCCAGCATGAGAGGTATACACTTGTCATTGTTGATGAGTTCTTAAGATACACTTGGGTATACTTTCTTTCTAAAAAGAGTCAGGTAAATGATACTATAATGTCATTTATCAGGAACATTGAAAATCAGAATGACATTACAGTGAAACAAATCAGAACCCACAATGGTACTGAATTTAGAAATGCCGAGCTTGAGAATTTCTCGTGATGTGAAGGAATCTCCCAAAAATTTCATCTCCTTATACCCCTGAACAAAATGGGGTAGTGAAAGGAAGAACAGAATCTCATTGAGGCTGCAAGAACCATGTTAAATGGCTCACTTTTCAAAGCATTTCGACCGGCAGTTAAAACAGACCGTTACACTCAAAACAGTCAATCATTGTCAAAAGACATAATAAAATCCCACATGAGATATTCAAAGGTAGACTTCCTGACATCAGCTACTTCTATGTGTTTGGATGTCCTGTGTTTATTCATAACCACAAGGATCATCTAGGCAAGTTTGATGCTAAAGCTGATGATGGATACTTTTTAGGTTACCCACTGATCTCCAAAGCCTTCGTGGTATTTAACACAAGGAGACAACAAGTTGAGGAAACCTATCATGTCTCCTTTGATGAAAGTATAGAAAGCATCCGATTCACCAACACTTCAGTGGAAGAAATAGGAATTGATAACTCATCAAGATATCCTCCTGATGAGTACAACACTGAAACCAGTTCCTCATACCAAGCCGATGCTACATCTCATATTATGTCTTGCCCCACAACCTGTCACAACCAACTATCAGTGAATTCATTGATAATCAGTCAGTCCCTACTGGGATAGGCAACACTGATCCATATGATCAGGATCCTATAACTCAAGAACCTCTAAGTAACAAATCACCTCGACAGATCTAAATGATCCTGTGGCTCTCACACCTAAACTCCCAGTGACATCTTCAAGCTCAGATCCTAGACCACAAAGTAAGTGGACAAGATCTCAGGACATTGAGCTTGTAAACATCATTGGTGAACCCATTGAGGGAATGCTCACTAGAAGCATGGCTGCTAACTTAACTGCAGCCTCAGCCAATGAATGTCTATATGCTGATTACCTATCTGAAATAGAACCCAAAAGTGTCACTGAGGCTCTAAAATACCCAAGCTGGGTTCAGGCTATGCAAGAAGAACTGCAACAGTTTGATAAAACAAGGTCATGACCTTGATCAAATGTCCTCAGGATGTAGTAGTCATAGGAATGAAGTGGGTTTTCAGAAACAAAACCGATGAAAACGGCACTGTCATTAAAAACAAAGCCAGACTTATAGCCAAAGGTTACAGTCAACAAGAAGGCATTGACTATGATGAAACATTTGCTCCTGTTGCAAGAATGGAAGCCATCAGAATCTTTCTTGCATATGCAACATACATGAACTTCGTGGTCTACCAAATGGATGTTAAAAGTGCATTCTTAAATGGTGATTTCAAGGAAGATGTATATGTTCAAAGAACCTCCGTGCTTTGAGAGTAGTGAATTCCCTGACTATGTCTGCAAGCTTGACAAAGCTCTTTATGGACTGAAACAAGCTCCCATGGCATGGTATGAAACTCTCTCAGCCTTCCTGATTCAAAACAAGTTTGTCAGAGGAAAGATAGACAACACATCGCTTGTCTATAGAACTCAACAAGATGTGATTCTAGTCCAAGTGTATGTTGATGACATCATCTTTGGCTCAACAAACTACAAACTTTGCAAACAGTTTGAAAACTGATGACTAAGAAGTTTGATATGAGCATGATGGGGGAACTCACATACTTTCTTGGACTACAAATCAGGCAAACCGACAAAGGAATATCCATCAGTCAAGAGAAATACACCAGAAATCTCTTGAAAAAATATGAGATATCCTGACCGTGCCTCAGTGAAAACTCCAATGATCCCACCTAACAACCTTGGACCTGATCTCACTGGTAAATCATCAATCAAACTCATTTCAGAGGGATTGTAGGCTCACTGATGTATCTAACCGCTTCTAGACCAGATATCCAATTCTCAGTCTGTCTAATAGCAAGATATCAGTCCAATCCTGAAGAATCCCATCTCATGCAGCCTAAAAGAATACTCAGTGTACCTGAAGGGAACTCCAAGCCTTGGACTCTATTATCCAAGATGCTCTGTGGTTTGATCTCAAGGGTTAATCGATTCTGATTATGCGGCCGCAACATGGACAGAAAAAGTACCTCATGGTCCTGTCAATTTCTTGGAGGAAAACTGGTTTGTTGGAGTGCTAAAAAGCAACAATCAGTGGCAATGTCCTCAGCCGAAGCTGAATATGTAGCTGCAGCAGGATGCTGTGCCAATGTATTATGGATGAAAAGTCAACTCAGTGACTATAACATCCATTACAAAATGGTGCCCATCTTCTGTGATAATACCAGTGCTATTGCAATCTCCAACAACCCCATCCTCCACCAAAGAACCAAACACATTGATATCAGATATCACTTCATCAGGGATCACATAATGAAGGGAGACATTGAACTTCATTTCATCCCTACTAAATATCAACTGGCTTATATCTTCACAAAACCCTTGGATGAACCCACCTTCAGGAGACTGAAAGCTGAGTTGGGAATGCTTGACATTGAAAGTCAGGCATCTGAAAACCAATCTCAGTAAGTTCTGTGAATTGGTTCGTCTCCCTGAACATCCAAAACAAACCTCTTACTGAATGATTAAGACTCACCTCAGTGGTCCCTGACACGTAAAGCATTGAATGAGTAACTAAATGCTCCAAGTATTAGTTACTTAAATGTCCTAGGTTGGTAATCCCACCAATTTAATATAGGAATACATGTCTTACTGTCAGGAGTATCATCATTTACCTTACCCCATTTGGCATTAAAAGTTTCTCTCACATAAAATATCCTATGGATATTTTATTACTGCTAAAGTACACTTTCACTGTGCATTGCAACTGTTTTCCTTGAAAGACGGGATTTTATCTGCGGTGGAAGTGGTGGGTGGCATTAAATGTGGAATATCAAACGATTTCAAAAATGGTCTTTACATATCCAAATTTATACAAAAACCACCCCTCTCACTACTCTATAAATACCCTCTTCAAAACCACAAAACACACACAAATCATTTTCTGCAACTAAACTCTGTCAAAATCCTTTCTCAAATTCAAAAAAATTTGTGTGTTCTCAAAATCTTTAAAACCTCCTTTGGAAAACCCTCCTTGTAAACATTTACAAAAGTTTTTCATCACAAACTTGAGAGATCCAAATACTTTAATTGTTCTAGTCAAAACATTTTTTTAAACCCTAAAATCTTTTTTAATGGCTAGAACACAATCTCTCCAGTTTGCTTCTCAATGGGTAGGGGATCTTACTAACGTTGAATTCAAAATAAATAATGTCATAGGAAATTTTGAATACCCTGAAAATGTCCCAACCTATAAAGACATTATAAAATTTTTATGCAACTGCCCACTCAAAACGCCTTTGTAAATGTCCCTCGGCATCGTACCCAAACTACCTCGTGGAGTTTTGGGTTACAGCTAATGCCTTTGACCCGACACCTTCTGATGAGAATAACCTTAGACCACTCAGGGAGTATCTCATCAAGTTCAGTCTTAATGGGGGGCAATAATACACCCTGGATTACAAAACTTTTTGCACTTCAACAGGGTTAGAATATAACAAAGGTACTTATGTCGCCCATCCCTAACCTCCACAAGAAGGATGGGTTAAAACAAATTGTTTTAGATCCAACTTTTTTGGACAAGACCCCAGTCACTAAAAGCTCATTCCCGGGCTTGGAGGATCCTTTTCACTTTTGTGATTCAGGTCCTCGGGCGGGAACCACTCATCCAACCGAACAAGTTAACTCTATTCGTTTGATGATGGCATACCGCTTGATGAATGGGGTCACGGTCGACATAGGGGAGATCATTTACAGTGATTCGTAATCTAAGCTACAGAGCAAAACTAGGAAGAAGTACGTTTCGTATCCTAGGCTTGTCTCTTGTGCTTTGCAATCGCATCGGGTTCAAGTTATACTAGGATGAAAATTTTGAAATTTACCCGCATCCTGAGCCCATCAAATTTTCAAAAGGACCCATCCCTTGTCACTCCCATTGAATTGACGGCCCACATGATTGCCGTAAACAATCAAAGTGGATCAGTGTCTCCAAACCCCGCTCCTAAAAAGAGAAAGGGGAAGTCTCAGACTGGGACTAAGACTAAACCAAAGTCTCAGGGACCCGAGGCTTCAGGAGCAAACCAAGAGGCACAAAAAGCCCGAGACTAAACAGACACCCACTGACCAGGCAACAACCACCCCAGTGACAACGAAGGACACTGATACATCACAGCCAGTGCCCTTGGTCACACCTACTACTCCCCAAGATCCAGAGGGAAACAAATAACCCCCGTGGTAGGGAGCCTTCCACCACGCCTGATGATGACATTAACAAATCCAAGTCTTTGTCTGAGGGCACACTGATCGATCCCAAAGACTCATGGGGAAACAAACAACCCATCGATAGGGATACAACAATCACGACTCCGCCAAAGGCACTGGGAAACACCCACCGTGTCTCAGTGGGTCACTGGGGACAAAGACTCGGAGGGAAAGAAACAACTCGTCGATACGGAACCCAAAACCAATCCCGACTCCAGAGAAGGCACTGGGAAACTCCCACCGTGTTTGAGTGGTCAACGGGGACAAAGTCTCAGAGGATATATACCACCACCGATATGGAACCCATCACCAACCCCTTGCTCACAATTGCTGATGTCACTGGTATTCTATTCTCTGAGGATGACCTTGCTGAAACTGAAGATGAGATTTTATCACCTGGAGAAGAAATGGACGCTGAGGTTCAATTTCAACAAGAGCCTCAGCCTGATCCAAAGGAGTATACTGCATCCCCATTCCAGCATGATGATCATGCTTCAATCTTCAAGCTCGATGAATTCAAAGAGTTTGACAATGTTCTTCCCCTCACCGAAAGGCAGCTTGGCTCAGTGGATCACCAGGGCTTCAAGGAAGCTATACTCAGGGGTTACTAAAACATTATGGGAACAACATACTCGAGTCTGCGAAGTTATGCCGATCTAAAGGCAGAGGTACAGGGCTTCGATGAAAATGTTCATGAGCACAAGGACTTGATGTATGACCAAATTCACCGACTGGATGAAAATATGGCTAACTTCTTAAGGCATCTTCAGGATGCCGGCACAAAGATCGATGAAATCAAGGAGTTTGTCAGAGAAGATCCAGCTATTAACTCTCAAGTGCTAAAGGCTACTGAGGCATACTTGCAACAATCCTCACGCCTCACTGAACTGTTAGATCTGCTCAAGTCTGCAAATGTTCAGTGGTCTTCCATCATCACCCGCCTCTTCAAGCTACATTGGACTCATTGAATACAGTGGTTACATTGGCTCAGGCATCCTCATCTCTGGCCCGAATCTTGGGCCCGAATGATCGCTCTTGAAATTTCACACGCTAATTTAGAAGCAAAAGTCACCGGTATTCAAACCGACACTCGACATGAAGGCAATGATCACTGAGATTTATCAAGCCTTCAAGGGTCAAGCAGCTCCGTCCCCCCAGCACCAACACCAACTCTTGCCCTCAATGACGCTAACGGCAACAGTTGAGGGGAGAATATTGTGAAGAAACTCCTCTTCACACTGAGGGGAGCCAACATCATCAGTCTCAGTAGCTCGACATCAACATCACCACCAGCCACAAGAACTCCCATCTCATCCATCCCACCAACATCATCATCAACAACACCGGCAGTTATCACAACAACACGACCCTTGGTTGCATCATCTTCTTCGGCCGTGACAAAGGCAAAGGCATAATGACAACTGTTGAGCCTGAGAAGATTCCCTATAAAATCGGCGACACTGAATACCTGCTCACACCTCAACAAATGAGTAAACATCTTGCTAAAGAAGAAATAAGATTGAAACTAGCTGAGGAAGAGAAAAAGAACAGAGAAGCACTGAAAAGGTAGTCAGCTGAAGAAGCTGAGAATATGGGATTAGATGCAAGCAAGCTCCCAAAGGGTCGGCAGATAAAAGTTCAAGGATGCTCAGGCCGCTCAAATGGTTGCAATGAGAAAGCAGATGAAGAAAGAGAAAGAAAACTGAAGCTCTCGTGAAAAGCAGAATTGAGGAATACAATTAGACAATGAACGGCAAGGCTTCCTAAAAAATCACTGATGTCAAGATTATTCCCAACACCAAACCATTGGCTATGAATGTTTACTGAGGGGATGACAAAAGACACTTTGAGGTTCATGATCCCTTAAAATTCAGTGACTTTGGGATCACTGAACTTGATGAACTTGGTCCAATCATTGGAAAGAAGCAAAATAAGGTGGTCAAGCAGTTGATGAAGATGCTCAAAGAAAAGATATGAAAGGCTGAGGGATGCACCGCCCAACTGGGAATTCAAATGCCTTTGACTGCACCTCAAGGATCTCAACCACAAACTTCCACCGCAAAAGGAAAAGAGTTGAGTTCCAGACTGAAATCAAAGTGCCTGGCTTAGAATGCAACAGAGAGGTGCCTGAGGGTGTCAAATTTGTGAACTGTTTGGTGATTGAAGAGCCTGAAAGAGGGCTATTCCACATTGATGTCTATGGAAACCCAGCATTTCAAAGATGGAGTGATATTTATCAGGCTGGTGTAGCGTGCAATGATCACTATATTCCAGTGGCCTCTCAGATCCAATCCCCAGAAAACATCGTTCTGTCAAGACTGAATGCAAAGATAAGAGACCATCCCGACAGGGAAACACTCATCACCAAGAAAGTGAAGCTCAAGCACTCGGGTATCCATCCGACTGACATCATTTTATCTTTTGTACTAGTGATAGGAAATATGTAATCTGATCAATAAAAGATGTATGTTTTGTCAAATTACTCAAATGTTCCTTATTGTATTCACTAGTATATTCAAGTGTAGAAGAAGCCTTTTTGCTCACTTACACCGATCAAACACTTAGGCTATTTGTATATCCAAATAGGGGGAGACTGTTGGGTTCAAGTAAATACCCAAACCCCTTAAACTAGGATTTGAATAGAAAATATCCTAAGTATTTAATCCGTTAAACACAATCAGGTCACTGAGCGCATAGTCTCTCAGTGAGCTATCTTCAGGACACTTAGTATGAGGCGAAGAAGGAGCCTCTCCACTCCGCAAGGCGGAACTTAAAGGGTGAAGACTAAGTCAAGAAGAAGATAGTGGATTCAGAGAGCGATGACAATAACTCATGAATCCCTTCACTCCTCCAACTGTAAAACACTTAAGACAAACGAAGAAGAAAGAGACTGAAGACTTTAAAGATCAAGAATGAGCGGATTAGGCGGAAAGTTTTACCCAAGATAAAACTAAGTCCCTCAAGTGTTTATCCGGTCTATACACAGTCTCAATCTATCAAGATCATATCTTCCCATTTATAGTAAGCGGCAATTCTCTGTCAAGGAAAGAAGCTTCGCCTACTAGAAAGGTGAACAAGAACCGAATATATCAATATTCGTGTTTGCTGTGATCCATGTTTTTGTCTTCTAGGATAAAGTTAATAATCATACTTGTATAAATAGCATAAGAGAATGAGTGAAAAGTTTAAGCTTGTGAATTGTAAAAACACACATACACACAAGCCAACTTTTCACTCTTCCAAATACAACTTTATCCTTGAGCTAGCTCAGTGGGTTCTAAAAGTTGTGCTCAGACTTAGCCTGAGCTTAGAGAGGAGTCACCCAAACTTTGTCATTTCAATCCCAAGTACTATTCCGTAAGTACTTGGGTAACGATTCTTTGATTTATTTCTAATAAGAATATGATGTTGAAAATTACTTTGTGTGTTTTACTTATGTTAATTTCAGTCATTATTCACTGTTAAATTGCTTTAAGTACTTAATTATTCCTTTTTAACGATAGTGAATAGGGAACAACAGCGGGAAGTCTACTATCACGGTGGCTTTCCAACCAGTCATGGTGAGAAGAGTGACGGTAGCTGGCGGATGTGCGTGGACTTCACAGATCTCAACAAGGCATGTCCACAAGATCTGTTTACCCACTATCGGAGATAAACTGGAAGGTAGAGTCTTTGTGTGGTTACCCACTCAAATGCTTCCTAGACGCATACAAAGGATACCACCAAACCAAAGATGGCTAAGGAAGATGAGGAAAAAAAACGGCCTTTCATAGCAAGCAAGTGTGTCTATCGCTATACTAAAATGCCCTTTGGTTTGAAGAACGCAGGCGCCACCTACCAACGGTTAGTAGATAATGCATTCGAAAAAAAAGGTGGGCGCAATCTAGAGGTTTACGTTGACGACTTGGTCATAAAGAGCCATACTGAAGAAGAATTGGTGCGCGACATCGAGGAAACATTTAGGACTCTCAAAGAGATCAACATGAAGTTAAATCCTAAGAAATGCACTTTTGGCGCTACAGAAGGCATGTTTCTCGGATACCTGATAGAACCTGATGGCATTAAACCATGCCCAGAAAAAAACTAAGGATGTCATCAAACTTCCCTCACCGCCAAGACGTGAAGGAAGTCCAATCTCTTAATGGAAAATTGGTCGGTCTAAATAGATTCTTGTCCAAATCAGCAGACAAGTCACTCCCTCTCTTCAAAACACTCAAGAAGTGTATAAAAAGGGAGATTTTCGCTGGACTACGGAGGCAGAAGAAGCCTTTACACAGCTTAAACAACACATGCAACGCTCCCAACACTAGTCGTACCCCGACCAGGGGAAGAATTAATTATGTATTTATCTGCGACTCATGGAGCAGTCAGCGCCTATGTACTGCTGACAGATAGGAATTCCGTACAAACACCTGTGTACTTTGTGAGTAAAGCGCTGAAGAAAACAGAGATTAATTACAGCGCAAATAAGAATGGGAAGTTGGTCTTGCGCTAGTGTTCGCCGCTAAACGGCTGCGCAAGTACTTCCAAGCGCACCCCATAACAAGAATCACAGACCAACCGATTAAGCAAATTATCTCCAAACCCGACGCGATCGGGACGCATCAAGTGGAGTGTGTTACTAGGTGAACACAACATTTCTTACAAGGCCACGCGACCGCAGTAAAAGGGCAGATACTAGCAGACTTCATCATTGAAAAACCAGACACTGAGGATGCACCATCACCAAGCAAGAAAGAACTACAAGACCCATGGATCTTGTTCACGGATGGATCTTCATGCGTGGATGGGTCAGAAGCAGGCCTCATCCTCACAAGTCCGGAAGGAATGGAATTCACTTACGCACTGCGTTTTGAATTCACAACGACAAATAATGAGGCAGAGTATGAAGCCCTAATCACCGGACTACGCATTGCAGCCATAATGGGTGTACGCAACCTGGAAGCAAATGTGGATTCCCGGCTAGTAGCTAACCATGTTGGGGCGAGTACATGGCTAAAGAGGAAAACATGATCCAATACCTCAACAAGACAAAGGCACTAATCCAAGGCTTTGACAGGTTTACCATCGCAGGGTTCCTCGAGGGGAAAATCGAAGGTGGATGCACTAAGCAAGATTGCATCCACAAGCTTTGACAACTGTCAAAACAAGTATTGGTAGAAACCTTGAAGAGCAAATCCATCTCGGAGATGGAAATATCCACGGTAATAGAGGAGGAAGGTCCGACGTGGATGACACCTATAATGGAATTTATCAGCAAGGGTGTATTGCCCCAAGAACGAAGGAAGCCGAAGAACACGCCGCACTCACAGAGGTTCGAACTTCGAGACGGTGTACTATATCGACGCTCCTTTACGACCATGGCTCCGCTGCGTCGCCCCCTACAAAGCAAATTATGTACTCGGAAATCCATGCCGGTTCATGCAAGATGCATTCAGACCACGATCGGTAGTGGCGCGCGCCTACGGCCAGATATCTATGGCCAGCCCACCATGCATCGCGATGCACGGGGAATTAATGAGAAAGTGCACGATTGTTAGGTTCATAGGCCCATCCCGCCAGCCACAACGAGAGCTAACGCCATAACGGGCCATGGCCATTCTACAAGTGGGGTATCGACATTGCAGGCCCCTTCCCCGTTGCCACAGGAGGATTGAAGTTTCTCATAGTGGCCATAGATTACTTCACAAAGTGGATCAAGCAAAGCAGTTGTAACAATTCATGGCAATCAGGTCAAACGCTTCATTTGGGACAATATTGTATGCGCTTCGGACTACCTGGGAAATCATCTCGACAACGGAAACAATTTTCGATAATCCCTTCAAGGACTGGTGCGAGAAGTTGAATATCACGCAGATTTCGATCGGTTAAACATCCACAAAACCAACGGCCTAGTAGAACGCGTGCAAATTGAAGCTGGGTGAAGGAATTAAGGCACGCCCGACAGCACAAAGGAAGATGGGTAGAAGAATTATCACATGTTCGTGGGCGACCGCACTTCAATCAAAACTAGCACCGGAGACACTCCCTTTCTCTAGTTTATGGGACAGAAGCGCTATACCACCGATCCCGAAATCGGGATGCCAACTATTCGCACTGCTAAAATCAATGTGGAATAAAACGATGACGAGCGGCGTATCGACTTGGACCTGTTGGAAGAAAGACGCGAGCGCCGCAGCCATATATGTGAAGCAAGGTCAAAGTAAAAAATGAAGGGATACTATGATGCTAAAGTAAGAAGTGTTTCATCAGCACAGTGTGACTTCATTTACAGCGCCAATGATGCGAGCCATGCAGAAAGACACAGAAAACTTGGACCGAAGTGGGAAGGACCCTATGAGGTTACTGAAGCATTAGGAACGGGGCGCACAAGCTGCGAGACATGGATGGTCGGGAACTACCGCGTACATGGAACATTTTCAATCTCAAACGATGTTATCTCTAGGAATGGCTACAGCCCAGCGCACGGACACTCTTGCACTTTAGTGAAGTGCCCAATAAATATCCGTGTATTTAGATTTTATTTTACTTCAGCAAATGTCTTATTTATTTTCTTTCATAAAAACTTGCAAGTATCAATAAACCATCGCGGTTTCTAGCTAATTCCGCGACACATTTCAATTTGTTATTTCCATATACTTTATGTCTTAACATTTTTTATCTTTTGCCTACATGGCGTGCATGCACCTAAAAAGCCCACGATGGTAAAAAGGATGAGTAAACCTACTAAATAACTCGTTGAGTAAGAGGGTTGCAAACCCATCAACAATGGATCACGTATCCTTGTTAAACACCTTATTCTCAAGACGTTGGAATAAGTTACGTGCACATCCCACGATGAATGTGCAACAATGCATACTATGCGCGTTTAACAAATTAGGAATCAAGACACTTGGCTCCTTACTATGATATTCGCAGTACGCTGCGTATACCAACATACACGACTATTTTCGAAATACTTAATATTTTATAAGTATGATAGTTCATACATAATTATGAACAACAACGATTACTCGCGCTTATACAACAGTTTGTTTCTTAGACAGTACGCATGTTTTTCATGGAAAGACAAGTAACTAAGTACAAATATGATAAGTCGCCACGACATTCAACAAAAAGTAATATTTTATTAAGTACCATAATGCTCTTACAAAATATTATTTACAACATAAGATACAGTACCACACATTACAAACTATGGCACTCTCCACGCCTCAGATGAACTACCCGACAACCTAGCGGCGCTTCCAACCTCATCCAACTTCTTCAATAGATCGGAGTCTTGGCGAGACACCGTGGCAACACTAACCGGTATCCCGTCATATCTGGGAAGATGAGCTACACCAACGCCACACAAAACAGCCTTTACCTTTAATCCCTTCCTTCTTCGCGAAGCCTGTAAGATGCGCTTCCAGACTTTCTTCAATCCGCACTTCCTTTCTAGAGCAAAGGGATTCAAGATATCACGCGGACGAGCAAAACAGCACTTGAAGCTGGGATTCATCGCTTCAAATCAATAATCAGCTTTGCGCTCAAGATTCTCAGCGCGGTGCCGAGCTAAGGTCAGCCCCTCCATAATGACCCCTATGGGGAAATCCTGTCGCGCTTCTAACTCGTGAGATCATGGGAAGCTCTAATGACTTTATCTTCTCCATAGCTACCACCCAGCTCATCATATGATTGCGCATTGTACCTGTGTACCTTATCCACGGGCACCTTCAACAACTTAGCCTCATGAAGCCCTCAACAGCCCGATTTACCCCACGCCAAGTGCACACTGAACCACTCCCGAGGCATCCACCACTTCCGCGACTCCAAGGTATCGAAAGCAGCAAGTCGCATGACATGACTAATGAGCCACCAAGGCCACGATTGTTGACAGAAGTTGGGGATACAACTCCTCATCGCATTCGTGCTTAGTTTATGCAATTTCATCTCCTCAGCGTTCCAGAGCACCGCCACAAGTGGCACCAAAATCGTCTAACTGCGAGGTCAACGTGTCCTTACCCTTCTCTAGATACTTCAGAGCCCAGCGACAAGAAGACTTATACCTGCCGACTCGGCATGCTCCGGCTTATTTGACCCATTAGCCATTTTCTCTCACGAGCTTTGGGAGTACAAACTTAGTCCCTCTGCTTCGGCCTTCGCGCTCGCCAACTGCGCCTCCAGCAACGCAATTTTTTGATCCTTTAGAGCGCCTTGGCTGCCTTCCTTAGAAACCTTGGCTTTTAGCCTCTCAACAAGTGAAGTTTAATGCGCAGCCAAGATCAACTCCTCAACAACTGATCCATGGGCGATCCTCACCGCCAATGGCTCAGCGCTTTTTGCTATTTGGCTCGAAAGTGTACCTGACTATCTCTGGGGGGCGACTTGCAGACTGTTCAAACATGCACCGAGAAAGAGAATTATTAATTTCTCACATAAATAGTTGATGCGCTAAAAACTATGACGACATTACTTATCATGGCCAGCTTGTATCACAGTAGGGAGGAGGCGCACGCAACGTCGCTCGATGATGATTCCACCGTTAGGATAACGGGTGCTTTTTCTCGACGAGCTTTGCGCTCTCCCTCCAAGTGATCTTGGCGCTTCAACAAAGGATCCTCTTCCTCCTCCTCTTCCTCCATGTGCTCGCCACAGCCTACTTGTGATGGCTTTGCCACCGGGAAGGTACTCTTAGGATGCGGCACGTTGCAGTGTGGGGTCGCCCAAAGGCGACAGATGAGCTAGCCCCTGCTTCTCCCAGCTCCATTTCCACGGATGCCCATATGTAGCCTCTAGAATAGGCTCTTCTCCCTCCTTCAACGGGCGCATTCCCCACACAGTGGCCTGGCGCCGCTTCCAATCTCACAACGGCAAATAGATCTCTTGCGCCACGTAAGACAACAACAAACCAAGTTATTATAATTACAATAGAAGAAGAAAGGCTTACATTACAAAAGTAAAGGAATGCAAAGGACGAGCACCCACCTCGCCATCCGCGCACTTAAGAAGATTGGAACCTCCTCAGGACTACCAAAATAATTTCGGCTAATGCCCATATGCACAAAAATTCCTGGGTAGGAACTGATGGGGATGCGATTGGCGTTTATTGTATCCGCATCCTCCACATTGTACGATCCAGGAGGGGGCGCCATCCATTGGCAAGGTACCTGGGTGTAAAAATCGAAGCGCGGGGAAGCACGCGTTGTCTACCCGTGAAAAATGTTTCTCCAATTCCTTAGCGCATCTAATTTTTCAAGATAACACCGAAGCCGCCAACGCTTAGCAAAGGATACCCACCCGCTTGACCACGTTGTGTGATTAAACGCGCTGAACAGATGGATGGTCGGGTTAATTGCCAATAATCGGCAATTTACCTCGAAATTCGTGGATTTTAGCCGCACCTATGCAAGTGCTGGGATATATGCAAACGATAATAGTTTTATACGCCGCCAAAATAGCGATATGGGCACACGCTGATTTGTGAACTCAAAAACGCATATATACCCTATTTTCCTTCAGGTGAAGTCTCGCAATGGACGCTTGTGCACTCGAACTACCGGATGCACGCGAGGGTATATAATAATCTGAAGCGAACTCTAGAGCTCGTCCTCGCTATTTCGGATGTGAAATCAGATAAACCTCGAACCATTGTATCTTTTTATATGCGACGCACGATTACCTTTGAAGTATTACGGTTTCTTGCTGGGAAATTCGAAGCTTTTTTAATGGTGGAAATGCGTTTTTTACTGTGATAATCACAACAATAAGCAAACGGATACTTATATAGGTCTCCTCATCTACGCGATGAATGACACGTGGATTCCACTATCTCTATTTGAGTGGCTAGGATCTACTGAGGTGAAGTGCTTACGCCTACTTTCCCCGATTTACGAGGCGCCCATTTAAATATTATGTCTAGATACACGTGTATCTTTAATGGCGGGAAGTCTCTGTTAGCTTCTTTGCTACGCTTCACGTTTTTATTTGCGTGCAGTTATTAGTCTAGCATCCGCAGCTCGTCCACTGCGCATACTAGACTGGGACATGATGACGATAGTCTACATTCGGGTCACTAACCCACCAATGACCGCTTACTAGCGAGCCCAGCAGAACGATTGGGCTAACCTAATAACGGTTTGGGCCCACAGGCCTAAACCCAAAGTTATTTATGGGTTAAGAATATCTCTATTTTCGGAGATATGTATCC
Organism: Chrysanthemum makinoi; assembly: GCA_910596185.1. NCBI lineage: Eukaryota > Viridiplantae > Streptophyta > Magnoliopsida > Asterales > Asteraceae > Chrysanthemum > Chrysanthemum makinoi. The sequence goes on along the minus strand of OU343223.1, from coordinate 88,677,264 downwards.
AATGACCTAACTTAGCGGGATACGCCGAAGTTTGGGGAATACGCAAAGTTAGGATTGCTGTGTATATAAAGGGCATCCCAGCCCTCATTAAAGGTACGATCTAAAACCCTAACTTTCCATTAACCCTAAAACCGATTACTTACTCTCACGCCGGAGGATAATCGTGGGAGACAATCCCACGATAAGCCTAACGGTGTTTTTCTGTTTACTTAGTGTGCAGGTCTCAAGTAGCAACATCCAATTTATACAAGAACCGGAGCTCAAACAAGGTTTCCGCCAACTTTGTATCAACAAGAAGCAGCTCACACTTTCTCATTGATATGTATATGATTTAAATGTTATCTTTTTTAGAAGGAAGTTTACTACTTTGGTGTTCGTTTTCCTCCTTCCTGGACTCTGATGAAACGAACATAAACCAAATTGTTATTAGTAACGCCCTTTTATCTTATTAATTTTGATCAATGTTTAATAGTTTTTAGTAATTTCATATTGCCTGATTTTCGTGTCAAATTAATGGTTTCGCCTCCCGCTACTAAGGATGTATGTTTGACGAATGGGTTGGGGCTGGGTTGCCGCAAGGCTTATTATGTGCTTCTAAGTGAATTGTATTTTTCCAAACTTGTTTGGAAATGGGGGCTTAAGCTTAGGCTTATTATTGCAAAATTACTAAAAAGTACATAATTAAATGAGTTTTTGTATATGTTTGATATTTTTGTGGTTAAATAATTAATTTATTGTTCAAAAGCCTCGGGTTAAAGTTTTTAGCCCATTTTATGAGGCTAAAGTTTAAGCTTTTTTTTAGGGCTTATGATTTCATAAGCCTGCATAACAAACGAGATGATATTTTATAAGCCGAATTATTTTAAAAGCCCAAGTCCCATAAGCCTCCATAAACCCTTGCCAAACACAGCATGATCCTTGTCTAATAGTGAATTATATAACATAA
>OU343223.1:88548604-88676218 GCA_910596185.1 Chrysanthemum makinoi | reverse complement strand
TGTACATTATGTGTCGATTGGTTATATGTTATATAACCGAATGCACTGGTAAAATGAAGATGTTGATATATTGTTCCCCAAATAGACAACTCGTCAAACTCGGAAGAGTAAGGTGTACATCTGGGATGCACAAAGAAAGTTCATGATCGGTCGTAATCAGTTAATCCGGATTTGATAACCACTAAGACGATCAATGTTTCAACTTGTTACTTCGGTGTTCTCGTGTTCTTCAGTGGTGCCGAAAGCTTCAATCAATGAGACCGCTTTGTATTCAACTATACTCTTGGAAATGGTCTTTATTCGATGTTTGTCGGTTTGGGGGGAAGCTATTAAAGATTCAAATTGAGAAGTCTATGTCCGACGATTTTCTTAGATGTCTCGAATGCTTTGGTGGCGAAAGTTTAAGAGATGTTGATTCCTTTCTTCTACAACGCAATTTAACGATATCTTTATCTCGGCACTCATTTCATCATTCTCTTAAACTAATTTATCTCTATGTAAATATTTATTATTCAAAAACAAAATACAAAATTATAAAACCCTTTAAAACCAAATAGAAAAATATAAAACTTTCAAAAATCCATAAAAATTTGAAAAATATCAAAAATCTTCAAAAAATATTGTCTATTGTCATGTTTTCTCAGTTCGACATTATATCTACTTTGCTTAGCTGTCATTCAAAGAATGACACGGACTTTAGATGTTGTCTCTAATTTTAAAAAATAAAAAATCAAAAATTATTTTTGAGAGAAAGAGAAAAAATGGTTTATTGTCATTTCGTGCAATAACCGGTTTTTAAAAGAAAGAATGAGCCATGTTTTACCCTGTTTTCAAATTCCATGCTCTGATTCTATAACATTTATCTGCTGAAAACTAAATGCTTTGAAAAATAACCTGTCTCTATTTTTGATAATCATCAGGACTTATCTGCTGTGTCTTTCTATCGCCAATCAACAACCTATGTCATTGATTGAGGGGGAGAATGATTTCAATTAAATTAAAAGTTATTTGGCATTAAATTGTTTTCAAAAGATGTATGCATGTTTAACAATGGAGTTTAAATTCAACACATCCTTATCGGCTAAAACGCCATAATCAAGTCACAATTCTCCTTAAAAGCTTTCAAAATCAATTTAAATTAATGATCACAAATCTCAAATGATTTGATAATTGTGATCGGGAGAATGTGTGATTTAAATAGATTTAAACCGATAATTGATAAATGGTTTCTAAGATGACAAGATGTTTGCCCCCACATGTGACAAACGATTTCAAATTTTCCATGCACATGTTGAGGGGAGCATCTATCTTAAACCTATGATTTGAAACGTGATCACTTATCTCAATAAAGCGTGTTCCCTCTAGTATGTACAAAACTCTTTTCAAATCTAGAAGCACATATTGAGGGGGAGCAAAATCATGAAAACCTCATCCTTCCCAAAATGCTTTATCTACTTGATTCGATTTGGGAAGTGATGTTGATATCTTTTAGAAAATGGTAATCAAAGAAGTTAATTTTTCTTGCCCGTGCAAAACATTTTCAAATACTTGATGCACATGTTGAGGGGGGAGTTCTCGTTCTAAAAATATCAAAAACAATTCGTGTACAAAATGCTTTGATAATATATCACAAGTATCTGGATTGATTTTCAAATGGTTTTCAATTGGTTCCAACTGGCAGATGAACAATACCAAATAGACCCACCAACTTTACTTTATGTACGGTGATATAAGGATGATAAGGTTAGGTATTTGTTCCCATGATCCGCCAGATCGGAGGGATCTACCCAGGGACTATCCACTAGTTAGTGTAGAGTTCTTAGGTATGATAATAAAAGGAGAAAAATGAGATATGGGAAGAGTGCGGATCAGACTGAAGCTAGTAATCGAATAAACCCAACAAGGTTCTAGCTATGAAGTCTCGGTAAGCACTCAAGGGGTTGAAGAATTAAAAAGAATTGAATGAGAAAAGGGTGAAAACAAATAGCCCTCCATTTATTCAACCTTAGGGCGTAAAACCGGTTCAATTCATATGCTAACATGGTAACATCGGTATTGAAGACAAGACGCCATGGACCCAAAGGACGACGCACTTCAACTTCCCAAACCACTCAAGTTCCTCTTAAAAGGACTTGTTTCATTCTCTTCACGGAACCCATTATTATCTATCGACTTCTTAGAGATTGTTGATATATTGAAGAAGACCCTCTCCCTAGACTCCGATATAGGATCCAAATATGCACAAATTGAGTCTAGAGCCACGAGATCATCAATAAATCTCATTAGGACACTTTCAATGAAGACTGCTTCACACAATGTGGAAAGAGAGATTATATCTTGAGTCCCACGATTATCCTTGTGGTATTGCCGTAACATCCGAAAGTGATGTGTTTACATATTCACGTGAAGATGGAAAGCCTTCGAGCCAACATCTAACAAGCTCCTCGGTAGGTGGCATGTGAGATCTATTATGATCAACCATGTGACAACCGAATGAAACAATGGGGCTTATTCAATCTTTGAATCAATCCCGTTCAAAGTTATGGATTGACGGATACCTTTGAAAACCGTCTTTGTGCTTAAAAACTCTTTTCATTAGCACGTCGAACCGTACTAATTTTTCAAAATCAAAAGGTGTTTTATGATTGATAATTGATTTTCATTAAAACCTTCATAATATTGCAAAAACAATTTCTATTGAGCAATACACGATTGTTTTTCAAATATCTTTTCATCAATCGTGGACTAAATTCGCCGGTTCACTCAATTGCGTTGTCTTCTTTGAGATGTTCCGTTTGAGAACAATAGAGCACCGCTAAACCTCACAAGGAAATTCTTCGAATTATACCGATCACAAAAGATTTGTACCGATCAACGGGGAACCGCGGGCCGCGGTACTCAATTCAACGAAAGTGATCAAAGACACTGCGCATTTATTGCTAATCATGCAGTGTACCTCGACGCTTGCGTACTGATCGTAATGAAGCGGTCAATTCATAGCCGCATGCTCACTTAACACATTCATCTCAAAAGAAATCATGATTAGTGCATCAATGACTCGGATATTTTCACTCCATGCTCGCTACTGCCGCCAATATCATGAATCAACAAATGCTTCCGCCACTGATGAGAAGATATCATGATCCGTATGTGAGCATGTCGGTCCATAAGTCACAACATCACATAATACCAACACCACAATGGATGTATCAGAGATTTTCTATTAGCCGATGATCTCAAAAGCGGGCTCAACATTATTATCACGCGGATCAAGAAAGACCTCCACTTGAAGTTAACCAAACATGCAATGTGAAGAATCAATGACTACGAAGCTTAGAGAACAAAGGACTACATCAAGAATGCAAGAACAATTGTTAATGTCATATCTGTTGGTATTCAATGTAATTTTAGTGCATGATTGAGACCTCCTTAGGGGAGATTGTTAGGAATTAGAAATTCTGTATTAAAGAGTCTCACACCTCAAGTATATGTAATCGCTAGAAAGCTCCAGTCATAGTTATTTTAAGTTAAGTAGTATTTAGTTAAGTAACACCGTGGAGGACGGACGGTCTTTACCCACTGTATGCCTGATCCACACCGCATGTGTGGCGCATTTATGTAAGACTATAAATAATCTCTACCTCCCAAGGTAGAGAGTTGGAGCTCATAATAATATCTTTCACTTTCTCACTAAGTTCCCTAAACCTCTAACTTTCTCTCTAGAATTCCATCTATATTCTACCTTGTGTTAATGTTATGATGTGTATGTGAAAAGTTAATATCTAACATCTTCACATGGACCCACTCTGACATGACGGGGGTCCCCAGAAATCTCATCATAGACGGAAAGCCCTCGGCACTCGAACACAAGCTAAATGAGTTCAAACATATTGAACCCATCAAGCAAAAGCGCCGGCTCGCTCCGAAAGAAGCGCCGCATGCAAAGAAGTGGACGAGCTTGTACAGCAGCATACTTTAGAGAGGTGAAGTATCAAACTTGGGTGGCCAACCTGTGATGGTCAAGAAGCGATGGAGGATAGCTAATGCTGATCACGATATTAACAAGCTTTGCCCGGCGATCGCTACCGCCAGAAATTGATTGGAAGGTGGAACTTTGTCGGTTTCGGCTAAAGTGTTTCCTAGACGCTTATAAAGGTTACCATCAGATACAAATGGCGGAAGATGACTAAGAGAAGACGCCTTTTACAGGAAAGGCGTTTATTGTTACAAAAGATGTCTTTAGGTTTGAAAATGCGTGTGCCACCTACCAACGTTTAGTGGACAAAGCCTTCCACAAGCAGATAGGTAGGAATCGGAGGCGACGTAGATGATATGGTCATCAAGAGTAGATCGAGGAGGACATGCTCTCCCACATCAAGGAAACCTCGACCAGCTTTCATGCGCCATCAACATGAAGTTAAATCCAAGAAGTGTTCCTTCCGAGGAAGAAGGACATGTGGGGCATTTGATCACCAAGCAAGGTATTAAGGCCAATCCTTCAAGGTCAAGGCCATCACGATCTACAGCCTCCTAAGTCCCTAAAAAGTGCAGTGCAAGTCCGAATCGAAAGCTAGCAAAGACTCGCAGTGGTTCTTATCGAAGGGTGCAGACATATCTTTGCCGTTCTTCAAAACACTCAAAGGATGCACGACAAAAAGACGCTCCAGTGGAGTACCAGATGCAGTATGCCTTCCAAAAGCTCAAGGATTTCATGGTTATTCTACCTACACTTACCGCCCCAATCAAAGGCGAAGTGTTGTTTATGTATATCGCAGCCTCCTTCGAAAGCATCAGACTGTTATTGGCGAAGGGGAGAGGAAGCAAATCCCCATCTACTTAGCAGCGGGTTCTACAGGAGTCGAGAGCTAAACTATCCAGATTGGAGAAGCTAATTTTGGCCTTGGTCCATGCTGCAGACGCCCTTCGAAGGTACTTCCAAGGTCAATTCCATAACCGCTACTTAATGACAAACCAATTAAGCAGATACTTAAGCCGGAGAAATCGGAAGGATAGCTAAATGGGCTATTGAGCTAGGAGAACACGAATTGAATACAAGGGCGGAACTCACCAAAAGGCAAATATTGGCATTTTGAGCGTAAAACACCCTAAACCAAAGCATGACACAAAATTTGCTGAAAAGAAGCTTGACAAAGAGGTCGAAGGGTGGAAACTTTAGCACGACTTTAGCCTCCGCTCGGGCAAGCGATGTCTCATGCTTGTTGATCCCAAAGGGAAGGAGTAAACTTATGCACTCCGTTTGAATTCGACGCCACGAACAATGAAGGAGCACGGCCTTGCTAGCAGGCCACGATGGCCAAAGACATGGAGGTGGAAGACTTGCATATTTTCGCTGACTCACTGCAACTGGTGGCCAACCAGATAAAAGGCTCTACGAGACAACCTGTGATCAAGCAATACCGGATAAGGCCAAGGAAATGCTCGAAGGGTTCGTGATCCTACAACATAGAGCATGTTTGAGAAATCAAAACAAGAAGGCGGATGCACTAGCAACCGCATCAATGGCATTTGCTCATTTAACTAAGGAGGTTCTCAGTCGACGGTTGGCAGATAGGTCCATCGTCCGGTGGAGGTGTCCGACGTAATACAGAGAGAAGACTTGAATTGGATGACTCAATTAGAGAGAATATCTAATAAGTGGTATACCGGAAGATCGGGTTACTCGAAAGGTCCGCATCAAAAGTACCCTCGCAGTATGTAATCATGGAATTATCTATACGTAAGATCCTTTATGTCCCCATGGCTTGGCTGTGTGGGATCTAGACATGCTACCAACATCATTCAAGAAGTGCATGAAGGATCCTACGGACTTCATGCCGGGCCCGCTCCGCTGTTCCCAAAATCATGAGGTTGGATATTACCGCCTTCACGCACAGGGACGCTGAAATCATTCGGCGCGGCTCTGGCTACACATTCAAGGGTCCCAAGGCTACCAAAACAAGATATGACTTCCATGACGTCCATGACCCGGCCTTCACCAATGGGGATAGACATCGTGAGGTCCACGCCAATTGGTTCCTGAGGAGTAAAATTTTGGTTGTAGGCCTCGAATGACTCGCTTCATTAAATGGGTGAAAGCGAAGCCTTAAGGCCCATCAGCGTGCACATGGAAATTTTGTATGGGAGCATATTATTCGGTCGGTTCGGAATACCCATATCATCATTTCGTGATAATGGGAAGCAGCTCGCTGGCGGTATTCCCAGTGTTTGTAGAGGCCTGAATATCAAAACAATCTTTCACTCCGTTATCATCCTCAAGGTAACGGACAAGTGGAAGTTACTAACAGAGATATAATACAAGGAATAGAACGAAGGCGTCGATATAGTCACCACGGTTGGGTGGATGAACTACCTCAAGTACTTTGGGCTCATAGAACGCATACGAAGTCAAGTCACGGTAGACACCTTTAGCTTGACGTATGGCACGGAAGCTGTCATCCCTTCTAAGTGAAGCGCCAAAACGTAAAGGGTCATGAACTTCGAAGCAGCTGAGATAATGAAGAAAGACTTAGTAACCCGGACCTACTTGAAGAACTAAGGGAAATAGCCCCACATTAGAGAAGCTATCCATAAGCAAAAAATTGAAAAGTACTACAAACAGTCGGGTTCGCCTTCACCTTCAAACCAGGGAATATCGCCCGACTCAACAAATGGCAAGTAAGTCGAAAGTACCAGGGTAACTAGGACCTACATGGGGAAGGGCCCCACGCTATTAAAGAATCATATGGCAACGGAGCCTACAAGCTGCAAACTTTGGATGGAGACGCCTATTGATAGAACCTGGAATGGAACTACCTTCGGAAGTTCTACGATGAACTTACCATGTCCACGGACATTCTTTATTTTTGCTTTCAATCAATGTATTTGCATTCTTCTCACTGGGGAAATAAGCATAATGGTAGTATGCCTATTCATTTCTAAAAATGATGTAATCCTCCATACCCACTTAATGATATAACACATTTCCCTCAAATCTCTTGTTTCGTTCAATACAACAAAGATTTGCCCACCGAGTCGCTTTATAAGTTTCAATGTCGAAGGGATGTACAAAGACTAAACAACATGTCTTGCTCATATGCATAACATCCATCTCAACTTCACATTAACTTTTCTATATGGCCTTAAGGTATTTTGTAGCTTTCGCCACCCAAAGGATCAAGATGGAGCGGTCGCGACCATCAAATTATACATTGCTAATATTCTTGGTGAAGTAATTACACACAATGAGGCTATGCATCTACCATACTCCTTAGGTTGTTATTTTTACGCAAGATGCCACGGCAAAATTCGAGCCCGTCCCAATGTAGACATCGACTAGTCTAGCTAGTCTAAAATAGGCCGGCCTTAACGATCCAACAAAATTAAATATTGCTCTAGGCGTAAGCTACATCACACATACCACATGTTAATTGTTTCATCAGCACGAAGCCCGAAAGGAACACAGACAATTGTTTTAAACAGGTACATACCACCCCAAATAACAACAAATACAAGGTTTCTTCATCAAACCTTGAATGAGTGGGATCAATAACCCGGGAGGGAACCTTGCATGACGGAGGAGTCTTCTGGAGGAAGATGAAGGCGGACTGCCCTGGCTTCTGGCCGCCAGGTCCTTAATTGAGGAAGCTGGGTCCTTAGTCACATCTCAAGAAGTCTAAAGCGCTAATTGATTACCCGCATCATCATACTTTTTCATGAGTTGCCTTGTAGTAAGGAACTTTCCCACCCCTTCCTCAGTCTTGGCTATTCCCTCCAAAGTGGTACACTTGCCATGGAAAATGGCAGCATTCACCACATTCCCAATGGCAATCCCACATCATCGCTATGGTAAAGTTCTATAGCGAATATGCGGATCACCTTTGGTTACTCAAGTCCACCCCCGCCCTTCAAAGATTTTCGCAGAAAAGGTTTAAACCATCTACCTTTTCTCAGCTTGATCTCTTGGTCCAAAGAACTTTGCCCTCTCTTGTTCAAGGCCTCCACACTTGGATGAAAGAACGACATTCCGCTTTTATATCCTACGCACCATCGAGCCTTCGACAAATACCGCCGATTCAAACCTTCACTGCTACCACTGACCTTTGAGCTTTTCATTCTACTGGAGATCTTGCACTCGTGGGTTCTTGTCAAAATCATCCAAGGCATCCTCACACTTCTTCTCCAAGTGGTGCATACTTCTCATCCCTAGCCTTCTCCCTTTCTCAAAGATAACATCCATTTCTTCCCGAAGCCAGGACAAAGACGGTTAGCCCCTTTGTCCTAGCATTGAGTTGGTTATCTAGCATGCACCGCCGGACATAGCTTTTGTCATTAAGGTCGCGAGTTTTCATGGACATGTTATCCATCACCTCATTCCATTTGGGTGGGATCACATGTCCCACGAGCTGGTGACAAGCTATGGAGTAGGAAGTTCTTTCAGATCGTGAAGTCCTCGCAACATATGTACATTTGTTAATATATTATTATTGGTACTTAAATTTTGTTTACAGGTAAGAAACTTTACCATGGATATCATCGCCACTGGCCCTTCGGACACGGAAATTCCACAGCCTTTACCCCCGGCACTCTGCCTGTAGTTCGGAGGGAGAGAGTAGTAGATGAGCTTCCTTTTCAAGGCACTTCATGCTTTAGTGACCGCCATCTTTCCTGCTTCCCTCTCACCTATGCCTGGAGGGTCCTACGATGGCCAACTGTCCTTCTGGAGACCGTTCGTCAGAGTCGAACGTTTCCACAAGTTGATCTTCCACATCTATGGGTTCCTTTGACGAGGAGCGACGATACAGGCTCGATGTCTGAGCTTCACATCATTGTTGTTTATGGACACCGATGGGGAGCCCATGCCCATAGCTTGTCTCTTGGGATTCTTTGAAGGAAGCTTACTTCCTTGCACCACCACCAAAGACAAAGTTCTGAATCGACATCTCTGACAAAGAAGCAAATAAGATAAATATCATAAAGATAAGTTTTATGTTTTATTTTAATCAAAAAGTACATACTTTCTCCATCACAAATAATCTCGTGTATCAAAGAGACCCTCCCATCTTTTCAGAATGCCAACCATGAAAAGGATGGCTCAGGGATTGTTTAGCGTACCAATCAATGACGAGCCAAACGCTGATACAAAGGGTTTCTTCTCACAAGATAGGCAATGGATCATTGAACCTTTTTTCATCATATTGAAATTCTGGGTTTAACAATGCAGAGTATGTCGGAGGGATAATGGTGTTTTGGATATAAAGAATTTGCCTTTCCATTCCTTATGTTCGTGAAAAGGCCTATCTATTTCCCAATGGCACATCCCTTTCACCCTTTTGGCCAAGGTCAAACCAATCTCCTCCCGGGTATAGATTCGTAAAAACCCCTAAGCATTTCAAGGATGGTTCGAACCCATAAGCTTGGCACATCACGAATGAATGTTGTAAGCTTGGCTAGGCCAAGGGTTAAACCTAGAAATGTATACCCTCATAATACCGAGGAATTCTAAGATCCTAGGATGCAAAGGTATCCTAAGGTTGGAAGTGGTGAAGGCATGGGTATAAAGGCCTATATAATTTTCAGGGGCATCAAATATCCCTTGATTTCTACTTGGTAGAATGATTTTATGTTCCTTTGAATCTAAAAATCGTGAGGAACGCTTTTAAGCTCTTCCTTTGTTAATGTACATCCTTGTTGCTTTATTACAAATTTTTTATTGGTTGATACGAGCCTTCTAAAATACACAATAATGTATTTGAAATACGTGAGAAGAAGGAGCACTTTACCTTGTTTGATCGAAAGCTTGATCGGAAGAGGTTTTAGTAGGTGAAAAACTTGCGAGAGATAAACTTGTTAGGTTTTATTGTTTTACATTTTATATACCCTACAAGATGAAAAATCTCTACACGTAATAATTACTTATCCCTTATTTCACCGGATTTCAAAATTTTTTAAATTTTGAAAAGACGTTTCTTTACCGAGGAAAATGGGTGGTTAGATAATAGTTGTATTAATTACGGTCAATAGGCGCTAAAGACTTTTCATCTTCGCTCGCTTTTGTGACGGCGGGAAGTTTCGTTTTATTTCTGAGTCGTATAATATTTCTTGTTCGCACATATCACTTTCGATGGGGGCTTGATGACGCACCCTCCGACGTCGAAGGACCCTTCTACTGGCCAATTTGCATTACGAAGACCCAAGTCTTTTCTTCATAAGTCATTGTAGTGAAAACCATTCATCATTGACATGGTTACTGGGAATCCGCCAAATTTAAGGCCTATGCCCTTCGGGTGTCTTCTCTGAAGATGCCAAGAAGAACCTTGACTGGTCTTCCCCACGCTCCCACTATTTCCTTAGCTTCCCCGCCAAGTCCGAGATAGGGATGAAGCCCTATTTGTTACTACAAATCGTGGACACCCCATGATCTCCTAAACGCGGTGCTAACACTCTCCAAGTCATTTTCATCACCTATAAATAGGTTGGACGAGTCATTTCAATGGTATGTTCATCAACATGATTTCACATACATCATATTATTTACAAACTCATATCACATACTTACTCACGGAGGTGGTTTCAAGTAGTGGCTCCAACCCCCTTCCAATCACTTAACGTTGTCTACTATTTCTTATTGCGATTGGCTACAAGTTTGAAGTAAGCATATATCACTCCTTCATACCCTTGATATCACCATCAAGGCAAGGTCGCATTTCCATTATTGTAAAATCAACCGTGTTATCATGATCATCCTGCTCAACTTTATCATGCAGTTTAGAATTAGTTTTTCAAGCTCAATGACACGATCATGGGAAACTTTCGAGCTACACATAATTCATGAAATGAGAAGCATTAATGGAACAATTTGTAGTAAAGTAAAACACATCTTGAGAAATACATTCTGAAATAAGATTCTCATTCAAGGTATGCAAGTTCTTCCTCTCAATCTCATTATATTTTAATTCGCTACCATAGTCACTAACCTCAACATCAGCATCAAATTCCTTTCCATTTCTTTTAATATCCAGATTCATCCCCTTTTGAGACTCTCAAATTGATCTTTTAGTTGTTTAAAGAAAGGCATGACCTCAATTAAATAGCATTCTTTAGTTTGCTCAAAACCCCTTTCCCTTCGCTATACCTGGGTGTGATCCTTTTCTTACAAGTTATCTCAAAGTCAAGAAATAATTGAAAGATAACATATTGACTGATTAAGGTCTTGGTTTTAGTGGCAATAGTTCTAGGAACTAAATGCATCGGTGTATGGAGGATACACAGCTGTCAAGGCATTTTCCTAAGAGGAGGGTTTGTTACAACAAGATTCTCTGCCTTTTGCTTATCTAAATCCTTTTCCGCAACACTTGTTCGGTGTTAACAACGCTTGAGGCTTAAACTTGTTTAAGGAGATCTAATTTTCCTTTTTGTAATCATGGGGTTTGATCGTTATGTTATTCTTTTTACATTCGTGGATCATCTAGCTTATTCATTTTCTCCCTAGATGCATCATCTAATTTCCTATCTTCCTCAGTGCACTCAACGCAACTAGGTTTCTGTCTAGGTTTAAGAATCTCATTACCATCATAGATTACATGGGCGCTCTATCCTTTTAACAACCTCAGGATTAGGTTCCACAACAATGGGAATGCTATGCTTATCGCTTAAGACTCTATGCTTAGTGATCAAGTGAGCAAATTAATGGTGTTCCCTTGTAATGCATAACTTATTTTCAAGCTTATTTTTCAAAGTTTTTAGATTAGAAAAATCAATCAAAAGTTTTGATTCCTTAGCATTGAATTCTTGCTTAAGCATTTTCACATTTTCGAAGTTCTTGTTTTTGCTTAGCAGCTTAGAAAGCTTTTCTTTTAAGGAGTTTAACTCTTGTTTTAATATTTCTTCTCTAAAATTACTTTTTCTAATAATTGTACACATTTGGTCATCCATTTCCTCAAGCCACGCGTGGTCAACTCAAATTTAGCACGTTGTTCATAAATAGCAACTTCGTTTTATAGGCATTAAGTTCAGAGATAATGTAATCATTAAGGGCACATGCAAAGGTATTCATCAAAAACATAGTCATCATTGACGCGAAGATGCATTACTTGGTACAACCTCACTTTCACTTTGCTTCACATATTGATCATATGGGACAATATTGCTATCATCCACATCATCAATATCTGATTCATAAGTCTTAAGAGATTGTACTTCATTATGCATCTTTCGCTCATCAACATCATCATATAGTTTTAATACCTCGGAAATGATTTTGTCTTTGGATGGACCAAATTTTGTGGTGGAGAGATCTTGGAGAAACCATAGGTGAGATGCTAGCCATGAAGATTGTATGGGCGCGTAGGTTCATCATCTACATCGAGTCAAATGCATCACGCCTACTTGAAAGGCATTCGATGATTGTGACCTATTTTGAATTGGTTGCTCATCCACATCGTGATCATATGTCCTGGCATTCCCTCAAAGAAGAAACAATAACTCTTCTTCATCCAAAGTCGCTCCATTATCCCGAGCTTGCACAAGCAACATCTTATCCCCTCAAGTACTGCATTCGAGGGTGTTTTGAGATAGCTCAGCAATATGTCCCTCACCACCACAGCTAGTATTTGATTGGCTTTGCTTGTCCTTGATTTCCAATCCTTCCCTATTATGATTTCCCACATATCCTCTACCAACCCACCTCTTCCTTGTTTCATCGCTTTCTTGAACGGGCCGCACCATAACCTTCCCATCTCCTACGTGGCTTGATTGTGTGATTGGATGTTGTTACAGGTTGTTGTTGGTGTGTGGGAGAGAGTTCATGTTTTGACTAATCATGAGAGCCGGTTGATTAATGAAGTTTCCCATGGCTGCATCAAAGACGCCTTGTTTGAACATTGAATCAGGAATGAGTTTGTGATTACCATTACCCATGGGTATAACTTGAGATGCTTTGGTGGTAATTCCACATTTGTGTAAAAAGTGTTGAATCATTTGACGAAGCTTGACTCTCCCCTGTTGGTTTTGAACTGATCAAGAATCCTTTTTTCAAACATGCCTCTCATTCTCAAGAAGGAATGCATGTAGTTGTTTATAGTTTGTATTCTTCAATCCTTTTGTTAGCTTCACAGAGGTGACAAACTTGTGCCATTCAGGATTCATGTTGTTCACAAATTTTGAGTTCAAATTAATGTTTGGCATGGTCATTTTGATGTTCCTCATGTCATTCACAAGCTTATGGAATCTCACGAGTACTCATAGACACTCTCATCCGGTTTCATCTTGAAGTGTTCATTCATCATACGTTGTGATTCTCTGCTTCTATAGTCAATTCGAACTCGAGAAGCATCTTGACATTATCCCACATCGCCTTTGGCTTCTGTTGTGATTGATAAGCTTGTAGATATCTTTTGAAGACCTGAAGTATAATGTTAAGCCCCTATATCGATCGAATCTCTTTTTCTCCTTATCATGAGCTCATCATACGTATTTGGTCTTTCCATTCCATAGATCATTGTTCCATCAAGACTGTATCAATTAAGTCTCTTGTAGTCTCAATCTGATAAGGTCCTTCATCAATGGACTTGAGAATGTTGACCCCATTTTCCTTTCCAAGACAAGATAACTTGATTCGCTGAGCCCAAGAGTCGTAGTCAGCTTCACAAGCATAGTGGACGAAAGTATCCAAATCACCGCTGAACATCCTCACAATGTGGAGATGATTGTAGGTACGCTTGGTAGACATGTTAACAGATACACCGATTTTAAACTCTATGATTAAACCGAAATAGATTTTCTTACGGATTTTACTAAATCAAGAGAAAACCAGATACACACAAAAGTCAACCAAGTCGCTAAGAATCTTTGACCCAAGTTGCTAAGCACCAAGTTGCTAAGTAATAAGATGACAAGTCGCTAAGTTCCAAATCGCTACAAAATTTGACAGCAAATCGCTATGCACCAAGTCGCTAAGACGCAAGTGCCGCTAATAGCAACTCGCTAGAGTCCAAATCGCTAACACCAAATCGCTAAGAAACTTAAGAACAAGTCGCTATTAAAATCAAAAGCAAGTCGCAATTACCGTCGCGCAATTCGTAGTGGAGAATCCACTATGTATTATTTGTCTGGGCTTGTCTCAAAAGGTAAGTCGCTATGACCAAGTCGCTACCAAAACACACTACAACTCGCTACCTTTTATCAAGCAAGTCGCTAGGATGACATTCACCCGAGAGCCAAGTCGCTACCAAGAAAAACCTTAAAAACACACTTTTCAATCCAAAACAAGCTCAACCACAGTGATTCAAGCTTACCAAATCAAAACCCAAGCACATGCAATGATTCTAAACACAAAAGTACACCCAAAATTCAAACTTTAACACTAGAAATGACCAAAATTCAAACTTTAACACTAGAAATGAACCAAATGATGCAAAAACCACTAAACTTTTTCAAACTCAAAAACCACCTAAAAACCACTAGAAATCCAAGGATATGTATGAGATGATCTAACCATGGCTCTTGATACCAATTGTAACATATTGGATTTCACATACACATCATAACACAAGCACAAGTAGGCGTATAGATGATTTTCTAGAGAGAGAAAGTTAGAGGTTTGGGAACTTTAGTGAGAGAAAGAAAAATCTTATTGAGATTCCAACTCTTACCTTTAGGTAGAGTACTTATACCTTACATAAAACGCCACCTCGACGGCCAAGGATCGTGCATACAAGGTAAAGACCCGTCCGTCCTCCACTGTGTTACATAACTAAATACTACTTAACATTAAATAACTACGACTACGAGCTTTCTAACGATTACATATACTTGAGGTGACCGATACTTTAATACATGGATTTACTAAATCCTAACATTATTAAACTTTATTATATTACATGTCTAATATCAATTGTGATATTTTATTATGAAAAAGTTAATGTCTAATATCACTTGTGATATTTCATAAAAAACAAGTATGTTTTTTAACATTTAATATCACCTGAGATATTTCATTGCTCTATATATTTTTATATATTATCACCTATGTGTTTTCTAATATTTTTATAATTTTCGCCATAAAGATACTTTTTGTGTCTTTCATTGCAATTGACAAGCGCATATTTTTTTAATGCAACCAATGTTATCTATTACTTGTAATACTATACTCTTAGTAGAAATAAAAGGGTTAAAGTCTCTTTAGGTGAATTCTTATTTTGTTCAAAAAACTGCTAATTTAATGTAACACTTGTTTGATTTTGAGAATATGTCAAGTCTCTATTTTCATAGTTCGCTTTCTTTTAATTCATTTTGATATTTTTAAGTAACACTTATTTATCTCTTGTGATATAACTCTGTAAGAAAGATGAAGAGTATTACACTCTTCATCATATATGTGTTATATGTTGTGATACTCAACTAAGAATGTGAAATATTAAATTCATATCAAATGTGATACGAATTTAGTATTTTACCATGTATATATATGAAAGAAATGATAATAAACATCACTTATTATATTACTGTGATGCTTATGTTCATTTTTCTTATTTGTGTTTTTGAAAATATTTAGGAAGATTTTTGTATTTTATGATAATATGAAATATTAGAAAAGGTGTTTAACTGAAAACAAGAGATGTTATGAAACTTTTGTTAGACTTGTGGTGGATTTTTCTATTTAATGGATACATTGAGCATGTTTCGATAGGTTTTATAGCGAAATTTAAAAATATATGTGGTTGAATCAGCAAACTAAAGAAGTTATGGTTGAAGAAAGAACACATATTTTTAAACAAACTGAGTAAAGCTCAAACACCTGTGATATCACACATGATATCACAGGTGATATCACCTCACTTGTGATATCACATGATATCACAAGTGATATAAACTATGATATCACACATGCTATCACTGGTAATATCACACATGATATCACAGGTGATATCAACGGTGTTATCACACATGATATCACGTGTGATATTAAAAGTGAGGTGATATCACCTGTGATATCACAAGTGTTTGAGCTTCCTCAGTTTGTTTATAAAGATGTGTGTTATCTTCAACCATAGCTTATTTAGTTTGCTGATTCAACTATAGATATTTTCAAATCTCGCTATAAAACCTATCGAAACATGCACAATGTATCCATTAAATAGAAAAATCCACCACAAGTCTAACAAAAGTATCATAACATCTCTTGTTTTTAGTTGAACAACTTTTCTAATATTTCATAATATCATAAAACACAAAAATCTTCTTAAATATTTTCAAAAACACAACCATCACATTCTTAGTTGAGTATCACAACTGATAGCACATACATGATAAAGAATGTAATACTTTTCATCTTCCTTACATTGTTATATCACAAGAGATAAATAAGTGTCACTTACAAATATAAAAATGAAAACGTCTGAAAACGGACAAAAATGTATAAAATCGAATGAAAAACGTATAAAAATGGACAAAACGTACAAAAACAGACAAGAACGTATAAAAACGGATGAAAACGTATGAAAACGGACGAAAACGTATAAAAACGGATGAAAACGTCTGAAAACAGACGAAAACGTCTAAAAATGGATGAAAACGTAAAAAACGGATGACAACGTATGAAAACGTCTGAAAACTGACGAAACGTATAAAAACGGACGAAAATACATGAAAACGTAAAAATACAGACGAAAACGTCTAAAAACTAATTTAAAATACATGAAAACCTAAAAAAAGACAAAAACGTGTGAAAATGGATGAAAATGGCCGAAAACGTAAGAAAACAGACGATAACGTATGAAAGCTTAAAAACACGTCTGAAACATATGAAAATGGACGAAAACGAAAGAAAACGAACGAAAACGTAAGAAAATGGACAAAAACGTATGAAAAGAAACGAAAACGTAAGAAAATAGACGAAAACGTATGAAAACGGACGTAAACGGGCGAAAATGTAAGAAAACAGACGAAAACATATGAAAACAGATGAAAGCGTATAAAAACGGATGAAAACGTCTGAAAACAGACGAAAATGTCTAAAAAAAGGACAGAAACGTAAAAACGGACGAAAACGTATGAAAATGGACAAAAACATCTAAAAACAGACGAAAACGCATATAAACGTATGAAAACGTACGAAAACTGACAAAAACGTCAGAAAACGGATGTAAACGGATGTAAACGGATGAAAACAGACGAAAACGTTTGAAATCAGACGAAAACGTAAAAAAAATGATGAAAACATATGAACACGGACGAAGACGTATAAAAATGAACGAAAACATATGAATACAGATGAAAACGTATGAAAGCGAAAAAAAAAACTTGAATAAAATAAACGTTAATTTAAAATTAAAAAAAAAACAAAAAAAAAACGTGAACAAAAAAAATTAAAAAAAAAAGAATTTAAACTAAAAACGTGAATTCCAAAAAAAAAGAAAAAGAAAAAAAATGTTAATAAATAAGAAAGAGAAAAAGACAAAGAAAAAGTAGTAAAAAACATGGACTTAGGTTTCCATATTAAATTTTAGGTTTATCCCCACCATTAGATCAAACTAGATGAATGGTGAGGATTTGTCCCTTGGTAAGCACCAAAATAAGAGTAAGTATTTGAAAATTCCTCTAGTATATTGTTAGGTTCCCAAATATGCAACACAAGTAACAATAGAAGAAATAGAGAAGAGAAGAGAGGCGGATGAACAATAATCAAACACACACACACGATATAGTAATACAGTTACGCGTAGGAGAGTGAATGAAAGAAAATATCGAACAACCAACCCTCAAGTGAGGGTTATTACAATGTATTTATAGGAGGGAAGCTAGGGCAACACTCCTAGTTCCCATCCTTTTCCTTATTGGACTAGGCCTAGGCTTATAGGCCTTCTACATAAGCCTAAGGCTAATTACTAATATAAAGGCCATATTAAGCTAACTATTACATATGAATCACTAACACTTGATTTAGGTTTAGGAGTGATTCCAACATTCTCCCCCTAAGTGTTGGTGATGAATGAATATGAACGGTTAAGGTACTGATGTAATAGAAGCTTTGACGTCTTCTGACATTCTTCTTTCTTGTGAGAAAAATTGCCTTGATTTGAACAATCTCCAAAGGTAGAGAAATTGTTTTATTTAAACAGTTCTGCTTTGACGTCATCTTAATCTTTGTTCTTTGATCATTGTTCTTTGTGATGGTAGTGATAGTATGTTGTTGTTGTCTGAATCAAGTCTGCTTCGCTGCTCCAGTGTCTCCACGTCATTCTTCAACATGCTCACACGCTCTTTAACGTTGGATTTCAGATCGATGAAGTTCTTTAAGTCATTAACTTTGTAGATTCTTTGGTTTGACGAAGAATCATTCTGACTTTTGTGTTGCTTTTAGATAGAACTTCCATCAGTGATGATGTTGGCATGAGCATGTGAAGAATCTGCACGATCATTCCGCTCTAGAGCTTCCATAATAAGAAAACATGAAAACGGTTAGTAATAAGCGGATACCGGCACTTACAAGTTTGAACTTCGAGAGTGTTAACAAAGATAGTGTGAAAACACAACTCTAATTTACAAAGGCCGCTCTCGAACCGAGTCCCACAAGTGAGATAACACGATGTACGAAGGTACATCTACGGTTCAGATGAGTCGCCGAGGTACACCGAAGCATCACCTCACGCATCAGACCGCTTTGAGACACACTAAGCGTAATCAACGGGAGTTACCGAAGTGACCTGCGTCAGGGCTGTTTGATGTTGACCCGGCAGAGTTTCCATTCAATTATTGAGGATCACAATTGTGAACCTCTCATAAATGTTCTCGACAGATTGCTAAGATCTGTGAAGGACTCGATAACGTACCACTGATGTTCTTATTGTTGAACACCAAGTGATGAAATGTCAAGTGTATCTAAGAGATCTTTTGATGAATCTCGTGGCTCTAGACTCAATAGTGCATTTTGGTTTTCCTGAGCGGAGACTAGGGAGAGGGTCTCCTTCTTCAATACCAGCGATCTCTAAGAGAAAGCCGATAGTTTACGTAGGGTTCCCTGTGAGAATGAAACAAGCTTCTGTTGAGAGAAACTTGAGTGGCTAAGAAGGTTTAGTGCATGAGTCACTGGGTCTATGACGACTTTTAATCTTCAATACCGGTGTCATCTTGTGACAACCAGTAGCATATGAATTGAACCCGGTGTCTGCCCTAAGTTGAATAACTTGGAGGGCTATTTCTTTTCACCCTTTCTTTGCTTTTCTTTTTAATTCTTCAACTCCTTCTTTCTCCGATTCTCATTTTCTTTTTTTAATAATCATACCTAAGGACTTCTAAATTCTAGCTATTGGTGGTGTCCTTGGGTAGATCCCTCCTGGCTCAAGGATCATAGGACGGTTATTTCTAACCTTAATCACCTTATAACTCCATTGCCATAAAACCATTTACATGAAAATCTCTTAAAGTGTTTATGAATGAAAACATTTTGTACCACTGTAAGAGTTTGATCTTTTGCAGAAATACTCCCCCTCCACATGTGCTTAAGAGTTTTGACATAAATCTGCACAGTGAGGAAAGAGCGCGCACTTTTGAATTGATCGACTCAAGATAGACAATTCCTTGCGAGACACGATTACGTTGTATAGTTAAAGAGATACATTGTCAGCTTTTAGGTGACAACTAGCTCTAATAACTACCTTGAAGATGTGGACAACCCGAAAGGTTGTCAAACCCGTCATAGTTCATGTCTATCAAGAGCTTCTCGAATAGGTACAATTTACTTGGATAAGTCTTGGAAGACAAATCTTTTCAATGTATAACCTGCTCAGCCTCGTCAATTCATGGGTTGAAGTCTTTTCACACGAGAATTCATGAGCAGAACACAACATATTTCTTATCACGTATTTTTCTCCCCCTCAAAAATGGCATATCAATGTTATTTTTGAAGAAATGTTGAGAATGAATATGACCATTTTGAGTTTTGTGGGAAGATAACCACTGAGAACAATTTGTGAACAAAGATTTTAAGTCAAATACTCCCCTTCAACAAGTGATGTAAACGGTTGAGGTTTTGAAAATCATAAGGGGAAGTACTTCTTCTTTTGAGCAAAGCCTTGAAAAGTGAAAGGTTTGATAGGTTTTACTCAAAATTAAGAAGCTTTCGCTCCTTTTATAAGGATTGTGGCACTGAAGCGTACCACATGGTCCTTTCTTGACAAGTACGGGTTTTACACTGTTATGTGTGCACAAGCCATTGACATAAATAATCACACATCCAAAATATTATGAAATAGAAGCAGTTCAAGGGGTACCAGGAAGTCCATCAATGTTTCCAGGAATGCGAACTGGGCGTTGATAGCCGGCGAGAGCAATCCTGGGACGACCACCTACAAAGCTCTCTAGTGTTCTGAACTGATCCCATCGATACAACCTTTCATCAATCATGGTGATGATTCTCTTCACATCCCGTCTTTCCTTAGAATTCCATCGCTTTTTAGACCCAATTCCTTCATGAATATCCTTCAACCTATAAGCCAATCCGTCCCTAACTTTCTTCAATGTGTGATCCCCAAATTTGTGAAGATCTCTACACGCCATCAAGCAGTTGCGTAGTGTTTCACTAAGGTAAACCACTCCGAATGGTTGGTTGATGAGTGTATATTGTAAAAGCCGGTTGATGTCGGGAAGATCTAGCCGAGGTGGAGTGAAGTTGACACGGTCCGATATGATTCAACCGCAAGCTAGAGATCTTCTACACGTTCTTTGATGACTATGCGTCTGATGAAGATAAGTAAGGACTTGATGAATTCACGTTTCACTTCAGTCGAGAATTGTCTCATGCGACCCTGTACTTTGGCAAGGTACATGTCTTCAATGTCGTTGATAGACAGATTCTCAAAGTCCGCTTCAGAGAATGCATAATCTCTTTCGTCTTGCCTTTTGACCATAATATTCTTGAGAAAAGTGTAGTCCCATTTGGACGAAAGGTCAACATGTTTGATGGCAACGATATTCTTAGTATCAACACTTCATGTTGAGACTTCGAACCTGGCAGCTTCAGTAGTAGATTCGTCGCTTCGGCCAATGGTGAATCTCATACAGTGCATCACGGTCATACTCTTCCACATTGTTGGAGAACATGTGGTTAGCTCTTTCCTCGATGGCTATACAGTTAGAGTATATGGTTGCCGGGAATGGAAGTGTCAGTGATGTAGCGTATTTCCTTGAACCATCGCCACCGTGTAGAAGAAATTCCAAGTCTTTGTTAAAGAAATATCTGAATGGAATCCTAGGCTGATCTGGTTGGCCAATTGTTGGCATAGGTTTGGACCAGTCGGTGTAATATGGAGGATTCTCCCGTTTGGTAAAGTCGATGTTTGCTTCTGGGTTAAGCCAATCCATGTTGTTAGACATGGCTCGTGCTATATTATCAAGGTGATACTCAACTTCTATAGCACTTTCCGAGCTGTCTTTGAGAAGTTGAAATGCTTCATTCTTGATTCGCTTCAACTCGGATTTCGTCATCTTCTTCACACAGAATTTTTCTTGTAGAAGTTTCGCATGCTCCAATGTACTACATTCTGTAACCTCTTGACCTTCAGATGGGTAGGGAGTGGAATCAACAAGCTTCGAGAACCATTCAATTCAAGATCATCTTCGTCCAGCCATGATAAGACGCCAGTCATAGGCGCCTTTTCTTCTTTTTCTTTGGCCCGTTGAAGATTCCGGTTTCTTAGCCGTGTCGGAGAGATGGGTTGTTGTTGTGGCTCAGGATTTCCTCATCGCCACCACCCGTATACTCAAAGTGATCACCGGTTTCCTCGAGTCTGGGGTGGTGTCTCGTAATCCCGAGGTTTTTCAGTTGAAGAGCGAGGAGGGATCTTTGTTGAGCCGAGTCCTTGGGGTGGAGGCTGCATTGAGTAATGAATGGAGGATGATTCACCAGACTTCTTCGTGCGCTTGGGCTCGTTATCCTTATCCTGATCTTTGTCTTCGTCGTCTCTTGGACGTTTAGGCCTTACAACTTCTTCTCTGTATGCTGACCTGAGTTGGTATTCCAGCAGTGCTTTAAACAATTTAGCTTCGCGGGAGGCAAACGTTGCAGAGCGTTCGACATTTGAGCTACTAGCCGGTTCACCAATTCATCATCTAAGAAGATTGTGGGTTCAACTGGATTGATGTTCACAGTCATTGGAGTTGATTTCATGGTTTGCTTGGCCAGATGTAAGAGATTTGGATAAAGTTGTCTGGTATACATCTCCTTTGTCAGTTTAGGAACGACCTCCATAAGAAACTTGTGAGAGTATCCTTTGATAATCTCGTCCATTCTCCCTTGAAGATCATCTTTCATGAGCTTCTGGACATACTCCCTTTCAACTTGCATCTTGTCTTGCTCATCATGAAGATATGATCTGGTCAGCAAGAAAATCTAACTTCTTCTTTGTAATATTTTTCTCTGACTGCTTGACAGCCTTTAACGATTCGTGACTTTGCATGAGACATCCAAGAGGCAGTTGGCTTCTTCACCGATCCGGATGTGGATCTGGTTGTTCTTTTTTATGGTGGTAGTGAAGAGTGAGAAGATGAATCTGATGATGATGAGATATGAGGAGACTCCGGGTCCTTTGGTGGCTCAGAAGTTTCTTCCTTTGAACGTGCAGGACTATCTAGAAGAAACTTATCATACTCAACATCTTCTTCATTTCCAGACTTAGCTTTTTCATCAGCTTTAGCTTTAGCTACAGCTTCTTCATCAGCTTTTTCTTTTTCTAACTTCTCAGATTCTGGTTCTTCAATGTCAAATTCAATATAATCTTCCACTCGCTTCTGTTGTTGCTCAAGAGTGGTGGCACCAGATCCCTTATCGGGTCGATTAACCGCATCAGGATTTGGTGTGGGTTGAACTCCACCACTTGACCCTCCGGGGCCACCCATTTGGTCTTTAGCAAATTCTTTTGCAACGTGTTGGAGTCTAAGGAATTTGAACTTCCTTCTGTACTTGATGTCCAGAGGCTCTTCATCTGAATCTTCTTCTTCTTGTTGCTCAATTACTGGAGTCTTCCCTTTGCCGTGTTCAGCTGGTGGACTAGGAGGTTTAGGTACCGTTGTAGTGTCATCTTTAGCAATTTCAGAGTAGAAAATCTCTTCATCTGATGCAGTACCCTCCGAGTCCTCGTCTGTTAGCTTTCTTTGCGGTTCAGACTTGGGAATGGGAATAGGAATAGCTTCCTTGGCAGGAACTTTCCTCTTAAGTGGAGGATTCCTCTTGGGGAACTTCCTCTGACTCTCAGTGCTTGCAGCACTTCCTCTTCTGGTTTTCCTGGTAGGTGTACCAGAAGATTTATCATCTAGAAAACCAACTTTGTTCTCTTCCACAGCAACCAAATATCTTATATAAGAGTAGAGCTTTTGAGTTCATCTGAGAAAGATGGTCCGCAACACAAAGACCCTGTTTCTTAGTTGGTAATTCCTTGAATCGACAGTTAGGGTAGGTTCGCATAACATGTCGTGATTGTCGGGTCATTGATTCTCTTGGGGATATCTCGGTTATACCCAAGTGCTCTCTGGATCAACAGTTTAGTATATCTGATATAAGGAATCTTTGAGCCAAGCTTTTGGAGGAATGTCATCATGTCATCCCAAATCAGAGCTTCTACTTCGATGTGCTTCATGTTGATCAGAGCCCAGAAGATTTGCAGTTCTACGAGCTTAGGATGCTCATAGCCGCTGTCACGACCATAAATGGATTTTGTGATGATGATATAAAGGGTTCTCCAAGGCTGAGGGACGTTCTTGAGATCCACGTGAGAATGCTTAATGATAGCCCCTGAAGCTTCGTCATACCCAATATCAATCAAGAATTGCGTAATAGTCTTTCAGAGGTGCAGCAGAGAATTCAGTTGGTAAGATGTCGGAATGAGGAGAACGCCCTTAAATCTGCGGTGTGATGGTGAGTTGTTTGTGGTTGAGAGTTATAGTCACAACATTCTGTCCTTTGATCATTTGCATAGTATTCCAGAATTGCTGAATGTAGATCTCCGAACAAAGGGCGTAATTGGTGAGCATGTTCGATAGGGATGATTCTTCGTAATATCCACGCAATGAGACAAGAAGATTCTGAGCAAGTGAGAGTTTCAAAGTCGACACGAAGATTATTCTTTCCAATCTTCATTGGATAGCCATGCGGGAAGATATCAGCAATGGTGAGAACATTTGGTGCATCCACATTCATTTGAGCTTCCATGTCGTGATCTGAAACACAATTAGCCAAAAGAACCAACATATCGAATGACATAATGTTAGTCAACAGAAGGTTTTATTGTCTACTTATTGAATGATATATGTCAATGATTGTTATGAGTCCAACGTCACTTGTTTGTTTAATAGTCCAATGATGTCGAGAAAAGTTTCGTGAGTTAGTTAACTTTAAGTTTTAAAGTTCATGGTATCACATATTTTTCACAACATATTAAACGTTTTAAGCTTATTAGTGACATTTATTGGTTTTGTGACGTTATGATTTATTTATTTACAAGTATGCACGCGTAACAATTCATAATGAAGGTTTGATCAAGGCTTAAGCGTAGAAATGGTAGCTTATGCGTAAACAGGAGTTATACGCGTAGACACAAGCTTATGCGTAGGAACCTGACTTACGCGTAAGAAATATTACGCGTAGGAACAGGGGACCTTATGCGTAGAGCTTACGCTGTAAGCGCGATATAACACCTTACGCGTAAGGCTTACTCGTATGAGTAGACCTTATGCGTAGTGGTCACTGTTTACGCATATCCTTCACAGGATACACGTAGTCCCTTTGTAGAACCTTACGCGTAAACGCTACGCGTAAGATTTCTCTTACGCATAACCTTCTACGCATAAGGTGATCCTTATGCGTAGATTGCTAATGACCTTGATTCTGAATTTTACGTGTAGCAGACCTGAAATAAAGACATCATAGCAACAATATTAACACATACATCCATTCTATAACAGATCATGGCATGAAAACTTATTAAACAGTTTACGCGTAAGATTACTTACGCGTAGTCTTAAACCCTAGTTTCAAGAATTACGCTTAAGAAATCTAACCATGGAAATAGCACCAAACTTTTTCTGGTAAATCTAAGAAGCCTATAGAGTTGTTTTATCCAATTTTTAACATCAAACAAGTCATGAATCAAAAATACCCAAACCGTATGAATATAAACCCTAAATTCCAATTAATGAATCATTAGAGTTTCTGGGTAGTTTCTGGGTTTAGTTATGATTAATTCAACTTGAAAACAACCTATTATAACAATCTTTATCACCAAAAACGTTCACAAATGAAAACACCCAAAACGACTCATGAACCCTAATTTTGAAAAACCATCAATTCGTGTTTCTGGGTGGATTTTGAGGATAAACATAGTATCATTGATATTAAAGAAACGTTTTGACCCATTTATCTTAACCTCAAACACATAAACATGATCATGTGTTCTTACGCGTATGCGTATAACACAAAATCAACCATATTCGTAAATTTAACCGTTGGATTTGTTTGAAAATCAAAACCAATGTTTAAAACCGTGTTACAAACACAAAATCACTTACAGATTGATGATCAAAACTTCGGATTTGTTGAACGATTATTATGCGTAGGATGAGTTTGGTGTGTGTAATAAATGTGAAGTGAAAAGGTTAGGTGAGGAGTTTTATTAAAATAACTTTGAGCTTTTGACAATATTAGCCCCTCCACCTTTTATATTTTCATCCAAAGCCTTTTAACTTCCATTTTGGTTACCAAACGAAAGATTTTAAGACAAAAACTTGACGACACTCCCCCTTGACTTAAGAAATAAAGAAATGTTATAAATTTTAGTCCGAGGAGTGTCAGTGAACCATAAATGTAACCACCATTTTAAAGAAACAACCGGGATTAGGTAACATGCAAGTACAGTGATATTTTGAAACAGTTAAGAATTTATTTTCTCCCCCTCAACACTTGATCGGAAAAATACTGAATTTTAAAAGATTTGAGTGTTGACGGAAGAGTTGTACTTGCCATGTTTAAAAGAAATATAGATAGAAGAATATTTTTGTTGTATTATCTGATTTTATATTTTTGTATTTTGCTTTTGAAAAATATTTACAAAAGAGGTTTTGGTGTTTGACTGATTTTTAAGAATGTTTTAAGAGTTCATCCAGTTCCTCTTGAGTCAAACACCGCATACCAATTCGGTGGACCAACTCATTAAACCTAGCATGAGCTAAGGCTTTGGTGAGAAGATCTGCCAATTGGTATTCTCTACCCACGAAGTATAATTCAACAGTACCCTGCTCCACGTGGTCCTTGATGAAGTGATATCGAAGATCGATGTGCTTTGACTTTGAGTGTTGAACTGAGTTGCACGAGATCGCAATAGCACTCCGATTGTCGCAGTACATCGGGATTCTGTCAAATATGTAACCATAGTCTTTGAGTTGTGTTCTCATCCAAATGACTTGAGCACAACACGCCGACATGGCTACATATTCTCGCTCGGTTGATGACAGCTATGTACAGTCCTGCTTCTTCGATTGCCAAGATACCAGTTTGTCACCAAGAAATTGTAGTGCTCCTGAAGTACTTTTCCGAGAGGCTAAGCATCCTGCGTGATCAGCCGTCTAAAAGCTATTAGTTCAAAACCGGAATCCTTCGGATACCATATTCCTAAATTAATGGTTCCCTTGATGTATCGGAGGATTCTTTTAGCCTCTGAGAGGTGGGTTTCAGCTTGGTCGCGATCGATAACGGAGCAAAGATAAACGGCAAAGACAATATCAGTCCGGGTCTGTTAGATACATGAGAGACCCAATAATACTACGGTATTTGGTAGGGTCAACCAATTTTCCATGCAAATCAGCGTCCAGCTTCTTAGTATGTGCCATTGGTGTGACATAAGTATCACAAGTATTCATTCCGAATTTGTTCAGAATTTCAAGGGCATATTTGGACTGACTCAAGAAAATACCACGGGGTGATTGATGAACTTGTAGTCCTAGAAAGAACGTAAGTTCACCCATCATGGACATTTCAAAATGTTTCTTCATTAGTTTTGCAAAAGCGATTGAGTACTTTTTATGAGTTGACCCAAAAATGATGTCATCCACATAAATTTGAACAATTAAAATATGTTCCCCGTGATATTGTATAAAAATATTTGGGTTAACCGAACCTTTGGCAAAATTATTGGCAATGAGGAAAGATGATAGCTTATCATACCATGCCCGAGGAGCTTGTTTGAGACCATACAGAGCTTTGTTCAGTTTGTAGACATGGTTCGAAAGCGCGGGATCAACGAATCCTTCTGGCCGGCCGACATAAACTGCTTTTAGTTGACCATTCAAAAAGGCAGTTTTGACGTCCATCTGAAAGACCGTTATGTTCATATGAGCTGCGAATGCCAGAAATATCCGAACAGCCTCAAGACGAGCAACCGGAGCAAATGATTCTTCAAAGTCAATACCCTCTTCCTGTCTATAACCCTTAGCCACCAGACGTGACTTGTTTCTGATAACGCTCCCTTCAAACATCCAATTTGTTCTTCAAAATCCATTTTAGACCAATGACGTAGACCCCTGTTGGTCTTTCAACCAGTCCCCATACTTCAAGACGTTTGAATTGGTTGAGTTCTTCTTGCATGGATTCAATCCATTTATCTTTTGTCATTGCATCCTTAATGTTTTTGGGTTCAGTTTGGCAGACAATGAGTGCATAAATGCAATGTTCACCGTCTGTGTGAAGACGTTGTCTCATAACGACTGGTTGATTCGGGTTGCCAATAATATTTTCCAGAGGATGGTCTTTTGTCCATCTATGTGTAGAGGGTTGATGTTGGTATACGTTGTGCAGATTTTGAGGATTCAAATGGCTTGTTGATGATTTCGCGACATCGGTGCAGCAGCTTTCATTAGCAAACGGGTTAAAGAACGATTTGGATCAAAATTCAGGTGGGGGTACTTCATTCAAAACATCATCAGCCGGTTCATCATTGTTGGAAGCAGTTTGTTCAACTGTTGTAGTAGAGTCAACTGGTGGTGCATCTTCAACAATAGTTGTTGTAGCAGGTGTATCGTGTATTAGAGTATTATCAGTTGAGCAGCGGAAACAGCGGATACACTGAGCACGCTCATTAATATCGTCCACTGAACAGAGGAGAAAATAGTCTTTCCATTTGTTGACGAGTAAGCTGAGGGCTTGTTTTAGCTGATGATGGGGTTTGGGGAAAGTTTAAGCGGTTGTGACCGGTTCCAAGTCTGTTATACTCGTAAGCCATTTCAGTGAGATCATCAAAATTAGCATGAATCGTTTCCATAACCTGCTTTGTCCGACGATTCCATATCCGGTAACCTTTTGAATTCTCACAATATCCAATAAAGACTCCAATGTCAGCTTTAGCTTTGAGCTTTCCAAAGTCATCACGATCATTATTTGGATAGCAAAGAGATCCAAAGACATGAAAGTGTTTGAGATTCGGTTTACAATTGTGGAGAAGCTCAAATGGTGTTTTGTTGTGGCATTTTGTAATCATTGAACGGTTTTGAGTGTAGCATGCAGTTGAGACAGCTTCAGCCCACAAGTAATCTGGAAGTTTAGCATTGATTAACATCGTTCTGGCAGCTTCCACTAACGTACGGTTTCGTCTTTCAACAACTCCATTTTGTTCTGGTGTGCGGGCAATAGATCTTTGATGCTCAATTCCCACTTTCTCATAATATTCCCGAAGAATTTGATTCACAAATTCAGCCTTTGTCTGCTCAATTTGTCTAACGGTGTTCCGGAGATGAATTTGAATTTTCGTGAGAAAGGTGATGATCATCTGTGGAGCTTGATCTTTACTTCAAGAAAATAAACCCAAGTCCATCTTGAGTAGTCATCAACAATTACCAAAATGTAGCGCTTGCCATTTATCGTCTGCACGCGCATCGGGCCACACAAATCCATGTGAAGAAGATGAAGCACATGCTGAGAGCTGTGTTCCACCTTTGAAGGAAAATGAGCACGAGTGCTTTTCCCTTGTTCACAAGTTGAGCATAGGTGATCTTTAGAATACCGGAAGCGCGGGAAACCTTCAACGAGTTTGTGTCATGCAAGATTGGTGATGGTTTGAAAGTTTAGATGTGATAGACGACGGTGCCATAGCCAAGATTTTGTAGATGTAGCCTTTGAGAGTAAACAAATGGGAGATGAAGCGATCATGTCTTGCATGGAGATAGTGTAGAGACTGGATGAGCGCTTGCACATAAGATCATTTCATTGAAGATCACGAATGAAACAAGTTTTCTCCCTGAAAGCTACTTCCAAGTCTCCATCACAAAATTGACCAACAGAAAAAGATTGTGACCGAGGCCTTCCACATAATAAACCCTGCTAATTTCGATGTTGCCATTAATGTAATCTCCGTAGCCCATGATAGTGCGAAGTGATCATTCCCGAATCCGACAAGTGCCAATGAACTTTGAAACAAAGTTTGATAACAGCTTTAAGATTGTCCTGTCATGTGTCGGGAACATCCGCTATCAACAATCCAGAGAATGATCTGTATCACCGCATTACACAATACGCATCTAATAATGATGGAATAGAAGTAGATGTGGAACCCGAAATGTTAGAGGGTTCCGAGCAGTTATAGTAGACATACACACATCAATAACCTTAGGCATCCATTTAAATCCTAGTGTGTTATATATCCATTTCTGCCATCTCCAACTAGTATTTGCTTTAGTCTTAGTGAATGCACTAGGTGGTACTACATTCCTAGGAGGTGAAACCGAGCTACAGGGACAGAATGCGCTTTTCTAGAATCTAAAGAGGGCGGTTTACCAAGCAAGCACTTAGAAAGATTAGTGGGCCTAGAGGTATGTCGATTCTTAGGATTCCGTAAACGAGAGATGATAGCTTTAGCAACACATTTGTCATGACAATCAGAATTCATACTTTTACGACAAATAACACAAGGTGCATCGATCAATATCAAAAGTACTTTAAGGTTTAGCATTTGTTACATCACTATTCCTATTACATTTGCCAGACGCAATATTTATAGTGGAAGCAACATGAGTCTTATTCATAGTCCTAGGGTGTTCTTCTACTTCAGAATTCTTTATTGTTCTTTTCTTAGGTCGCAACTTCCTATTCTTCCTTGTATTGCTCCTAGGCCGTGAAGTGCGGACGTTTGGAAAAGAGGCAACTATTCCTGTTTCAGTAATAGGAAGCACGTTAGCAACTTTGATTTGGCAAGAGGGATTCTAGGTTCAAGATTACTAAGTGTTACTGGTGCTATTCTCTTAATCACAGTAGGCGGAAGTTGTTCATACTTTCCTAACATTTCCTTTAACTTAAAAATAGTGTGCACCAGCTCTTGATTTTCAGAACGAAGATTTCCAGAAAAATTCATGACTTCTTTAGTGTGTGCAAGATAGTGATCAAGTTCGTTTGATGCTTCATCATGAGTCTGTTTGAGTAAATCAAATATGACACCATATTCCTTTTTAACTTTTGTAAGTTCTTGTTCATATTTTGAGATTTGACACTTGAAAGACACGTTTTGATCATCCAGTTGCTCAATTTTTGGATAAGAAGATTTTGCACGCAACTGGGCGATTTTGTTTTGAAAAACAAGTTGTTGATCTTGAATATCTTTTTGACACCAATTAAGACGACGTATTACAGTTGAAAGCTCGTTTGAAAATCGTTCATTTTCAGC
This sequence comes from Chrysanthemum makinoi, assembly GCA_910596185.1. Classification (NCBI taxonomy): domain Eukaryota; kingdom Viridiplantae; phylum Streptophyta; class Magnoliopsida; order Asterales; family Asteraceae; genus Chrysanthemum; species Chrysanthemum makinoi. The sequence goes on along the minus strand of OU343223.1, from coordinate 88,645,529 downwards.
TTTTAAAGACTCGAACCTGAAGCACATTATCCAGTATTTTCAACAGTTTCAACGAATCAACAAGTATCGCAGATATAGAATCGATGCATATGGCAAAGAATGCAATAACACAAAGATTATAAATATCAGACAGATAACATCTTCCAAGAGTCGATCAACATCTTTTCTCAATAATTTCTTTTTGCGTTAAGTATTAGAAATCGATGTTTCGCTTTTCTCAAAACTGCTTTCATGAGACCAAGTTCCTTGTGAAAATCCCTTTCCCAATATAGTGCACGGTTTTTCAAATTTTTGACATGGGGTAAAATTCTTTTCTCAAAAATATCTCTGTTCTCGTGCCCATGGCGAGGTAAAATGTTCAACTTTTATTTCGGAATGAAATTCAATCGCACGTTCCAAAAGTTTGATGTCAGATAAGAAAGTGTCAAAATATTTGATAACACGACAACTTTCGGCTTTAGTTTTTACTTCACTAAGTGAAGGTAAAGGACGATTATCTTGTGCACCATTGTGTTGGGGACTAACTTCAAAACTGTGTGACAATCAAAGGAGTGTTTGAAGTATCTTGTTGTGTGACAAAAGTTACGGCTTTCGAATAGTTAAATGGTTTATTATAAACGACATTTCCCATTTTTGACCGACTCTCGTCATCTGCATCTAATTCCTCCATGCGATTATATTCCACAACAGTCATAATTGAATCATCAATTCTATGTTCTGCGACTGTAAACTTCGTGATTTGGTTTGAATATTCTGTGTGAAAACTTAGGTTTATAATCAGCAAGATTCGGTCCATATCCATTTGGATTTGGTTTGAAAGAAAACTTTTGAATCGTTGTGATTGATTCACCATGTTTATAAACAACAGTTTTAAACTCTTTGATTTTGTTTTGTAAGTCGACAATTTCCTCAAGATAGTCATCTATTTGTTTCGTTGAATGCTTTTTGTACTCAGAGAACTGTTTTGACAAGTTAACAACTCAGCCTTGGCTTTTTGAGTGTCCAAAGTAAGAGCGTTAAGTTGTTGTTTATGTTCATGTTTCATTTGTTCTATTTGAAACAACAAAGCATTCTTTGAAGCGGCTAGATCACAAATCTGTCGTTCCAAATATTTTTCATTTTGGTGTGATTTGGCAAAGCGGTTTCAAAACCTTTTTCACGGTTTTCTTGAGTTTTGAAAAAATTGAGTTGTCGAATTAAGCAATCATTATCCCTGGTTAACAGTGCATTTTTCTCTTTTAATTTCGTGCAAATTTCCAAACGAGAATGTTGGTCTTTAATTAAGGTCAAGAGCTCAGCTTTCTCTCAGACAAAAGCTCATCTTTTTCAACGTAAGTCTCAACATGATCATTATTTAGATCCTCAAATATAACCACGGAGTCAACTTGATTATCAATATTAACCATATGGTCATCTTGATCATCAAATATAACTACGGGATCTATTTGATAATCATCGGAATGAGATGTGGAGGACTCATGTTGAACACTCGATCCTTGTCGATAGAGAAATTGGCGGAGATATCGATCATTGATGATAATTGTTTGTTCAGTACCGAGACAAGTCGCCGTGTCATACACTGGGCCTCAGATCACTCATGTGTAGAGCTTACATTTGTGCCATCAACATCACTGCTGCATTAGCCTGCAAGTCCTCCATATCATCATCGACTGCAGATCCGCCATAAAGCTCTGTACCTTGTTGGTAAGAGTTCCACCAGCTTCATCCTTAAGAGCCAAGAGTAAAGCCTCTTTGAAATAAGCACCGCTCTTGTCCTCGGTTAGGACATGCATTAGCCGATGACCCTTCTCATTACAGTTATAGCATCGAAGACCATTAACCCCATTCTGAGCAATTCCCTGTTCAACCACTTGAGCCCTTTGCTGCGTGATAGCACCCATATTATTCCTTCCCATAGCATTGAACCCTTGACCACCTCCCATCTGACGACCATAACCACGATTTTGAACTTCAACGCGTCCATTGTTCACAACATCCTGATTCCTTGTATTAGATGAAGAATGAATGCGATTGTTGGATTTGTTTGTATAACGGCCAAATTCTTTAGCAATCATAACAAATCCTTGTTGCAGTTCATCGAAGGCATCGGAGTCCTCATCGGCTTCACTGTAAAGAGCTTGAGCATTGTTGTTGTATGGAACCAATTGATTTTGTTGAGGTTGTTGCTGTGATGGATCAGAAGGTTTGATGGTTGCAGTTGTTTGAGGATCGGGTTGAAGAGTTTGTTGAGGAGGAATATTTGTTTAAGCCCACAAAGCAAGTTGTTGATTGTCCGAAAGTGATGGTGAAACAGTTTGACCACGGAGAATCCTTTCCTTATCAACTTCTTTTTGGTGAGGCTTCAGATAGTCGCACAACAATCCGTAGGTAGCATGATGCATATCTTTAGCTTGACGGAGAAAAATGACATACTTCTCCCATTCCGGACCAAGACTACTTAGGAACTTTGTGTTGACAAAGAATTGTGGCATGATGATATTGTGTTTATCCAAATCATTAATGATGTCTGAAAAGCGATGATGATATGATTCTAATGACTCTCCCGGTTCAATCATGAAGTGTTCATAAGCCAAGTAGATTTTGGATTCCATGTCTTCCTGATTGAGTGTTGTGCCTTGGATAAGAAGATGAATCTGTTCCCACATTGCTTTTGCAGTCTTTTGAGCATCAACACTTCGAAGGATCGGATTGGGTAATCCTAAAAGGATGTATTGCATTGCAAGTTCGTCGGCTTCAAAGTGTAGAAGTTGATCACCCGTGAGTTCTGTAACAGTTGTAATGTTGGTGACATCATCTCTTGGTGGAACAGCAGTAGGATCTCCGGGTGTAACGATAGTAGGCATCTGAAATGGACCTTCCATAATGACCTTCTTTAAAACTTTCCATGTGGCTTCTTTAGATCACAAAACCTAAAGAACCGAATCACCCATTGATCATAATTACCGGGAGTGAGCATTGGAGGTCTATCAAGTAAGCCAGCTTCATGAATTGATTGTTGGCTACTCAAGGCTTCACACATCTTGCCAAACCATGCCGGTTCCTTCATAGTATTCCTGGATGGATGTTGATTGTAGAAGTTTGTGTAAGGTTGTACTTGAAGACTAGGTGGTGGTTGTACCATTTGATGTTGTGGAATTGCTACAAGTAGTGGAGTATGTTGTTGATTAAATTGTTGTTGATAAACTGCTTGTTGTTGATTCCATTGTTGATGTTGTGGACTTAATTGTTGTTGTTGTTGTTGATTATAGGTGTAAGGAAAATAGTTAGAGTATGGTGGTTGTGACATGTTGAAAACTTGTGTTGGTAAAATGGATCTTTGTAGTTGAATGAACCTTTGTTGATGAAGTATCCTTAGGCGTAGAAATCACAATAGCCAAGTAGCACTTATGCGTAAAAACACCAAAGTTACGAGTAATAGCAAGAGTTACACGTAGGTTTAGCTTACGCGTAAGAAAGGAACAAACACTAAAGTTAAGCGTAAAACAAGAAGTTAGGCGTAGGATTACCTTATGCGTAAGACTAAGCTTAGGCGTAAGATAAATCTTATGCGTAGGATTTTCTACGCGTAAGCTTTATGCTTATGCGTAATTTTAGGGTTTTGCCCAAATGATCTTTTACACTATCACAGTGCAAAAGATATCCAAAGTCGACGTATTTTCAGGCTTATCCAAGCAAGAAAACCACGGAGTAAACCACGAAACTGAAGATCAAACCAAGGAGTGAGTTACGCGTAGAACTAGGGTTTTGATACGCGTAGTTCTACTCGTAAAGTGACTGTTTCCCAAAGATGTTTCTAAACCAGATTTTTGTGATGAAATAGCTTCAATATCACCAAAATAACACAAAAGTGTGAAACTTGATGATCCAAAGCGTCTAAAACAGTTACGCGAAGGATGAAACCCTCGAACAAAAACAAGCTTAAAAACAATGATCCATGCGTAAAGGTTGAAACTTTTTGCCAAAAACAGTTATTTTAACACCTTAAAACATTGAAAGTACAAGAATCTTGGATTAAAAAGTGAAAAAAATGCGTCTTTAAGCAAACCAAAGTATCAACACCGAAGCGTATGTTCTACGCGTAGGACCAAAAACCCACTTCAAGAACAATACGTTCACCCAACTATTTGGCGATTGATACCACTGTTAGGTTCCCAAATATGCAACACAAGTAAAAATAGAAGAAATAGAGAAGAGAAGAGAGGCGGATGAACAATAATCAAACACACACACACGATATAGTAATACGGTTACTCGTAGGAGAGTAAATGAAAGAAAATATTGAACAACCAACCCTCAAGTGAGGGTTATTACAATGTATTTATAGGAGGGAAGCTAGGGCAACACTCCTAGTTCCCATCCTTTTCCTTATTGGACTAGGCCTAGGCTTATGGGCCTTCTACATAAGCCTAAGGCTAATTACTAACATAAAGGCCATATTAAGCTAACTATTACATATGAATCACTAACACTTGATTTAGGTTTAGGAGTGATTCCAACATATATATATATATATATATATCTTAAGGTCATTTTAATAAACAATGATATTTAAAAAAGAGTTTGTTTTTGTTTGTTTTAAACATTTTAAAGTTTTCTTTATTTTATTTTATTTTATTTTTCATTTTTTTTCTTGACTTTTTGCAAATCATTCCGGGTTTACATAAACTTAGGGTAAACAACTCATTAGTCCACTTTATAAACTTAAGAGAAAACTCAAAAAGAGGACACGTAAACCCGAAAAGACACCAACCATAACCCTCGAGATCGATTAACCCGAACCTTACACCAAACAAACATTCATCGAGGAAATGTTTGTTATAACATCCAAGCTCAACATATCCGATGAGAAAGTTGAAACTCTACCTAATTCCCCACCTGTAATCGTCGTTCACCCTGATGACTAACCCATATGGTCAAGCACTGAGACCGTTGCACCAACACCTAGCTAGTTCAGTTATTATCCAATCGCCTCTTGCCAACAATTTTGTTATCAAGGGAATGAAAATAATTCAGGATAATCAATTAGATGGGATAATCCAGTCTGATCCCCACCGACACATAGCCGATTTTCTTTAGATTAGAACCTAATCTAATATGGTGAAAATCACGAGGAAACGGTTAAGTTGAGGACTTTTTATTTCTCGTTAACCGATGAAGCTAAGATTTGGTTGAACGAATTAAATGAATGAAAAGTTACTACGTGGGATGAAATAAGAGAAGCTTTTATAAGCATATTCTTTTCTCCCAAAAAGTTTAAACATTTCTTAAACGAAATTCATAGCTTTTACCAAATCCATCACGAAACTCTCATTGACGCTTGGCTCTGTATTAAAGATATGTTGCGCAATTTTCATGGCCATGGTCTAACCAAAGGAGTGATAGTTCAAACATTCTATCATGGTTTATATGATCCAACTCAAGGAATTCTCGATGTCGGAGGAATCTTCCTCTATAAAAACTCTAAAGAAGCTTACAAAATCCTCGAGGACAAGGTCCTTTTCAAGCTCGATTTCTCGAAGAATTCTCATATCAACCACAATACAAAAACCATTGTTTTCTCTGGTGGAAGCGACAACAATTCCGATCATGAAATATTGATGGAGAAATTTGAAGCTCTAAACAAAGATCGACGCCAAATTCATGAGCATACACGAAGAAATAAATGAGCTAAGGGGTGATCGTAGAAACTACGAAGATGACAACGCTTGAGATTACTAAACGGATGATGACATGCCGATGTTTGATCCTAATGAAGCAAGATATCATGATGAATATCACAACCAAAACTCCAAACGTATTCATATCCAAACAATGGCCCAACTCATGACTACCCTCACTTCCGGCCACAAAATGATACACCACATTCATCACAATATTTTGAACAACGCAATGAAACCAAAAGCTCGATGGAGAATATAATGAGAGAGTTTATGGCTAGTCAGATGGGAGCGAATGAGAGCATTAGGACCTACGTGGTTGAATTGGAGTGTCTAATCGATCAAGGAGAAATGGACCACCAAACCATAATCTAAGACTTATATAGGAGGTTAAAAATGTTGAATGAGGAGCAGGAAGTCCAGTTTATAGAATCTCTTCCTCGTACCACAAAACCTAAATCAAGACAAGAATTGGTGGAAGAAGTTTATAAACCACCCTCAACCCGAAACCAGAACGATAAGGGTGATGTTTTAGTTATAAAATAAAATGAGATCAAACCTATTCAAACCATTCTAACCCCAATCATGTCTAATTTACCAACTGCGTCACCTTTTCTTAAGGATTGCACCGTGCATATCCCTGCCACTGAATGTTTAGCGAAAAAGAAGTTGTTTTCACACGATGATTGCCTAATCATGATGGTGATAAGAAGCTCAACACAAAGGAGTTGGAAATGGAGTCTTGAAAGAAAAAGAGATTAGGAATGATGAGAAGGGAGTGTCAAAGGAACCCGACATAGAATGGAATAGGGAAGGGCACTTGGTTCTTCCCAGTGATCACGCTTATCAATATCATTGGAACCCAACAAGTAAAACTCCCCATTGGAAATGTATCATCAAAGAATCCTTGAGTGGGGAAGAGTCTAGCTAATGACTCATAAATAAATTAAGAGCTTATCAAGAGGCAACCCGAGCTTTTTAATTGTTTCGTTTGTTTTATTTTCTAACTTTAAATAAACATGTACACCATTTACAAAATTTTCTTTTCGAACTTGAAAAATCCTAAATGTGGGGGGTGTTACATGCTAAATAAATATTTAATATATTATTTCTTGTATTTGCTTTGTTTGTTTTGTTTTCGTTTGAATAATTACAGCAGGTGATGATGATGAGATGCTTGGATGAGAAATCGATTGATCTCTTGTACTTAACATATCATCATATGGGGTTCGATCGCGTTTTCTTTGGCCCTTTCTCTCAGGCTTTATAACTTTATTTTCCCTTTTTGACATACTTTGAAGTTAATTTTTCACATTGAGGATAATGCAAAATTTAAGTATGTGTGTGGGGGGGAGTAAAATAGATAAAACGAAACTGATTTTTTAATTTTCAAATTCTTCAACCAATTTATAAAAAAAAATATACTTGCTTGCTTTTGTGATCTACGTAGTAGTTGTTTTCGCACATAAAGGTTAATATATTATAATAACTAGATCATCCCACTGGTGAAATACTGTAATTTTGAAAAATCTTAGATGTGCCTTGATTGATATTACAATCCATTCTAGGATCGATGACATTTGTTAGCGCTTACCACTAAATTGTGAGGATTTGAGCCAATTTCATATAGCATACATCTTTTATGCTTGAATTCTTTGCTATGAGTGTGCAAGTGGTTGTATTTATTCTAGAACTTGAACATGTGAATCATTACCAAACCACACTGAGATCACATTCGTGTGATATAAGTGTAGTCGTGTAATAAAGAGGCACCTTGGGATTTAAACCCAAATGGCCATCCGTTTACATATTTGATATTTAGCTAACTGCAGTGGTTAGCTAACCACCAATATTGACCTATTTGTTAGCGCTCATTTTTAGCGTTAAAGGCCCTAAATTCACCCCCTGAGCCATCTTTTTCATTTTTGTTACATCCACTTAAAGAAAACATATATATATTTTACACTTTAGCCTAAACTTTACCCAAGTCAAGTCTTGGTTGGTTACTAACTACATGGTAAGATGGTGGTTATGTGGGAAATCATTCATATGAATTTCGGAGAAAGATGCAAACTCCATGTTATTATCATTGTTATTCTATATGGAGTATGATGTATGATTGATGGTCGGAAAATGTGGCCAAAGAAAGAAAAAAATGTTGAGGTATGAAAAATAAAGAAAGAATGAAGTGTATCATCATTTGATCAATATCAGTTTTTCGGATTCATCATATGATAGTGGATTGTTGTAGCTAGTAATATTGGGTTATAAGACTTTGACTATTTATTATTTTCTCTATTACACCTCTCATAAAAGTTCTCATGCCTAATCCACACACGTTTAACCCGAAGCCTAAACGTTACAACCTAAATAAAAGTCTTTTTTTGATATGTGATTTGGTGCTTACTCTACGTCGGTGGAGTTTTGTTTCTTGTACAAGCCTATGATAATAAATTGATCATGACTGAGGAATGAGTGTGATTTCCTTATATTCTGCATCACTAAAACAACATGAGGTATTGAGTGAATTATACTTCAGTCCTTTCGTGAGGTGCTTAGTCATGTTATCAAGAAAGAGAATTTATGGGTATTGTCAAACATCTCGGTTTTTCATAAATAAAAACTTAAACCGTGAACCATATTTTATACTTGTACTTGATTGGTTTGTATCTTTTTAGTAATCGTTTTTCATGCACCATGTGGGATTAAATTTTTTAATTGCTAGATTTGCTTGATGGCAAGCAAAATTCAAGTGTGGCAGAATTTGATAACGCCCAAATGTAACATATATTAAGACGCGTTAACAATAGTTTTATATGTATATTTTGGTTATTTTGATAGACTTACGATACTTTGTAAAGTATATTTTCCATTTTTGGTTCATCATAGCTCGTGTGAAAGGACACGAAGAAAAATTAAAGAATTGAAGCTTAATTGAAGAAATATTTGAGGTCTCGTTGTTCCCGATACACATTCACCATTTTGATCATAACTTGAGCATACCAACTCTGTTTTCGATGATTCAAGCAGACACACGAAAAGAAAAGGAAGATCTATAAGTTTGATTTTGAGCATTTCTGGCCAACAGATGTTAGCTGCCGGCCAACAAGCCTAGCCGCGGCTGCAACCTAATGAGTTTAACTCGTCGGTGTTAGCACCAAGAAAATTAACTTGTCAGTGTCAGTTAGGCGAGCTTAGTAACTATTATTGCTAAAATGTGAGAGGTCCAACGTTAACTCCTGAAAAGAGATGAGTTTACCCAATTTGAGTTTATGTGTCGATAGATTCAAAACCCATAGATTAGTCGACTAAAATATGAAATTCGAAACCATGGTCATCTCCAAATATTTAGACCGTCTCTAGATTTTTGTGACGTTTAAATAAAACGAAAGCTTTGATATTAAATTTTGGCAATCTGAACAAGTTCAAATTTCATGCGTGTAAAAAGGAGTGGGTTAACGGAGAAAGCACAAGATCACGTTCGACGATCGTGTTTTCAATATCTATTCCAAAAAATCTTTCTTAAAACAATATCGGCCCAGAATAACAATCAAGACCCACTTAGATCAGATAGTGGACCCCCATTCAGTCAGCGAACCATATTGACCTCAAAATATTAGACTTAGAATTATGAATTAATTGAATTTATACATTAAAAGTTGGTGATTCATGATTCCACTCATTTTTGTATGTTTGACCTTTTTTTCAATAATTATTTATCTATCCTAGATTCATTATTTCTTTAGTTTGCTTTTGGCCGTGATAACAACCAAGAAAGAAGATGCGATTTTGTATATGTGTCTAACCCAGATGGCTACCTACAAAAGTATAGTGTCCAATTTTTTGTTTCATTTTCAGCAGCAAAACTTTTATAGGTACTAATGTCTATAAACCAGTAAACCAGAGACCTAACGCGGGTCATTAAACTGTCCTATCCTTATCATCTCCTCCGATCCCGCCACCGTGAACCATCATTCCTACCACCACGCTCTCGATATCGAGAATGGTCTTGCTGCATTCTCGACATCTCTGGTCTGTAGTTGTAATTTCGGCCATTTGGGTCTGAATAGTCCCATGTGTCAGCATATTCATGAGACCTAGTTGGACTATTTTCGGGGCTCCAAGATTCAAACCCGGGTTGATCCGAGTATCGCCCGTTTCCCGCCCATGATGCACCAGTTCGTGACGCAGCTGGCTGTGCATATTCTGTAGTACCATATGGATTGTAATTTGAACTATTTTGATCTGAATAAGAATATTGGCTCGAAGCTAGACTTTCCCGCCCCGTATAAGACTGAACTTGTGATAGCCGAGGCTCGGTTGCTACTTGCCATTGAGGCTGTAATTGGGACCCACTATGTCCCGATGAAAAGTAGTCATTCGATGCTGCATTCACTCCTTGCAAGGATAAACCACGCTCCGGGGCCATATTGGAAAAAGTTTGATATGTCGCCGGAGAAAATGCTTGTTGGGTCAAACTAGATGCTGCCACACTATTGATAGCTGCCGGAGTGTTCCTCTTGTCAGGGTCCATGTTGGAAAATCTCTGGTGTGTAATCGGAGCAACCGCTTGATGTGTACTGGTTTCTTGATAATAGACCCCGGGGATGGCATAAGGGTCACCCTTAACCGTCACACTTTGCCGGGAAAATGGATTTGTAGCACTTTCTTGCCGCCATCCACTCTGATTCAAAAAGAAAAACCAATCAGCAAGAACCAAAAATTTGAGGAAAAACACCAAATTTTATGAAACAGCAATTTGAACCCCACTTATTTGCAGTATTACTAGCCTTGAATAACGTTGCAACATATGATCTCCATTGATTTTTATCATATAAAAAAATGTAAAAAACCTATTAATTTTACTTTAAAAAATATAAACTCATTAATTGTTCAAAAAGACAGACCAATCAAATTTTATCAACTTCGTTACAAAATTTTACCAATTCTTGCTTCTAAAAATGTCAAGCCATTACTTTTTAATTCTTAAACTGATTTGCAGGCATTAAGCATTTGTGGTTAATCTAAGAATGAAGACCATCCAAAACAAGCAAAAAGAAGAAGAAAACCCATTCGATGTAAAAACTTGCTAATAATTTTCAAATACGCAATCAAGAATTCGCACAAAACATGATGTGCATATAATTGACGCACCGTTACAGGGTTGCTGGAAGGAGTAGGAGATGGTAGTGAAACTTCAACCCTTTGCTCTTGTTTCTTTTCAACTAACCCATCAACAAGACTACCAACCGAGCCACCACTAGCTGCATTCGCCTTAACCGCATCAAGAAGCTTCACCATTTGTTCATTACTCAGGTTTCCACCTTGACCCGCTGTTAAGGCGAATACAATTTCTGGGTTTTTAAGCAAGGCTGCCAACAATTCAAGATCCGGCTCCGGCATGTTTTTATTACTATTTTCAGCTACTGTACTTGTACCCGCTGCATAATTACTAGTACTGTCGGGTGCTACTTCTGTCGGCTCAGCTACCATATTGTCTTCATCATCGGGGAGTTGCACAGATGGGATTTCGGGTGTGAGTGAATCGTCATAGTCCATTTCTCTGTCCCATGGTTCTTTGGGATTTGGTGGAATTTCAAGAATTGAATTGTAAAAAACTTCCTTTTCACGCTTGATTCGGTTGTTTTGGACATCAACTTCTTTGCTGTTCTCTCCTGAACACACACTCCACTCCGCATTGATGTTTATTTCTGTGTGGCAGATGGAAACAATAGACAATCATGAGTAAATCACAACCCAAACCAGTACCAAAAGCTCCATTTTTTTTCTTTTCCAAAAGTACTTAGCAAAGTTTCATACTATGTATGATGCAACCATTGACCAATGATGTCACATCAAAATAAATATAATAATATTGTATATCTTTAATATCTTTCATATTTATGTTAAGTTGATCATGTCTTCACCAATGGTACCTTGCAGATGATCTATTTCTATACTAAACAAATTAAGTTGCAGACCACTATTTAATAACACAGACAAACTCAAAGTCAACACAGTCAAACAACAAGCTATTGTAACTATTTCGAATATAACACGTCAAAACTTGAATCATAGTAGCCAAAATCTACACCCTATCTGACCCAGAGACTATATCATCACTTGGTAGGTATCTAGACACTCCACAGCAATTACAACCACAGAATCCAAAATATTTAAGGTCACTTTTTCAACCAAAAAAAAAAAAAAACATTTACCGTCACTTAAATTACAATAGAATTTACCGTCACTTAATTGTGCAGAAAAATCAAATGCCGTAAACCGAAAGAGTCAACGTGGCAATCAGAGAGCTATATTTCAGAAATTTTACCAACATGAAGCATGGCTAAAGTATGTGGCAAATTCAAGCAATTCAATAGCACGCTAATGTTTCCAGGTTTAGATGTGATGTTAAAAGCTCGTCTCTAATGATAACTAACTCGTATTCGGAAGTTGTCTTTCTTGTCGGACCCCAACGATGGTTTTGCAAAATGCGGCCGGCATACGAATTTCAACAAAGCTCACTTTTGATGTTGTTATATGAGCTAAATTGTTTCAGATAACATAATTTTATGACTTCTTAATATGTGGGCGATTGTTGTTTTTTCTGTAGTCAGTAATAAAATTACATATTGTAGCGCCAGCTTGTAACCTATTGATTAAAAAACACTATACACGGGTCTCGAATGAATACGAGAAAATACCATTCGCCTAGACACGCCAAACAATCCAAAACATTTTTTAAAAAGAAATGGCCGTATCTCTTAATCATAGCTTTTATTCATACAAAGTGCATGTTTTATGACATCATTTCATTGCTTGTAGAAATGTATACAGCTGTGTACACTATATAAACATGTTATTTCTCCTTATAGGAAATAAGAAGCAGAAATGCATAACTGCACCACCAACACCATTAGTATGCTTTTCCCCCTTATTGAAAAAGAAACTAAAAAGCAAACAAGCATCACCACAAAGATAGACTCATAAAGAGCATGTAGATTGATCATGCTAAACCTTAAAAAGCTTCGAAGATAAAAGACCTGAAGTGAAAGTCTTCTAGTAACTTTATCAACATGGATACGATAAAAAAAAAAAAAAAAACTTAATTTCTAATAAAACAAAGAAACTTATATATTCATTGTGTGCCTGTATTCAGGCAAAAAGCAAATCAGTTAGGACATTCATAAGCTTGGCTACATGTACATTCGAATAAGTTTTCTTTTCATTCTTATATTAGTGGAGTCTTATTTTGCATAAAAGACGGTAAAAACAGCATTTTCTACCATGGTACTTGACAAAGGTGGTAAAACAGGCGACTCATGCATTGAAACATGTAATTTTGGTATAATTGACTTGATGTTGTCATTTTTTTTTTATAATTTGAAAATGATTTAGGAGGTTTTTTACATTAAAAAACTTCTTAGGTGATTTCGACTCATTTGATTAGTTTCATCTTTAGCTAACTTAATTCATTTCACCCGTTTGACTCTTTTCCTCTCTATCAAACTTATTTCATTCTAATCATTTGACCAGTTCATAATAATACACAGCTTAAACAGACCCATTCACAAGTGAATGGCTCCAAATTGCCACCTCTATGATGAGATGAAGCACCTATACAGCAACACATTCTCCATTGAACCTGCAGATAGCTCCAGAAAAGAAAGATGAACAAGCTGAAAAAATTATTAAAGTAAAAGTACCTGGTGGAGTCGCCCATGAAATATGCAATCTCTTGCACTTTTTCCACACTGGTTCCTCCGAGTTCATAATTTGCTTGCCATTAACTGGAACCTCCTGCAATTCATCACCTGACAAAGGTTGCACTGGCGTCTTATGTTCCTCGGCGTTGGGCTGAATAAGAGGTTCTGCTGCTAAAGGAGTTATGCTAGAAGCGGAAGTAGCATGTTCCTCAACTTTCGGCTGTTCAAGAGGTTTTGCCGCTAAAGGAGACATGCTAGGAGTGGAAGTAGCATGTTCCTCAACTTTAAGTTGAACATGAGCTTTAGAGGCCTGAGAGGTTGACGAAGCCCTAAGGGCTTCAGTTTTCACTTGAGGGCTCACATAACTTTCCCCGTACTTGCTCCGCATAAACTGAGCCCGCATTTTGGCTTTCTGTATATCATCGGCTGAGAGTGGACGACTCTGAGCTGTAGAAACCAATCTTGCAACCTGTGGACCACGGCTAGCTGGTTTTTGGCCAGGTTGCTCCACAAGCTGTACCTTTCTGCGTCCTCTATCTGAAATCTAGTTAAGGCAATAACTATACATACTTCCACTTATTCCTTGACTTCAATAGACTTGGTATTAATGCTCTCATCCGAAAAAAACTGTTAGTTAATTAGAAGTCACTGTTTTGTATATTGTTTCATGTGGTAACTGGGAAGTGGGGCCATCACTGACGCCCAACCTAGCACCTTACAATGTTGAAGATTCTGTCTGCTTTGACTTTTTCTACTTCCCCTTTCCAGTTTTTACTTTCTAGAAGCTCAATTTTCACTTGTATGTGTACCTACTTTCCCCGACCACTTATTTATCATCTATGTTTTCGTGTTTGATGTTTTCATAGGTACTTAAAATATTATGCAGAAAGATACGACTTTTCAGCATTGCACCAAACCTATAGATGCTACCTTTTACAAGCCAAAAGTTATTTATTAATAAAAAGGGAGTCCAAGAAGAATCGAGATCCACTGTATAGAAATCCTTATTGTAAAGTGCTAGATTTATATTAATTTTTTGCTAATGCTATCTGTTTCCACTGAAAACACATAAAACTCCAAGGATACGAGCTGAGGTTCCCCCTTTAAGAAGCTTCATATTTGAATCATCAGAAGGCCCTGTGAGCAATTTGACCGACTGCGACCAGCTGCAAAATGAGAAAAACAAGCATTAGGGATAAGTAGTCATAGCCAAAAGCATTGAGAAGTGCATCTGAATTTTATCATAAGAAAAAAAAACTGGTATACCTGGAGTTTTCAGAGTTCTCTTGCAATGAATAAGTCGCTCCCTATTTAATAAACACAAAAGAAAATAAATAAGCGAATGCATACAGTAGTCAAAGCTTTTAGTAGGAAAATGGTACTTCCTTTCCAGAAAAGTATCCACTTATGTAATTACATGTCAAATGGGCTATGTCTAACATTAAAAAATGACGACTAAGTGTGTGTGAAAATGTATAGCTATAACTAAGCTACATAGATAGAATATTAAGAAATCAATGGTGTAACCGTGTAAGGTTTAAAGTTTGAATCAAATGACAATTTATTTGAGTTGAGGTATAACTTAAAATGGAAAAAGTAATGACGAGGAGGGAACGAGAGTCATATGAGGCTATGACTTAGAAGTCTTGAACTCACCGGGTTGTCGAGTCTTTCCAAAGATTCATTTTCCATAATTTCACCAATGCTACACCATCATAAAAACAATGGATATAAAACCGATAACAAAAACTTATAAACATACAGAAACACAGAAATAGGCTTGCCTTTGCTTCAGCAGCATCTCATTCTGTGCATCGACCGCGGAAATGTTGGCATTAGACTTTCTCATAGCTTGGCTTCTTGCAAACATTTTGCTCCATCTAGACAACAGAGTTTTTGCCCTTTTTGAGATATCTGGTCTTCAAATCAGATAATGAGATTCAATAGCAAAAGAGCAAATACGAAAAGCAACTACATACATAACAACCATTGCTCTTATTATGTGCCTTACAAAAACTCAGGCAACAAAAATGTGCAGAGCTCATAGCTAAGGAAAGTAGATACAACCCACAAAGTTGATGAAAAACTTGGTCATGTTTATAATCCCTCAGAAGTCAGAACTAAGAGAAAACTTTTGTTTAATGTCACTCTATCATAGTATAACAGATATTTCCTTGTACCCTCATGCGCAAGCAGGAAAAAAGACAATAATTTGACGACACCAGCCAAAGAAAACAGACCTGATCCTCGGTAAAATCGAAGTTTATTGACACTTTGCAATATGGCTGACATGTGGGCTGGGAGAGCTTTATGTAATGGCAAGTGACAAAGAACCTAAAGGTGGTTTTCATTCAGTAGATGAAGTATATAATAAACAGTACATATGCAACAAATACCAACTCAGATTATTACCCGCAGAATGACGTGAAGAACAGTAGTTTGCTCTTCGATTGCTGCTTGACTCAGCCATGAAGCTAAAATCATCACACCTCCATTTGTCAGAAACCTGCAGTTTCATGAAAGGATGATTAAAATATTAGATCTTAAAAATAGTACCAAATAGACAATGATAGCCAGTGAACAATGAAATACGAATACCAATAGAGCACAGCAGCATTTTTCATCTGTAGAATCCATTCCATCAATTTGACTTGTCCATTAAATGTTTCTTCTTTCCGCAAAAGATCAAAAATATGAGCAATAAAATACTTTTCTGAATCATCTGTATCAGGTAACACCTCATCTTGCTTGGAAGAAGAAGGCGCTTCCGTACTGGATGGACCCATAGAGTTCAAAGGAACTGGACTCACAGAGTTCAAAGGAACTGGACCAGTAGAGTTCAAAGGAACTGGACCAGTAGAGTTCAAAGGAACTGGACCAGTAGAATTCAAAGGAACTGGACCAGTAGAATTCAAAGGAACTGGATCTGTAGAATTCAAAGGAACTGGGCCCATAGAGTTCAAAGGATCTGGTCCAATAGAGTTCAAAGGAACCGGTTGATTAGATGCATCCGCCAATGACCCATCTTGCTCTTGCACACCTTCAGCAGATTGAATTGCCTTCTCTTTCGACATTCGGATAAATCTCCGAACTTTTGTACGTTGACTATTAAAAAATTCCTTCACCTATAATAGATTTAGATTAATATTACAGATTCGGATGATTATACTACTTTTAAGTGTGAGCTTAAATGCTTCAATACACATTAATAAACAAAATTAATGCAGACCCACCCCAAACTGGAATGATAATATTGAGCCAGCAAAACGACCCCATGATTCGTAAATTACTAAAAACAGTCAAACACACACAATTCCTCTCAATGTTGTAAAACTCGCTATGCGGTATTCGACTACCTTGTAGCTAGTAACCGGCCTAGGCAGGGAGTAACCAGGGAGTGGTGGGGTGCTCGGATTGGAATTTTATATGCATAAATTTTGAAACAATATGTATGACATAAACATAATACTTCAAATACTTCTAAGTTCATTAACGAATTCGATCCTTAAACATAAATCATTAACAAAATTGATTAACAGATTTTTAGAACATTACAACTAATCAATTTATGATTCTGAAATCAAATCAAACTTAAACAATAAGTCAAAGGAGTGATGTTTATGCAAAACTGATTTCTTAACAAAAATGGCATGAACTTACCTTTGATTAGCCTCAGATGAGTGATGTTTATTCATTTAGCAGCTCCGTATTCTAGTTTTTGTGGTCAGTGTGTATAAGAATCGTTTTTAGAGAAAAACGTCGGCTAATATAGTAAGAAACCCTAATTTTAATTGAAAAAAATGCTGACCAAGTTTAACCGAGTTGGCCAATTGGGCCGAGTAATAGGATTTTCTACCTAGCCAACTAATGAGGCCCATTCACTTCAAGTAGCCTTGGGATAATGGCAATTAGCGATGACCCCCACCCACCCCCCGGGGGCCAATTTTAGAACCCTGTCTTTGCATATCTACTTATTACATAACAAAAATGAAAGCAGAATACGAAACAATAAATTCCAAAATCAAACACAGACCTGCGTCGCTGTCAAACCAAAAAGAGCACTAATAGCACGGGTTTCCTTCTTGCTTATTTCATCTTTTACAGAAAAAATTGAATGCATGTGTTTTATTGCTTTTGGATTTAACAGGTCTCTGGGTCGTTTCCCTGAAAACAAAATACAAAAGGAGACACAATAATTATTAACACACACTGCAGACCTTCTGCTGCTATATATGAACGTTAAGGAGATGAAGCAAAAAGATGTTCAATAATCCAATTGGTTAGACTAGTCAACCACGACATCTCAAATGAACATGCTCGTCTTTGGTTTTAAAATTCGACAGATAGTACCACTTCAAATTCAAGACTAACCAAAATTTTAAAATTTGAACGATCTATAGAAGACACTATTTTACAAAACTATCAAATCAGTAACAACTCAAAAACTTACCAATTTTTATCGAAAGAGCACCCGCTGCCTGCACATTAATAACAAAATACACGATCAATACAATATTACACACCAAAACTAATCATTATATTACAATCAGTTACTAGCATTTATTCGTTAAGCTACAAATTGGCAAATTCACTTGAAATCAAACTCCATTATACCGCAATCCTACGGGTCTCAATAACTAACCAACCACGCCAACTACGTCTACTCGCTCAATTTGGTTCTGACTTCTGATACAAATTTTCACTCAAATTTACCACACACCTAATATTCGAATATTCGATTGCCTTTATACTTCCGAATATATCAACATTATACTGCAATCCTTCTATTCTTAATAATACGCATCCAAACAAATACATTATAATTCAGATCTCAATACCCCTATTTCGTTAGCATCTAATACCTAACTTACTACTTCGGACTAATGTTAACAAATAATACGAAACCAAATAAAAACGGCGTACATTAATTAGGTCAATTCGTTTCCGTGAAACTTTTTACTCGAATCGAATTGCATGCCATTAAAGCATAAACAAACAGCTCCATTTACTATCCGAATCTCGATACATTATTGCGTTTACAACTAAGACCTAATTAGATTATACCATAATCATAGAGTTCTCAATAACTGACTACGAAACAAACCAAACGCGTCTATCAGGTTAATTCGATTCCGATACACCTTTTTACTCAATCTACTTCAATACATCAACATTTATAACTCGTTTCGAATCTCGATACACTATTCCACTAACAAATAACGCCTAATTCACTACTTTTAACTAAATTAAATCAAATTACAATAAAATAAAAAAATCACCATTTCTTGAGATAAAGGATTAACGCCAGTGAGTTTACATTGCAGCGTAACAATATTTTGCAAGTCATTAATCTGTTTACTAATCAATTCCTTCTGTGACTGTAATAACGACTCGTACGACGCCGTTTTGTTGGGTGATGCTACTATTGCCAGCTGATTATTCGCCATTATTTGAATGAATAATGAATTGGAAGCTAATTGTGCATTATTGTGAGTGAAAATTGGAGTTAATTTGTTGGATTTGGTTAGTTAGGGTTAGGGTTTGAGTTTGGGTTTGTTTTTGGTGAAGGTGTTTGTGTGTGTGTGTGTGTGTAACGGTGGGACTGGAGGTGGAGTGGGATAATTTTGTGGTAACGTAAATGGTAAGTTTTGTTGAATAAATATGTAGTGGTAACACTGTTTAGCCGGGTAAAATTTCTTTATTGAGGGTGTATGAGCCAGGCTTCTAGGTACACTATGGGTGTTAGGCTGGGGAACTAGTTCTCCACTGTGTCACATCAGCTTTCTCTCTCCAACGACCTGACGATGACTTAGTTGCCACAGTGACGACCTGAGATTTTTTTAATCCAAACGGTTGGATTTTTTACTCTTTCTTGCTTTTAATTCGGTCGATCATGCAAACTAGTTTGTGGTTTTCTCCTCCTCAACCGAATACAACCTAACACCCCACAATGGGGCAACCTTGCTCAACCTTGCTCAACCCAATCGGTTCACCTCCCTCATTGTGCATAGCCTTATGGGTGGTCCGTTATGGGTGGTATCGTAAGTGGTGTCGAGAAAAAAGTGATGTCATGTAATGTCAATATTTTTTTTTCTAGTTATAACACCATTTTTCTAATGCCATTAGATTTTTATTTTATTTTAATATAAATAATATATAACTAAAATTTAATTTCATTAATAAAAAAAATAAGGACTAAAAGTGTAAACAAAATAAGAACTAAAAGTGCAAGAAAAACACAAACAAAAGCTAGTCAACTAATATGACAAAAAGGTTTAAAATGAAAAAAATAAAAAAAATTATAAAAAGTCTCGCTACTGTTCTTCCATCTTCCTCGCTTAGCCCTGCAACTTTTTGTTAAAACAAAAAACAAAACTTTCAAACACAAACAAAATAAACATTTTCAAACAAAAACACAAATAAAAACACAAAGCCTCACCCAAAAACACAATACTCACTTAAAAATTAAACAAAAAAAGAAAGAAAAAAAAAACGATCGCGTGAGCTAGTGGCCACGGCGGCGACCGGTACCAGCCAGCGGCGGTGTGGTTCCTCGTGCCGTAGGCTCATGCCATGGGTGACGGCTTGAGCCAACAGCCACCGTACCCGGTGCTCTAAGTACGTTTATTGAAAGTTTAACAAGTATATACGGTGTGTTTGGCGGAGCTTATTAGTTGGGCTTATGTTTATGGTATATAAGCATTTTATGGCTTATATATCATGAGTTTACAAGTGTTTGCGTAATTAATTATAAGGTAGAATGACAAAATAGTATATCTGCATTATAAGAGTGTAATTATTGAATGAGTGTATAAAAGTCTTTTTATATAATATCCGTATATAAGTTGTAGCACCTCGCATATTTCAGGTATATATTTTACTATTTTACGTTATATAAATTACTTTTAATTATTTATATAAGTAATCTCAAAAATTAAATAGTGTGAATTATCCTCACAACCAACACAAGACTAGGAAAAGTCTATGTGTTCAAAAATACTTTAGTTTCACCACTAGTCATAATTCATATAAATTATTGCCACTTTGCCAATTTTAGGTAAACATTTTACCCTTTACGTAATACGCGTGCCCGAACCTACGTTATTAGGTTTTAACAATATAAAGCACCCTATTAGACTTATCATACTTTTAGTAGACCTAGTTGGAGTATATTGATAAGTTTTAACATTTTTGGAAGTATTTCATTTTTACGTTACCCGATTTTAAGTTTGTGACTTAAGGGCTTAACAATAGTAATTACCGGGACCAAACTATACCCTAAAAACTAAATGTTATCCAAGAATAACACACACACTACCACCTCAAATGTGAGGTGGCGTGTAAATGGCCGCATCACAAGCCATGTGGCCTTCTCTCAACACACATGCATTACAACTCACACACCTTGTCCCCATATACCCCAAAGTTACTTCATCCCTTCCCACTTTACATGCAAATCACACATAATCTCTCTTTGTCCTCTCTATTGCCGTCCATTTCCAACACACAAACACCAATTCATACTTTGATTCATACCATAAGAATTACTAAGAAGATGGAGCTAGAGTTGATTCCTACATGATCCTAGGGTTATTTTGTTGATATCAAGGGTGAATTAGAAGATATTCAAGGCAAAAAGGGCTGAAGTAAAAAGGTTTATTACAAGGGTAAGAAGGTTAGTAAAGCTTGGGTTAAGAGGTTGAAGACAAGAGTTGAAGATTGAAAGGGGTTTAGGCTTGATTGTTCTTGTAACTACTCAACCTAAGTCTTGTAAGAAGTTTGTTTAAATTTCTTGTCATTCAATATGGTTGTAATGATATTTATAATTATTTGATGTAATTTGATATAAGTAGTACATGTAATAAGGCTTGCTTGATGTTGTACATAAAATTGATGGGTAAAAGCTAGTGTAGAAACTCATTAAGACAACTAGTGAGTTATCATGAGTTTTAACATAAAAATCATAAACTTTGGACTTGATTAAGTTTAAGAAGTTGTTAGAGGAAGTAAAAACTAGAATTTGAGCTTTTGAATCACTTGAAATGGACTTATAGATAAAAGGTTATGGTTAAAAGAAGATGACTAGATGAAAATTGGTTATTAAGTCAAAAGTCTTCAAACGATTTTAAAAGCAGATTTTAACCCTTTTACGGTCCGAATCAGCAAAAGTGTAAAACACAAAGTTGCTCGAATGATTTTTTCTACAAAAACTCTGTTGCACATAAGCAGAAAGTGAACGAAAAATCCTAAAAACAGCAAAAACTAAACGGACCTGTTGTTGACTAGAAAACAACCATGGTTAAGGAAACTTAGTTATATTTTGATTCTTTGAGACCAAAACAAAGCTAAGGTTAAGCCAAGGCTGATGTCTCAAGCTATTTTAACTTAAATATAGCCATTAGATATGACCATGATTGTTGTTTCAAGATTGTTTAAACGTAACTTAGCCGCACGACTAGTTTGGGTTTGTTAACCCGAAAATTGTTTCAAAAACTTGTTCATTAGATGAAACTTTACTAGACTTTGACAAAACTAGATAAATGACCATATGGCATATAAACTATATAAATACCAATTTCACAAGTCTTAACTTTTATTTAAACCCATGAACTTATATTAATCTAAAAACTATTTTTTTAAAACCTTTATATTTCACGGCATCATAATATGACACGCCGTAATTATTTTCATCACAACACTCATTTAGTGAATAACATTTAAACATGATAAATGTTATGCTAAATTACTTCACAACTTATACTGTCACGTCACCACACAAGTTCAACAAATAGTCTTTGACGAAACACGACACATGTTTTATACAACATTTGTCTCGTCAAATACTTACTTATAAATGATAAGTACTACAATAGTAGGGAATTTCATTATCTAAAAGAGGCCTCTTCGGGGTATCGTATCGACGAGTTGTGGATTTACGATTTAAAGTGTCCTGGCTCCTCGTGTGATTACTACACGACCTCTTGAGTTTGATAGCCCGAACGGTGGTACGAGGTCATTTATAAAAAGGCTATAAACCAAACAAACACTTAAGGGATACCTTAACTTAATATCCATGTACAACATCATAAGCCAACAAATTACATATACTTGAACACTTATATTGAAAACTATACTAAAACACGATTACTATACTTTCGTACGTAATCACTAAAGATCGCAGTCTCGACATACACTGTTGTTGCTATAAACTACTACTGATAACCACGGTGAGTTCATAGCCCCAACTTTTATTTAACTGTTTTATAAACTACTTGGGGGAGATACATGCTAAAATGTTTTATTATGGACAATTACTTGCAAATTGAATGTCTTGACTGTATTATTGCATGCTTAAGTTGTTTATGCCAAAAGTCCCCAACATCATGGACCACTAATCACTGGGAGTGAGCGCAAATATTGTGGATAGGCCTATCGGGATTGACTAATCCCGTTTGTGTTAGCCGGATCGGTAACCAAACGCACTTTATTTGAATTATCTAGGTATATGGCAAAATACCTACCCGGGGCAAGTTACTTATATATATATATCGTCCGGTGATATATATACAACAGTCAGTCGTGAGTTCCATGAGCTTAGAGCAATAATAACTATCAAGAAGATAATTGTACAAATTGCAATTATACTACAAACTATTGTCAACTACTGTTTTCAAAACTATGAATTCACTCAACCATTGTGTTGACTTTTCGACATGTTTTATCTCAGATCCGTAAGATATGTCTGGCACGCGAATGAAGGCACACGGAATAGGCATTTTGAAGACAATGCGTATTATCATTCGGAAAACTTTTAAACTTATTATGTACATTATGGGACCTCTACTCTGATATTATGAATAAATTCGAATGATAATGTATTTTAAAACATCTCATTTAGAGTCGTTTTTTGTAATGTGTACTTTGTGCTAATAAGTAATATCCTCAATTAGCTTCCGCTGCTATTCAAAACTGAGGGTGTTACATAAGTCTACCCCTCAACATATAAGGGGTCATTTGGTTTGTTGCTAGGAATCACCATTGATATCGGATTTGGTATAGGGTAGAATGACAATGTATATGAAAAAGTGTATGATTACGATTGCTTATGTTTGGATGACAAAATATGATATGAAAACATGTATAGATATTTGAATCTTGTAGTGGAAAAGAGGGGTTCACGGAATGGATTACATAGACACCAAATTTGTGGGTAATAAGTATATGGCTATGATATACTCATTTCATTCTTTGGCCAACTAAACAAACACCTTTAATCGGTATGAAACCCATAACCCCATTCCCATATACCCATACCAAAGGCACCCTAAGTCACAAAGTATTGGCTTACCAAAACTCCCTCATATAAACTCATAAGCCCAAACACATAAGATTAGTCAAACACTTAATTAGGCTTATTTATGTTGTATAAGCTAATAAGGCCCCTAAATAAGCTTAAACAAACACTCCCCTAAACTCAATTTTTCGAAACTATAAGCTCATTTGCTTGAGTTTTGTAAATGAATGAGGTTTTTCTATTTAGGTTATTCGGGGAAGGGTTATTTGGGGAGAGCATGTTTTTTGACTCAGATGTACACGGTATCGCCGAGTTAATCGATACCATTTATGACCCTTCACTTGCCACTTGAAGTGTACACATTCAACAAGGTTTGAACCTTTAACATATTAGTATGTGGTAAAAGATATAATAATTGCAAATTAATAGGAAACTACTCTTAATGCTTTCGTGTGTATTGCATCTGATACTACTTAATTGATATTTAAATTATCTAACATACATTATTTTTCAGGAGTAAAGATGCGTTTATTTTTCATGAGTAAGGATGCGTTTTTTTCAAGGTTTTTGACTTGGGGAATTGGATGATATCCCGTGTTTGTTGTTGGTTACATCGACATTAACATAATGTTATAGAATGGATTATATATACTACTATATAAAGTGTTTAGGACATTCTAAATAAAGAAGTCTTAAAATTTTTAAGACAAAAAAACATTTCTAATAAAAGCAACCCACTAAACTTGTAATCAAAAGTACAATTCATATATCACTTGGTACAAAACAATAATGCATAAACATCTAACTTGTAACATTTGTGTATATTAATGATAGAATTAATGTATCATAAAAATACTCTTACCAAAAAATACAATTAATATAGCACTTGGTACAAAACAATAATGCATAAATCATCTAATTTTTCTTTATCATTAAAACACTCACTAAATAAAATTTACAAATCATTAATAATATAATTAAAATACCACATAACTCAAAATTACAATTAATATATCAAATGGTACAAGACAATAATGCATAAATCATTTTATCACTTACATCTTTCAAACACGCACTAAATGAATTTTACAATTCATTAATGATATTATTAAAATAACCTTTCACTCAAAAGTACACTTAATATATCACATGGTACAACAATAGCGCATAAATCATCTTATCTTTTATTTCTTTTTTAAAACACCCGCTAAATAAAATTAATAAATCATTAAGTGGATCATAGAAACCAATCTTTTATGTAGTCAGACTTTCGGACACGACCTTTTCCAACCATGCAACTGACCACCATTTACCACGACAACTTAGCAATATAGACACCACTAGATGGTGCTAAAGCCGCTATTTTAAAACACCATTTATTTTTAAATAATATATAATATTACACGTCCTAAACGACTAGCAATATCGTTGTTGCATTGTGATGCATGTCTGCCATTTTTTTAAAGCAAAGTTGTGCGGTAAAGTAGTTCCATTAAGTTAACGCCACGTGTTACGTTAGCATCATGAAAAATATATAATCGCATGGGCACCTTGCTATAAAAGCTTTTTATTACGTTACTAAACGCGTAAGTAAGAAAACAAACTAATTTTCAATTGATAACCTCTGTGTTGGACATTCTTTTTTTCCTTCTTTAAAAGCAGTGCATTGAAAAAACCTTGCTATCGCCAAAAAATATAGTCACACGGGTACGTGCCTCCGCAACGCGCGGGTACCCGACTAGTGAAAACTAATACTTACTTGCGTTTGGAAGGTTTTGAGTCGATCTTTCCTGGCAACAATTCTTCACCATGTATCTAGCTTTTTGCTATTCTCTTTTCATTCAAACTGATACATATTCATAATATCATCCGAAAACTAAATGACCACCCAATGAGTAATGACTATTCTTATGATTTATCATACTTACCAACCAAAGTTTTTTGTAAGCAGATATAAAACTCAAGGACCATTCACATCGATATACTTTATAGGCAAATAAATATATACATAACAAATTTGGATGTATGCATAGTTTTTAAATATGTTTAAACATCTTCTATAATATAAAGCATGCATATCCACAACCAAATCAAAAACTCCACTCTAAGTCTCAATTAAGATTCAGACACTTCAAACCTTTTAAAATTTTAAAATTTCCCCTTAATACATTTTCCTATTTTTTACACATTCTAGGACCATCCACAATGGTAAATAGTCATCATTAACTTTTTTTATCCATGTTATCTTTTCGTTTGCTTTTGCCCATCGTGACTAAACTCATTCCAATTGAACAAAAATCTTTTCAAAAGAGTTAAAATGAAAAACTGAACAAGAAAAGTGTAACACCCTCAAATTTCGTGATACGCAGCGGAATTTCAAGCTGGGTGTTACTTCATGGCAAAACAGTTATTATAATAGAAAACGAACCATAATTGAGTTATTTTAAAAGATTTATCATTCGATTTATATAAATATCAAAGTTTACAAAATGAGGTCCCAGTAGTTTTGTAGTTTATAAAATAAGTTTTCGAATGATAAAATATATTATATCCTTCTTGAGTATCCGTGCCCTTCCGTGCGATCCTAATTCATTATGGACCTGAGATAAACATGCTAAAAAGTGTCAACACAAAGGTTGGTGAGTTCATAGAGTTTATAGATAAAACAGTTGAGTTCAATAGTTTCGAGTTTGAGCTATTATTTTAATAAATACCAATATCGATGAAATAAGTAGTGGGTTACGTTGTTATACACCCATAGTTCGTTTGTTTAGTAATCAGTTGAACACAAGTTTCAAGGTTGGGTAATGTTGTTGTACTGCAGCATTAGTATCATTGCAATACCGTATTATTGCTCTAAGCCTCATGATACGCAAAACTTAACAGTATGACATCATAGTAATGAACTAATGATGTAAGTTACTGACATCATAGAGATGATGTAAGTAACAAGGCCCTCGGGTAGGAGTTTGCCAACTTCCTATGGGGTTCTCAAATAAAGTGCACTTGGCTACTTATCCAGCAACACAAGTGGGGCGTCAACTGCCAATAGATCTATTCACTATATTCGCGTTCACTCGCAAGTGATTAATGGTTCATGATATGAGGGACTTTTAGTGGCAACAGTGTATAACTTAGGCAATAACAATTAGGATCGCATACAGATAGTACTTGTGTTCAGGTTTGTAGCAAAGCGTATAAAGTGTGATTATGAACTCATAGTAGTATGTAAAAGCTTTAGAGTACTTTTGAAAGTAAAAATAGGTAATTGAGCATGTATCTCCCCCAAAAGAGTTTACAAAACTGATAAATGATAGAAAATGGGGCTACGAACTCACCTCTATGTTACAGTAGTCTGGATGGAAAACAAATTAAGTAATGTGAATAAACTGCTCCGACTCGTGACCTGAGTTAGTATATCATGTTTTTAGTATTCGAATTCAAGTTTATGCGATGATAATGTTTTATCGGTAATTGGGTAATCATGAAGTCTCTTCAAAAATTAGTAATACTTATTTTTATGGCTCGGATGATTGTTAATAAATTTTATCGAAACCCAAGTTGTTAAATATGATATGTTTCCAAAATGTTATAATTTACAATTTTAAATATTTACGGTTTTTACCCTTGCACTTTCAAAAATGACACTTTAAACCCTCAACTATGGGTTATTGACAAAATCAGCCCTTGTATATCTAACTTTGAAGAATTTACATTTTTAGCTCAAGAAAACTTTATCTTTCAAAAATTACAATTTTTATACTTGTAATTTTATAAGAAAAGTTCACTTGTTTTAGGCCTAAATTGACAAAAGTGAGGGTAAATATAAGCCAGGCCTTAAGAGGTTTTCATTACGTTTTTTATCCCTTCAAGAGTTTTTCGGGTGGTCTTTCTAATGGTTCAAACTAGAAGTCTTAAGCTCTTACAGTTTGGTCGCAATGATTTCTCAAAGTAGGGGGTTAGGTGCCTTATGTGAAAAGTGTTGGTTTTGGGCGATAACAGGCCCAAATGAGGACAAATTTTACACGAGGCAAGCCAATGTTTTTACAACGCAATTGATCCTTTAAACACTTTTCTGTAAGCTCTTCAAAATGGTATAGGTCTCATATTCTAGTCATCTTTGGTTAGAGAGAAACAAGTCCGTGAACATGGCCACTTGGCCACGACGCTTTTTAAGGAAATTTCATTTTTAACCCATTAACTTTTACGGTGTTACCTAGGGACATTGTAATATGTTAATTAACTCTTTTTAAGTCATTATCTAACATTCTTTAACTCCTACGACTCAAATTTTGAAAAGTGCATGCACGGTCTTTTTATGAAAATCCCCACGAGTCACCCTCTTTTTGGTTGATTATAAAAGAGACTATAAGAGTTTTTAAAGACGTTATTGGGGCTTTAAAATCCTTGCAGCAACCTCTTTAAAATGGTGTAACTCTCATACTTACCAACTCTTTAATTAGCGAGATATCAATTATTGAAGAGGGCTACTTAGGCTAGTTTTGACAAATTGAAATTCTCGTTTTCAAACCATAAAGCATTATATCTTTTGCATGCAACCTTGTGAAATGTTGTTTAACTCATTTTCAATGTTTCTAAGCTAGTTCAAAATCGAATTTATCAAAAATCCCAAGTTTTTCCCAATGACCTGATGTATGGAACTTTGGTTTTTAGGACATATGGCCCTAAAGGAGTGTCGTTTTTATGCATGACACCTAGGCTTTTCAACCAGGTTATGGGGGCGTTTTAGAGTGTCCTAGGTGGTGTTTACAAAGGTACTTTGGTTGGCCCTAATACCTTTAACCCGATGTAAATAAATGGGGCGCAAGTAGGGGCGTTTGGTTTTTATAAACTCAATACAGCTGCTGGGATTTTTATTAAAATATGACTTCGTTATGCGTTTTCTGGACCCGTGCTCCTTAGTTTTTGAAGAAAACGTCGTTCCGGACAACTTTCGTGTTTTAACTTTTTGATGAAACGCACCAGAAGTTCCTCGAATTGCGTGCCCGACCCTTCTGTCCACAGAAAGTTTTGACAGCTTTTCGATAACTTCGTTAGACCGTATCTTTTGACTCGTGTACTCGTTTTAGATGATTCAAATTGCTACATTTTCCTTATAAAATCCTTTTTAACAGTATGTACTTGATATTAAATGTGATAACGAAATTGAATGAGTTTAAAAGACTTACAAATCGTTGGTACTCGTTAAGGAATGAAAACACCAAAGGGAATTCTAAAGTTGAACCAAGCTCTTTTCTTCCTTCTAGGCTCTATACTATCCTTACTTGGCTGCTACTAGGACCCTTAGATCAGTGAGTAACTGATTTTGTGTGTGTTTGAGGTGTGGTTCGAATGGTGTGAGCTCAAATGCATGGGAATGGCTTGCTATTTATAGGAGGGAAATGCTATGGTTTCATAAATGAAAATGGACACTTTGAAGGTATGTTGAGGTGGTAAGGGACATGGTGAGGTGGAGTATTAAAAGTTGTGTGGTGCATGTGATGGTGATGATGGTGGCGTGATGTGGTGGTGTTCTTGGCCAAGGATTTTACCCACAACATTTTACCATGGTGAAAGTTTGAAGAAGCATGATGAGGTGGGGTGAATTTAGGCCTAGTAAATGTAAAACCCTAAAAATACGAAACGTGTGAAGAGACTAAAATGCCCTTGAAATCGAAATTATAAAATACGTAAAATACATTGATGATTCATTTAACGAAATTAAAATCGAACTTGTGAATAATTATGAAAAAAAACCTAACGAGCATATTTAAGAAATTGCATTTTACGACGAAAGTTAAAGGTTACGCAACATAAGTTTTGGCTTCATTCTTCGTTTATTTGTAATCAACTTTGGGCCGCTAGTTAGCTTTGGATCCGGTTGGATTTTCGAGTCGCGAGCCCAAGACCTTGGGCCGTGGTTGTTTGTTTCGTTGGGTTCAAGCCGAGAGCCCAAGCTGGGCGTTTTCTTTTGTTTTCGGATGGGTTGAGCCGAAGCCCACACTCAAACCCATATGATCCGATCGGCTATACTATATATACAAACACTTTATCACAAAATTGAAACCCTAAGTTACAAGTTTCGGTATTTTTCTTGCCTTCTTTTTTTTTTCTCTTGGTCGATCGGCTGCACTCCTTGGAGCCATGGGTTTTGATCCGACGCAAGCTGAAAGGTATAACCAAGTCTTTCCTCGTCTCACTTTGATACATGTAACGTTGATTATGTGCTTAAATATGTAAAACATGAATCTAGTTTAGTGTATGTCGAGCCACATGATTTAGTCGAGCCGCATGATCGAGTAATATATATATGTGAACCGGTTAAATACTTATAACATGCAAACGTTAGGGATATGTTTTGCGTTAAAACACATATAGCCGAAGCTAAAATAGAACCGAAACATGTAAGCATTAATCGAGGGTCATGCATGTGTTGGTGAAACAAGTGAGTTTGTCGTGTTTGTCACGTGTTCATGTTTTCGAAACTAGGTATATGTGTGTGGGTCGAGATGTGTTTAAATCGGGTAGTGAATAACTTGTGTTGTCGCATAAAATCATAGACGTACATGTGTATATAAGTTGATGTATTATATGTGTATGAGTAGCGTATGGTTAAAGTTAGGAGAGTGTCGCGTTGAATTAAAGTAAGTAAGTTGAATCACGTGGGGTTTGGTCTCGTTAAAGCTAGAGGTTAAATTGCATGCATGTTTGAAACAAGAGTTTAAAAGTTGTGTGAGTCGACACAAGTATGGATAAGTGTTTGCATGTGTATGTGTGAGTGCATGGTAAAACAAGGAAAGAAATGTTGTTTTCATACGATCTAGGTTAAAGTAATGAGTTTTAAAGGACATATCATGTAAAGTAAATGCGTATTAATATGATATAAAAAGAGTGGGAAAACCCTAGAACATAAATGAGAGTCGATTAGGGTTTGAACTGTGTGTGCAAATTCGTTATTTCATGTGGAAATAGTAAGTCATTTAGGTCATAAATCACTGTTGATTTAACGTGTAACAAGCTAGTCTTAAGAAGTGTTGTAAGCATGCAAGAGTTATGATTTTGTGTAAGAACTAAGTGTCATGAATTAAAGTAATGTATGCATGGTCTCATGAGGTTGGCTAATTAATGATTAAAACCCTAAAACATTGTAATTCTGTCCGTCACTAAGAATAAGAATATACTTACAATTCTAAGAGTGTGAAAGCGATAAATCCGTTATGACTTAATGATGCTAATAAGTATTAAATAAATCATAATCCGTGTAGATTCGTTGAAGGAGACACGACGTTATATCTTCGTGATTCACTCATTCGTTTGCTTTTCTCTCATTTGCGTTAAGGTACAGATATTATGTAACGCCCCGACCCGACAAGGGTAAAGGAATCACAAGTAATGGTGTCATATCAAAGCAAACATATAAACCAAAAGAAATCTCAACATAAATATTGAAATAATCCAAGTCAAAACGACTTCAATACATAGGTCCCAGCGGAAAAATAACTCCAAAAGAAATGTCTAAAATATAAAGTCTTAAATGGCATCATAAGATCAAAGCTAAAATCTCTAAGGTAAGTCCACTCAAGCACTCATCCCAAAGCAATACCCGGCTCAATGCTTAGATACCGCCGCGGAAAAAGAAAAGTGCGGTGAGCTTCAAAAGCCCAGTGAACAGATATACAAGCAAAATGAATACGAAACAAGAACGAATACGAAATATAGTGAAAGAAAGATAGTGAAATCATAATCATTTCGAAAGATAAATCGGGATATCTGAATAAATTTTATAGCTAACTACCTCGAGCCCAAACACATATGCCATATCAAAAACATATCATAAACACATAAGGCAACATTTTGTAGGGGAGACCTACCAGAGTTATGAAGGACGTGCATGCACGCAACATCAATCATCGATAACATATAGCATATAACATATAATATATATCATATAATAGATCTAGGATGCACCCATACGCCCCACAGACATACATTGATAATATAATATAAATTGAGCTCATAACAAATACAGATAAGGGACGTGGCGAACTTCACTCTATCGCCCTAGAGTCATGTCAGAAGTGCATTTGCTGACACGGACATGGAACCCCATGACTAGTTAATAATTGGCTCGGGTGTCAAACTATCTTAGGTCAAATAGAATGTCATAATTGACATAGATCATATTTTATCAAATATTTAATCATGTTTTCAAAATCAAAGTCTTCATATCGTATAGTTCAAAATCAAATGTTTTATGATTCAAAAATCAAAGTTGAGATAAGCAACGCTCAAATAGACACATTAGGGTTCATAGCAAAGGCTTAGGAAATCCTAATATGAAAGCGAAAAGAAAACATTATACGAAACCTTTACTGAAAAGGTTAGAATATCTGTACCTTATTCCAAAGCAAATGATCGAAAAGAAGACACAGGGAAAGCAAAGAATTACTCCTTCTTCACAGAACCTATATACATTAATGTCGTATATATTATTAATGATTCCATAATCATCAAAATGATCTTTTAATATTTTAGGGTTTTATAATTAAATGAGACTTAAATGTTTTATAATTAATATCGTAGATTAGGGTTCATTATGTCATTAATTAAAGTTTAGGGTTTAATGTGAAAATAGTTTAAACGTCTTAACTCACACATAAAATAACGATTTGGTATATTTAGCTTCAAAACCCTAATCAACTCTCGTTTATATTCTAGGGTTTCTATTCTTTAATATCTCAGTAATATGCATTAACTTACATGTTACGTCTTTTAATGACTCGTTACTTAACCTAACACGTCATAAAACAATCTTTCCTTTTATGTTTCACCATATACGTTTATGATTTTATGTGACATACAAGTTACTTATTACTCGTATTAATTACACGTTTACACCATTAGGGTTTAGCATTCCTTATTAGATTAACATGTCAAAACTAGGGTTTACATTTACATAACCTTTACTTAATTAATATACTTCCAAAAACTCATATGTGACTCGGTTCAAATTAGGGTTTTCGGCTATTAGGTTTTACACAAGTCCTAGCTCATCTTCATACTTTACTTATTCAAGTTATCAAGTTTATACCTTATTCGAATATCAAGCATGGTTCGGTTATAGTTTCATATGATTCGGCCTGATATTAAATCAACACAAACATGACCCGATTCAATATTACATATTACGTAACATACTCTTAAATATTTGTAATGTTTAGTTTTTAGGGTTTCCTTGTTTTTGGTTCTACACGGCTCGACACAAGAAAAAGAAGAACATAACTCGACCAAACGAAACATGATACATTAAACAAACGCATAGCATAACAAGGAAGACAAATAAGCATGATACCTTAGCTTGGTTGATAAAAATCTCGACACCAAGGGGGTTTGAGACTCTCAGCCGAATAGGGAGAAAAGAAAAAGGAGAGGCAAATAAAACTAGGGTTCCAATCTTGTGATTATGTGTTGTATATATAGTAGTTGTGTTTGAGTTAGACTTGGAAAGGGATTGGGTTTTCGGTTTGGCCCAACCGAATCACAACCCAAACGCACACCATATGGCCTTGACCTTGTCCACACTGAAACAAAAGAATCACGACCCAAATCATTTACTGAAACATTAAATCTTAAATGGTACCAAAATCGATCCGCGTAATATATATTTTAGTTAGGTTTTTAATTATTCACAAGTTAACTTTTAATTTCATTAAATGTCATAAATATATTTTATGTATTTTATAAATTTTAGTTCCAAGGGTATTTTAGTCTTTACTCAGATTTTAGATTTTCAGGTTTTACAATTCTTCCCTCTAAAGAAAAATTTTAGTCCTCGAAAATTGAAATGAAACGAAAATGAAAGCAAAACAAAACGAAGCGTAAACGAAATGAGAACCTACCAAACTATTCAAAGAAATGAGGATAACTAGCTCGCATCGACTCCTCGGTTTCCCAAGTAGCCTCACGTTCAGGATGATTTTTCCAAAGAATCTTAACGAATGGAATGACTTTATTCCTCATAACTCTTTCTTGTCTTTCGAATAGCTTCGGTTCTTGAGATAAAGACATATCGGATTGAATTTGATCAAACGGATAAGAAGCAACGTGTAACGGATGGTAGTTGTATCCCCTTAGGAGTGATACATGGAAAACGTCATGAACATGCGATAGCGAGGCGGAAGTGCTAATCGATCTGAAACTTCTCCTATCGTTCTAGAATCTCAAGCGGTCCAATAAATCGAGGACCTGAGCTTGCCCTTGATTCCAAAGCGTTTCCACGCCTCTAAGGCGAAACTTTCAAAAACACACGATCTCCAACCGAAATTCTAAATCACGGCGATGCTTGTCGGCATAACTCTTCGGCGAGACTTAGCTTCCTTCAACTTCTCTCTAGCAATAGCTACTTTCTCATTAGTGATCTCGATCATTTCTGGACCTTCAATCAAGCGCTCACCTACTCGTCCCAGCGAATAGGTGCTCTACATTCCTTCCATAAAGAAGTTCAAACGGTGCCGCCTTAATGCTAGCATGCCAACTGTTGTTATATGCAAACTCTACTAAACATAAATATTCATCCCAACTTTGCGGTCCATTCTAAAGCACAAGCCCTTAGCATATCCTCTAAGGTCAGTATAGTCCTCTCGACCGACCATCGTTTGAGGATG
Source organism: Chrysanthemum makinoi (assembly GCA_910596185.1). Taxonomy (NCBI): domain Eukaryota; kingdom Viridiplantae; phylum Streptophyta; class Magnoliopsida; order Asterales; family Asteraceae; genus Chrysanthemum; species Chrysanthemum makinoi. The sequence continues at coordinate 88,611,187 of OU343223.1, read as the reverse complement.
AAATGCCGTACTAAAATTAAGTCAGTACCCCAAGCTTTTGCAAACCTTTCCGAAGAGAAGTAAAGCGGATCTCTGCGGACACAATAGATGCCGGAGTACCATGAAGTCTAACGATCTCTTCTTTGAAAAATCTTAGCCAATATACCAATACCATAATCCTTTCGATTGGCAAGAAATGGCGATTTGGTTAGTCGATCAACAACTACCCAAATCGCATCATGCTTCTTCCGAGTAAGAGGTAGTCGAGTCACAAAATCCATAGATATCTTATCCCACTTCCATGTTGGAATATCCAATGGTTGTAACAATCCACTAGCCCTTTGATGTTCGATCTTAACCTGCTGACAAATCATACACTTCGACACAAACGTCGCCACATCTTGCTTCATGCCGTTCCACCAAAAGTATTGCTTCAAATCCCTATACATCTTGGTAGAACCAGGATGAATAGTGAAAGGAGAACTATGAGCTTCGGTCATAACTTTCTCACGAAGTACCTGATCATTGGGAACACAAAGCCTATCTCCATACCATACAATACCGTCATTATCAACCTTAAACTCCGTCGGCTTACCTTCTTCAACATTTTGCACCACGCCCACGCCGTCATCTTTTCGAGCTTCTTTAATTTGCGATATAGGTTCGACTCCACCTTCATACTTGCCCAGTATCCATCAAAACCTCGTACACACAACTCAACATCCAAACTCTCTAAGTCACGCAGAATCCTAGGCTCAATCTTGATACTGCAAGAATGCGATTCCGGCTAAGCGTCGGCAACTACGTTAGCCTTACCGGATGGTGCTTGAATGTTGGTGTCATAATCCTTAAGAAGTTATAACCATCTCCTTTGTCTCATGTTAAGTTCCTTCTGAGTGAAAATATACTTGAGACTCTTATGATCGATGAATATATCACACGTCTCTCCATACAAGTAATGTCTCCAGATCTTCAACGCAAACACCACCGCAGCTAACTCAAGATCATGAGTTGGATAATTCTCCTCATAAGGTTTTAGCTGCCTCGAAGCATAAGCTATTACCTTTCCATGTTGCATCAAAACACAGCCTAATCCCTTCTTAGATGCATCATTGTAGATTTGAAATCCTCCTGAACGGTTGGAAGAGTCAAAATAGGAGCCGACACCAATCTCCGCTTCAACTCTTCAAAACTCTTCTCTCGTTCATCCGTCCATACAAACTTTTCACCTTTCCTCATCAGTTGGGTTAGGGGTAGAGCTAAGCGAGAGAAACCTTCAACAAAACGTCTGTAGTAACCGGCAAGTCCAAGAAAACTCGACCTCGGTCCATGTCGTAGGTCTTGGCCATTTAGTGATAGCCTCAACTTTAGACGGATCCATGGTAATACCATCACCGGTGTACGATATGACCAAGGAAAACAACTTGTCTCAACCAAAATTCGCACTTCGAAAATTTGGCGTACAACTTCTTCTTCCTCAAAATCTCCAAAACTATCAGGAGATGTTCTTCATGCTCTTCTTCAGACTTGGAGTAAACTAAAATGTCGTCGATGAAAACAATAACGAACTTGTCAAGGAACTCATGGAAAACACGATTCATCAGGTCCATAAACACAGCAGGCGCATTGGTCAAACCAAAAGGCATAACGAGGAATTCGTAATGACCATATCGACGAAACGCGGTCTTAGGAACATCTTGCTTCTTCACACGCGTAGCGATGGTAGCGGACCTCGGTCAATCTTCGAAAAGAACTTAGCTCCTTGCAGTTGATCAAACAAATCATCTATACGCGGCAAAGGATAACGGTTACGAATAGTAATACGATTTAGTTCACGGTAGTCGATACATAGGCGCATGCTTCCATCCTTCTTCTTCACAAACAAAACAGGTGCACCCCATGGAGAAACACTAGGGCGAATAAATCCACTTTCTATCATCTCTTGCGGTGTTCCTTCAACTCCTTCATTCTACAGGTGCCATACGATCACGGAGCCTTCAAATCGGTTCGGCACAGGAATTAACTCAATGCTAAACTCAACTTCTCGAAATGGGGAAGTCGGGGAGTTCATCGGAAAACGTCGGCAAATTCGCAAACAACCGAAAGATTTTCAATGTTAGGACTCTCCAAAGATGTGTCCTTAACAGATGCTAGAAAACCTTGGCACCCATGAGCAATCATGATCCGTGCCTTCATAGCGGAAATGAGTTTAACAGATTTAAGAGGTTGAGAACCATGATAAACGAATTCAGGATGTTTTACGTCTCCAAAGATCATCGTTCTAGCATGGAAATCAATTGAAGCTCTATGATAAGCCAACCAATCCATGCCTAGAATGATATCAAAGTCGACCATATCGAGAGGATACTGATTTGCAAGCGAATCACGATCATCAAAACGAAGAGGACACTTAGCGTATTTATGATCAATGATCACATGATTTTTCATAGGCGTAGAAATCGATAAGTGATTTGTTAACGGTTTGGGCTTCATACTAAGTTTCTTAGCAAATGTGATAGATATAATGGAGTGTGTGGCGCCGGTATCAAATAAAACGAAGACAACAAAATCATCAATGAAAAGAGTGCCGTAATGGTACTTGAAGTGCGCTCCGCTGGTTACAGTAGTAGCATAGACACGTCCGGTAGTAGTCGGCGGCTTGATGTAGTTTCGAGAACTGCGGATTCTTCTTAGGGCAATCTTTAATCTTGTGAGCGGTGGAACCACAAGCAAAGCATCCACCGTGGCCTTGAAACACGCCTGGATGAGCCTTTCCACAAGTAGTACAAATAGGTGGGGAGGCAAAACCTCAGTGTCCTCTGTTGACTAGAAGATCACGGAGCACGACCACGATTTGATCCTCGATGGTGATCCTTGTTGTAACGCTGGTTATTGTTACCTTGGTTCGGCGATCACTTCCATTCTTACCGGCATTTCTATTATCTTGACCCTGTCTCAGAGCCCGGTGTCAACATTCCTTCCTGACCGACCCGGTGATCATAACTCCTATCCACTTGACTCCTCGAATCATAACTCCTACCAGAATTTCCCTTATAGTCATTGCCTTGAGTCCTACCTTGAATCCGATCACCATCGCGATTACGCTTATTAGAACCCGAAACCTCATGAAAGATCTCAATGTTACGAGCTGCGTCATTGCGGGCGACACATTCTCATACTCAATATTAAGCAATCGGTCCAACACCCACTTCTTCGGTCCCTTGAAGTGCTTAGCTTGACGCCTACCATCTCCAGCAATCGCTCCAACAAAACTCACCAACCTCATAAACCTACTCATGTACTCATTGGAGTTCTCATAATCAAACTGGTAGATCGCCTGATAATCCCTCTCATACCTTTGCTTTCGGCATCGTGGAAGTAATGCGGTTATAGAAGATAGTCCGAAACTTCGGTCAGTACAAGTCACAGCAAAAGTATCTCCTCCTCTTGCTTGTTTGAGCGCCTTCCACCAACTTAAAGCATCACCTTCCAATTTGAATGAAGCCAAACGAGTCTTAAACTCGTCTCCACAACCCAGACTTCAAACGGCTTCTCAATATGAGTGATCCGGTCCTCGGCCTCGGTAGGAGTAGCGGCGGTGCTAAGCGAAAGAGGCTTGAGTTTACCGAAACGCTCGAGCCAAGTGTGAATACCGACGGGTTGATTTCCTCCACCACTACCCGAAGCACCATTCTGATTACGAATGTTGTTGATCACTTGTTCCATCATCTCAGGTGTAGTCAAACCAGGGAAAAGAGAGTTGAGGGCATTCGCAATCGCAGCATCCATGTCAGTAGCATCATCGTCCCCTCCCGAGTTACCGTTACGACGAGTTTGAACCATCGAGCGATATCCAAACGATTAGCAAAATGAACAAAGGTGAGATCGAAATGGAAATCTGAAGGAATCCTAAGGTCTACCCAAATCCTCACAGGTCAAATCCTAAGCTCTAAAGTCTCAAAACCTAGGCTCCATATGTCACGGTCGACTACAAGTCGTAAACCTGGGCTCTGATGCCATAAATTGTAACGCCCGACCCGACAAGGGTAAAGGAATCACAAGTAATGGTGTCATATCAAAGCAAACATATAAACCAAAAGAAATCTCAACATAAATATTGAAATAATCCAAGTCAAAACGACTTCAATACATAGGTCCCAGCGGAAAAATAACTCCAAAAGAAATGTCTAAAATATAAAGTCTTAAATGGCATCATAAGATCAAAGCTAAAATCTCTAAGGTAAGTCCACTCGTGCACTCATCCCAAAGCAATACCCGACTCGATGCTTAGATACACGCCGGAAAAAGAAAAGTGCGGCCGAGCTTCAAAAGCCCAGTGAACAGATATACAAGCAAAATGAATCTGAAACAAGAACGAATCTGAAAATATAGTGAAAGAAAGATAGTGAAATCATAATCATTTGAAAGATAAATCGGGATATCTGAATAAATTTTATAGCTAACTACCTCGAGCCCAAACACATATGCCATATCAAAAACATATCATAAACACATAAGGCAACATTTTGTAGGGGAGACCTACCAGAGTTATGAAGGACGTGCATGCACGCAACATCAATCATCAGATAACATATAGCATATAACATATAATATATAACATATAACAGATCTAGGATGCACCCATACGCCCCACATACATACATTGATAATATAATATAAATTGAGCTCATAACAAATACGATAAGGGACGTGGCGAACTTCACTCTCGCCCTAGAGTCATGTCAGAAGTGCATTTGCTGACACGGACATGGAACCCCATGACTAGTTAATAATTGGCTCGGGTGTCAAACTATCTTAGGTCAAATAGAATGTCATAACTGACATAGATCATATTTTATCAAATATTTAATCATGTTTTCAAAATCAAAGTCTTCATATCGTATAGTTCAAAATCAAATGTTTTATGATTCAAAAATCAAAGTTCGGATAAGCAACAGCTCAAATAGACACATTAGGGTTCATAGCAAAGGCTTAGGAAATCCTAATATGAAAGCGAAAAAAAACATTATACTGAAACCTTTCTTGAAAAGGTTAGAATATCTGTACCTTATTCCAAAGCAAATGATCGAAAAGAAGACACAGGGAAAGCAAATAATTACTCCTTCTTCACAGAACCTATATACATTAATGTCGTATATATTATTAATGATTCCATAATCATCAAAATGATCTTTTAATATTTTAGGGTTTTATAATTAAATGAGACTTAAATGTTTTATAATTAATATCGTAGATTAGGGTTCATTATGTCATTAATTAAAGTTTAGGGTTTAATGTGAAAATAGTTTAAACGTCTTAACTCACACATAAAATAACGATTTGGTATATTTAGCTTCAAAACCCTAATCAACTCTCGTTTATATTCTAGGGTTTCTATTCTTTAATATCTCAGTAATATGCATTAACTTACATGTTACGTCTTTTAATGACTCGTTACTTAACCTAACACGTCATAAAACAATCTTTCCTTTTATGTTTCACCATATACGTTTATGATTTTATGTGACATACAAGTTACTTATTACTCGTATTAATTACACGTTTACACCATTAGGGTTTAGCATTCCTTATTAGATTAACATGTCAAAACTAGGGTTTACATTTACATAACCTTTACTTAATTAATATACTTCCAAAAACTCATATGTGACTCGGTTCAAATTAGGGTTTTCGGCTATTAGGTTTTACACAAGTCCTAGCTCATCTTCATACTTTACTTATTCAAGTTATCAAGTTTATACCTTATTCGAATATCAAGCATGGTTCGGTTATAGTTTCATATGATTCGACCGATATTAAATCAACACAAACATGACCTGATTCAATATTACATATTACGTAACATACTCTTAAATATTTGTAATGTTTAGTTTTTAGGGTTTCCTTGTTTTGGTTCTACACGGCTCAACACAAGAAAAAGAAGAACATAACTCGACCAAACGAAACATGATACATTAAACAAACGCATAGCATAACAAGGAAGACAAATAAGCATGATACCTTAGCTTGGTTGATAAAAATCTCGACACCAAGGGGGTTTGAGACTCTCGGCCGAATAGGGAGAAAAGAAAAAGGAGAGGCAAATAAAACTAGGGTTCCAATCTTGTGATTATGTGTTGTATATATAGTAGTTGTGTTTGAGTTAGACTTGGAAAGGGATTGGGTTTTCGGTTTGGCCCAACCGAATCACAACCAAAGCACACCATATGGCCTTCGGCCTTGTCCACCTGAAACAAAGAATCACGACCCAAATCATTTACGAAACATTAAATCTTCGTCGTACCAAAATCGATCACGTAATATATATTTTAGTTAGGTTTTTAATTATTCACAAGTTAACTTTTAATTTCATTAAATGTCATAAATATATTTTACGTATTTTATAAATTTTAGTTCCAAGGGTATTTTAGTCTTTACTCAGATTTTAGATTTTCAGGTTTTACATATTATGACCTTTTCAGTAAAGGTTCCTTATGACGTTTTCTTTTCGTCAGCTTTTCTATTTCAATTATTAGGGTTTCCTATGCCATTGCTATGAACCCTTTCTGATTGTTTGATCTGTTGCTTGTTTGAAACACTTGTTTTATTGAATCATGCAATATCTGATTTGAACATTATGTTAGAAAGACTTTGATATGTACATTTGTTGAACCTTGCTATATTTGATTATGAACTTCTGAATTGTGAGCATTTGGTTATGAAATTACGGTTATGAAAGTATGATATGTGACTACGACATAAACTTCTGACTATTGAACCTTTGAACATGAACCTTATGATATGAATTATCTGATATGTTATCTGTTGAACTTTGTGTTTGATTATGATCGGTGTCATTTATGACAATCTGTTTGACCTAAGTTAGTTTGACACCCGAGCCAATATTTTCACTAGTCATGGGGGTTCCATGTCCGTGTCGTGATGCACCTCGACATGACTCTAAGGCAAAGAGAGTGATGTTACTCGCCACGTCCCTTTCGTTATCGTTTATTGATAGTATGGCCACTATCCGTCTGTTGGGGCGTATGGATGCATCCTAGATCGATCTGTTATCGATATGTTTACGGTGAATGATGTCGTAATACTGCGTCTTCACAAAATTCGGGAGCTAGCTACTCCAAATTATTTTCTAGAGATCAATTGAATAAGTATGATGTTACGATATGATATGTTCGGGCTCGTGGTAGTTTAACTAAACCCTTATCTGTTATTTCTATGTTAAGTATTCTATTTATGATTCGGTATTTTCAAGTGTTTATATTTATGTATTAGGTTTATTATATGTTATTGTATGTGTTTATGCTCTTATATGATTATGTAACTACCGTATGCCATGCTATGATATGATTAATATGTTTAAATATGATTAGTATGTTATCATCGATGTTATGTTAGTTTATCGTTATGTGAATTTGTTGATCTGTGAGATGAATGTGCTAGTGTGAAATTGAGTATCCTGAAAGTTTAGTATGTATGATTGTTCAATTAATTTTGTAAACTTTGCCTATCCGTTAGTTATCTGTCTGCTTATGATTGATCTATTATGTTTAGACTTTGTTTATGTTAAGATTTGATATGGGGAATGGTTTAGCGTGTGATATCTGTTCTGATAATTGCTAATGGCTATGCTATGTTTTGTTTGGTCTATTTAGTTATAGTTTGCCTACTGTGTTTTCTATTTGTATGTGTGTGGCTGCCATGATTTGACTGCTATTGTTCATTTGCTACTCTACTTTTTAAGTGTGTTAAATGTACATTCATTGACTAGTATGAATGCCATGTTACTTTCCAGAAGCTGCCAGTTAGCCTTTAGACTCTTCGTTTGGTTATTATGTAATATATTATTCTTGATATGTTAAGTGTTTGGTTATTCTGATGTGTTTACGTTTGTGTCATTAATGTGCTATGAGGTGTTTTTAAGCTGTTAGGTGTTCTTACGGATTTCGTATAATTATGCTTAGTAGAATCCTCAATGATTGATTCGATTCCGTTGTGATTTCATTATTCGTATCTTTGTTTTGTTTAGCTTTTGTTTCGTTATATCTGTTCACTGGGCTTTGTAAGCTCAGCCGCATTTTCTTTTCTGGCGGGTATTAAGCATTCGAGATGAGCTTATGGGATAGCTGATATGGGTTGAGAGTAGAGATGAGCGCAAGATTTGAAATAGGGATCTTAGATTTATTTTGATTATTAAGTTATTTATATTTTCTTTTGTAAGTTTTGTAAAGGCTTCCGCTATTGTATAGTACTTAAGGTTCTGATATGAAGCTGTATTTGTGACATCTTTGCCCTTGTCGGGTTGGGGTGTTACAATTTATGGTATCGAGAGCAGTTTTAGGACCCTTAGTGCTTAGGCTATGACCTGTGAGGATTGGGTAGATTTAGGATTTTCCCTTCTGCGTACTTTCTTTGCGTCCACTATCGTACTTAGATTTTCTTGATAGTTGATTATTCTTTTAGATGGTTATCCCTCGTCGATCTAGTTCACGATAGGAGTAGCGAGGGACCAGCTAGGCAACCTAAGGAGAGGAAGAAGTGGACTGTTGTTATTGTTAAGAACGCAAGAGGATTGGTGGAGCGAAGCGGACCAACAGGAGGATCTGAGTCCCGCTAGTATGTGGTCATGCACAATTGAGGAGAAGCTAACCTTAGAGAACGTAGACGAAAGAATAGTAGAGGAGTACGAGACTAAAGTCGTTGACAACCAAGGCTTCACCACTAGGTATCATGATAGATGTCCCGAGTTCTTGGAAGATGGAGGAGTAGTTTGGACTAGGAGTCGCGACTTGTATGCTTTGGTAGATCGTGTCTTGTGGAAGAAGAAGAGAGGAATCGGAGAAGTGACTTTGCTAGTCGCCTATTACCACAGCAGAAGAAAATAGAAACGGATGGATAAGTGAAGAAGAAGAACATGAGGAAGAATACGAGGTGGACTCGGATTTAGAGTCTACGACTACTAGTAGGTTTAATCCGATGCAAGAATAGAAATTAGCTCATGATTAGTTGTTCTCTTTATTAGAAGTTTCTGACATTGGATTTTGAGTTTAGGTCCTTTTGTTTTTCATTTAGATGATTGAATCTTTGATTATTAAGTTTTGTTTTGGAAGTTTCATCTTATGACAATTCTGCAATTTGTTTGATTAGTAAGAATAAAGCAAAACTTTGGGAGTATAATTCTTTGTTTGTTGTTTCTTTCTGATAGATTCGTTAAGTTTCCGTTAGCTCTAATAAATTTCGTTCCCCATTCGATTCTATTGATGATGTTGCTTATGCGGCTTGAAATAAAGTATGACCATCATGATGGTATACTCATGTGATGCTAGTATTATGGCGCTGATCAACGTAATAATACTTACATCATATACGTACCATATTGTGTTCATAGGATACTTCAGGAAGTGTTTGAGGAGTATTAAATCCTTTTTAGTTCGATTATCTGCGATTAATAAGACCATTAGGATTTGTTCTGTCTTTGTATGTGTTTGTTCTCATCCTTAGATGTGAATAAGTTAGGGTGTTGTTTGATTTTCTACATCTCATCTGTTTACGCCGCACTATAATAGGTGCGTAATTATCCGTTATGCGTATTTGATTAAGTGCTTTGATTTACGAGATGTACGGGTTTGAATAATCGATAAGAATCTGTTTGTTCGAAACGATTAGCGTTTGTGCTATTTCCACGAAATTTTGAAATCCGATTTGTTTGTCGCTTACGTTCGTCTTGTTCAATTTCGATGACGAAATTTTCTTTTTAGAAGGGAGAGTTGTAAAACCCTAAAATATGAAACGTGTGAAGAGACTAAAATGCCCTTGAAATCGAAATTATAAAATACGTAAAATACATTGATGATTCATTTAACGAAATTAAAATCGAACTTGTGAATAATTATGAAAAAAAAAACCTAACGAACATATTTAAGAAATTGCATTTTACGACGAAAGTTAAAGGTTACGCAACATAAGTTTTGGCTTCATTCTTCGTTTATTTGTAATCAACTTTGGGCCGCTAGTTAGCTTTGGATCTGGTTGGATTTTCGAGTCGCGAGCCCAAGACCTTGGGCCGTGGTTGTTTGTTTCGTTGGGTTCAAGCCGAGAGCCCAAGCTGGGCGTTTTCTTTTGTTTCAGATGGGTTGAGCCGAAGCCCACACTCAAACCCATATGATCCGATCGGCTATAATATATATACAAACACTTTATCACAAAATTGAAACCCTAAGTTACAAGTTTCGGTATTTTTCTTGCCTTTTTTTTTTCTCTTGGTCGATCGGCTGCACTCCTTGGAGCCGTGGGTTTTGATCCGACGCAAGCTGAAAGGTATAACCAAGTCTTTCCTCGTCTCACTTTGATACATGTAACGTTGATTATGTGCTTAAATATGTAAAACATGAATCTAGTTTAGTGTATGTCGAGCCATATGATTTAGTCGAGCGCATGATCGGAATGCGTATATATATGTGAACGGTTAAATACTTATAACATGCAAACGTTAGGGATATGTTTTGCGTTAAAACACATATAGCTGAAGCTAAAATAGAACCGAAACATGTGAGCATTAATCGAGGGTCATGCATGTGTTGGTGAAACAAGTGAGTTTGTCGTGTTTGTCACGTGTTCATGTTTTCGAAACTAGGTATATGTGTGTGGGTCGAGATGTGTTTAAATCGGGTAGTGAATAACTTGTGTTGTCACATAAAATCATAGACGTACATGTGTATATAAGTTGACGTATTATATGTGTATGAGTAGCGTATGGTTAAAGTTAGGAGAGTGTCGCGTTGAATTAAAGTAAGTAAGTTGAATCACGTGGGGTTTGGTCTCGTTAAAGCTAGAGGTTAAATTGCATGCATGTTTGAAACAAGAGTTTAAAAGTTGTGTGAGTCGACACAAGTATGGATAAGTGTTTGCATGTGTATGTGTGAGTGCATGGTAAAACAAGGAAAGAAAGGTTGTTTTCATACGATCTAGGTTAAAGTAATGAGTTTTAAAGGACGTATCATGTAAAGTAAATGCGTATTAATATGATATAAAAAGAGTGGGAAAACCCTAGAACATAAATGAGAGTCGATTAGGGTTTGAACTGTGTGTGCAAATTCGTTATTTCATGTGGAAATAGTAAGTCATTTAGGTCATAAATCACTGTTGATTTAACGTGTAACAAGCTAGTCTTAAGAAGTGTTGTAAGCATGCGTGAGTTATGATGTTGTGTAAGAACTAAGTGTCATGAATTAAAGTAATGTATGCATGGTCTCATGAGGTTGGCTAATTAATGATTAAAACCCTAAAACATTGTAATTATGTCCGTCACTAAGAATAAGAATATACTTACAATTCTAAGAGTGTGAATGCGATAAATCCGTTATGACTTAATGATGCTAATAAGTATTAAATAAATCATAATCCGTGTAGATTCGTTGAAGGAGACGCGACGTTATATCTTCGTGATTCACTCATTCGTTTGCTTTTCTCTCATTTGCGTTAAGGTACGGATATTCGACCTTTTCATAGAAGGTTCCTCATGACGTTTTCTTTTGACTTTTCTATTTCAATTATTAGGGTTTCCTATGCCATTGCTATGAACCCTTTCGATTGTTTGATCTGTTGCTTGTTTGAAACACATGTTTTATTGAATCATGCAATATCTGATTTGAACATTATGTTAGAAAGACTTTGATATGTACATTTGTTGAACCTTGCTATATTTGATTATGAACTTCTGAATTGTGAGCATTTGGTTATGAAATTCTGGTTATGAAAGTATGATATGTGACTACGACATAAACTTCTGACTATTGAACCTTTGAACATGAACCTTATGATATGAATTATCGGATATGTTATCTGTGAACTTTGTGTTTGATTATGATCTGTGTCATTTATGACAATCTGTTTGACGTAAGTTAGTTTGAGACCCGAGCCAATATTTTCACTAGTCATGGGGTTCCATGTCCGTGTCGATGATGCACCTCGACATGACTCTAGGGCGGTAGAGTGATGTTCGCCACGTCCCTTTCTGTATCTGTTTATTGATAGTATGGCCACTATCCGTCATGTTGGGCGTATGGATGCATCCTAGATCGATCTGTTATCGATATGTTTTACGGTGAATGATGTCGGTGTAATACGCGTCTTCACAAAATTCGGGAGCTAGCTACTCCAAATTATTTTTCGAGATCAATTCGAATAAGTATGATGTTACGATATGATATGTTACGGGCTCGTGGTAGTTTAACTAAACCCTTATCTGTTATTTCTATGTTAAGTATTATGTTTATGATTCGGTATTTTCAAGTGTTTATATTTATGTATTAGGTTTATTATATGTTATTGTATGTGTTTATGCTCTTATATGATTATGTAACTACCGTATGCCATGCTATGATATGATTAATATGTTTAAATATGATTAGTATGTTATCATCGATGTTATGTTAGTTTATCGTTATGTGAATTTGTTGATCTGTGAGATGAATGTGCTAGTGTGAAATTGAGTATCCTGAAAGTTTAGTATGTATGATTGTTCAGTTAATTTTGTAAACTTTGCCTATTCGTTAGTTATCTGTTTGCTTATGATTGATCTGTTATGTTTAGACTTTGTTTATGTTAAGATTTGATATGGGGAATGGTTTAGCGTGTGATATCTGTTCTGATAATTGCTAATGGCTATGCTATGTTTTGTTTGGTCTATTTAGTTATAGTTTGCCTATTGTGTTTTCTATTTGTATGTGTGTGACTGCCATGATTTGACTGCTATTGTTCCGCTACTACTCTACTTTTTAAGTGTGTTAAATGTACATTCATTGACTAGTATGAATGCCATGTTACTTTCGAGAACTGCTTGAGTTAGCCTTTAGACTTTTCGTTTGGTTATTATGTAATCTATTATTCTTGATATGTTAAGTGTTTGGTTATTCTGATGTGTTTACGTTTGTGTCATTAATGTGCTATGAGGTGTTTTAACTGTTATGTGTTCTTCGGATTTCGTATAATTATGCTTCCGAATCCTTAATGATTCATGATTCGATTCCGTTGTGATTTCGTTATTAGTATCTTTGTTTTGTTTAGCTTTTGTTTCGTTATATCGTTCCTTGGGCTTTGTAAGCTCAGCCGCATTTTCTTTTCCTGCGGCATGTATTAAGCATTCGAGATGAGCTTATGGGATAGCGATCGGGTTGAGAGTAGAGCTGAAAGCAAGATTTGAAATAGGGATCTTAGATTTATTTTGATTATTAAGTTATTTATATTTTCTTTTGTAAGTTTTGTAAAGGCTTCCGCTATTGTATAGTACTTAAGGTTCTGATATGAAGCTGTATTTGTGACATCTTTGCCCTTGTCGGGTTGGGGTGTTACAATTTATGGTATCGAGAGAGGTTTTAGGACCCTTAGTGCTTAGGCTATGACCTGTGAGGATTGGGTAGATTTAGGATTTTCCCTTCTGCGTACTTTCTTTGCGTCCACTATCGTACTTAGATTTTCTTGATAGTTGATTATTCTTTTAGATGGTTATCCCTCGTCGATCTAGTTCACCGATAGGAGTAGCAGGGACCAGCTAGGCAACCTAAGGAGAGGAAGAAGTGGACTGTTGTTATTGTTAAGGGCTGCAAGAGGATTGGTGGAGCGAAGCGGACCAATAGGAGGATCTGAGTCCGGCTAGTATGTGGCCATGCACAATTGAGGAGAAGCTAACCTTAGAGAACGTAGACGGAAGAATAGTAGAGGATACGAGACTAAAGTCGTTGAAAACCAAGGCTTCACCACTAGGTATCATGATAGATGTCCCGAGTTCTTGGAAGATGGAGGAGTAGTTTGGACTAGGAGTCGCGACTTGTATGCTTTGGTAGATCGTGTCTTGGGAAGAAGAAGAGGAATCGGAGAAGTGACTTTGCTAGTCGCCTATTACCACAAATGAAGAAAATAGAAACGGATGGATAAGTGAAGAAGAAGAACATGAGGAAGAATACGAGGTGGACTCGGATTTAGAGTCTACGGCTACTAGTAGGTTTAATCCGATGCAAGAATAGAAATTAGCTCATGATTAGTTGTTCTCTTTATTAGAAGTTTCTGACATTGGATTTTGAGTTTAGGTCCTTTTGTTTTCATTTAGATGATTGAATCTTTGATTATTAAGTTTTGTTTTGGAAGTTTCATCTTATGACAATTCTGCAATTTGTTTTATTAGTAAGAATAAAGCAAAACTTTGGGAGTATAATTGCTGTTTGTTGTTTCTTTCTGATAGATTCGTTAAGTTTCCGTTAGCTCTAATAAATTTCGTTCCCCATTCGATTCTATTGATGATGTTGCTTATGCACAGCTTGAAATAAAGTATGACCATCATGATGGTATACTCATGTGATGCTAGTATTATGACGCCTGATCAACGTAATAATACTTACATCATATGACGTACCCTTATTGTGTTCATAGGATACTTCAGGAAGTGTTTGAGGAGTATTAAATCCTTTTTAGTTCGATTATCTGCGATTAATAAGACCATTAGGATTTGTTACGTCTTTGTATGTGTTTGTTCTCATCCTTAGATGTCTGAATAAGTTAGGGCGTGTTGTTTGATTTTCTACATCTCATCCGTTTTCGCCTTACTATAATAGGTGCGTAATTATCATTATGCGTATTTGATTAAGTGCTTTGATTTCGAGATGTACGGGTTTGAATAATCGATAAGAATCTGTTTGTTCGAGAAACGATTAGCGTTTGTGCTATTTCCACGAAATTTTGAAATCCGATTTGTTTGTTGCTTCGTTCGTCTTGTTCAATTTCGAGGACGAAATTTTCTTTTAGAAGGGGAGAGTTGTAAAACCCTAAAAATACGAAACGTGTGAAGAGACTAAAATGCCCTTGAAATCGAAATTATAAAATACGTAAAATACATTGATGATTCATTTAACGAAATTAAAATCGAACTTGTGAATAATTATGAAAAAAAAAACCTAACGAACATATTTAAGAAATTGCATTTTACGACGAAAGTTAAAGGTTACGCAACATAAGTTTTGGCTTCATTCTTCGTTTATTTGTAATCAACTTTGGGCCGCTAGTTAGCTTTGGATCCGGTTGGATTTTCGAGTCGCGAGCCCAAGACCTTGGGCCGTGGTTGTTTGTTTCGTTGGGTTCAAGCCGAGAGCCCAAGCTGGGCGTTTTCTTTTGTTTCGGATGGGTTGAGCCGAAGCCCACACTCAAACCCATATGATCCGATCGGCTATACTATATATACAAACACTTTATCACAAAATTGAAACCCTAAGTTACAAGTTTCGGTATTTTTCTTGCCTTCTTTTTTTCTCTTGGTCGATCGGCTGCACTCCTTGGAGCCGTGGGTTTTGATCCGACGCAAGTGAAAGGTATAACCAAGTCTTTCCTCGTCTCACTTTGATACATGTAACGTTGATTATGTGCTTAAATATGTAAAACATGAATCTAGTTTAGTGTATGTCGAGCCACATGATTTAGTCGAGCCGCATGATCGGAGTACGTATATATATGTGAACCGGTTAAATACTTATAACATGCAAACGTTAGGGATATGTTTTGCGTTAAAACACATATAGCCGAAGCTAAAATAGAACCGAAACATGTGAGCATTAATCGAGGGTCATGCATGTGTTGGTGAAACAAGTGAGTTTGTCGTGTTTGTCATGTGTTCATGTTTTCGAAACTAGGTATATGTGTGTGGGTCGAGATGTGTTTAAATCGGGTAGTGAATAACTTGTGTTGTCACATAAAATCATAGACGTACATGTGTATATAAGTTGACGTATTATATGTGTATGAGTAGCGTATGGTTAAAGTTAGGAGAGTGTCGCGTTGAATTAAAGTAAGTAAGTTGAATCACGTGGGGTTTGGTCTCGTTAAAGCTAGAGGTTAAATTGCATGCATGTTTGAAACAAGAGTTTAAAAGTTGTGTGAGTCGACACAAGTATGGATAAGTGTTTGCATGTGTATGTGTGAGTGCATGGTAAAACAAGGAAATAAAGGTTGTTTTCATACGATCTAGGTTAAAGTAATGAGTTTTAAAGGACGTATCATGTAAAGTAAATGCGTATTAATATGATATAAAAGAGTGGGAAAACCCTAGAACATAAATGAGAGTCGATTAGGGTTTGAACTGTGTGTGCAAATTCGTTATTTCATGTGGAAATAGTAAGTCATTTAGGTCATAAATCACTGTTGATTTAACGTGTAACAAGCTAGTCTTAAGAAGTGTTGTAAGCATGCGTGAGTTATGATGTTGTGTAAGAACTAAGTGTCATGAATTAAAGTAATGTATGCATGGTCTCATGAGGTTGGCTAATTAATGATTAAAACCCTAAAACATTGTAATTCTGTCCGTCACTAAGAATAAGAATATACTTACAATTATAAGAGTGTGAATGCGATAAATCCGTTATGACTTAATGATGCTAATAAGTATTAAATAAATCATAATCCGTGTAGATTCGTTGAAGGAGACGCGACGTTATATCTTCGTGATTCACTCATTCGTTTGCTTTTCTCTCATTTGCGTTAAGGTACGATATTCGACCTTTTCAGTAAAGGTTTCTTATGACGTTTTCTTTTCGTCAGCTTTTCTATTTCAATTATTAGGGTTTCCTATGCCATTGCTATGAACCCTTTCGATTGTTTGATCTGTTACTTGTTTGAAACACCTGTTTTATTGAATCATGCAATATCTGATTTGAACATTATGTTAGAAAGACTTTGATATGTACATTTGTTGAACCTTGCTATATTTGATTATGAACTTCTGAATTGTGAGCATTTGGTTATGAAATTCTGGTTATGAAAGTATGATATGTGACTACGACATAAACTTCTGACTATTGAACCTTTGAACATGAACCTTATGATATGAATTATCGGATATGTTATCTGTTGAACTTTGTGTTTGATTATGATCTGTGTCATTTATGACAATCTGTTTGACCTAAGTTAGTTTGACACCGAGCCAATATTTTCACTAGTCATGGGGTTCCATGTCCGTGTCGGTGATGCACCTCGACATGACTCTAGGGCGAGAGTGATGTTCGCCACGTCCCTTTCGTTATCTGTTTATTGATAGTATGGCCACTATCCGTCGTTGGGCGTATGGATGCATCCTAGATCGATCGTTATCGATATGTTTCGGTGAATGATGTCGTATGCAATACGCGTCTTCACAAAATTCAGGAGCTAGCTACTCCAAATTATTTTCGAGATCAATTCTGAATAAGTATGATGTTCGATATGATATGTTCGGGCTCGTGGTAGTTTAACTAAACCCTTATCTGTTATTTCTATGTTAAGTATTCTATTTATGATTCGGTATTTTCAAGTGTTTATATTTATGTATTAGGTTTATTATATGTTATTGTATGTGTTTATGCTCTTATATGATTATGTAACTACCGTATGCCATGCTATGATATGATTAATATGTTTAAATATGATTCGTATGTTATCATCTGATGTTATGTTAGTTTATCGTTATGTGAATTTGTTGATCTGTGAGATGAATGTGCTAGTGTGAAATTGAGTATCCTGAAAGTTTAGTATGTATGATTGTTCAATTAATTTTGTAAACTTTGCCTATTCGTTAGTTATCTGTTTGCTTATGATTGATCTGTTATGTTTAGACTTTGTTTATGTTAAGATTTGATGTGGGGAATGGTTTAGCGTGTGATATCGTTACGATAATTGCTAATGGCTATGCTATGTTTTGTTTGGTCTATTTAGTTATAGTTTGCCTATTGTGTTTTCTATTTGTATGTGTGTACGCCATGATTTGACTGCTATTGTTCCACGATACTCTCTTGTTTAAGTGTGTTAAATGTACATTCATTGACTAGTATGAATGCCATGTTACTTTCGAGAACTGCTTGATTAACCTTTAGACTCTTCGTTTGGTTATTATGTAATCTATTATTCTTGATATGTTAAGTGTTTGGTTATTCCGATGTGTTTACGTTTGTGTCATTAATGTGCTATGAGGTGTTTTTAAGCTGTTATGTGTTCTTACGGATTTCGTATAATTATGCTTCCGAGAATCCTCAATGATTCAAGATTCGATTCGTTGTGATTTCGTTATTTGTATATTTGTTTTGTTTAGCTTTTGTTTCGTTATATCTGTTCACTGGGCTTTGTAAGCTCAACCGCATTTTCTTTTCTGCGGCGGTATTAAGCATTCGAGATGAGCTTATGGGATAGGCTGATCGGGTTGAGAGTAGAGCTGAAAGCAAGATTTGAAATAGGGATCTTAGATTTATTTTGATTATTAAGTTATTTATATTTTCTTTTGTAAGTTTTGTAAAGGCTTCCGCTATTGTATAGTACTTAAGGTTCTGATATGAAACTGTATTTGTGACATCTTTACCCTTGTCGGGTTGGGGTGTTACAGTAAATCTTTATGGTTACTAATTTACCATGTAAGAACATGAGGATGGTTTTTGGTTAGGATTGAACTAGGTAGTTTCATATGGATCGAATGGGCTTTGTAGGGGTGTACCATAGCTATAGTGTGTTGTACATAGGGTTTAGGAGTGTAAGAAATCTAGTTAGGATTTCTAGTTAAATTAGGTTTAAGTTTTAAATATTCTAGGTTTTAGTTTTAAGAAAAAAATTAATAAAAATTGATTTAGGGGTATAAGTAAAAGAAATTCATTTTGTGCTTAGAAAGGTTGTACCTTAGGCTATGTAGGGTTGTATTAGGGTTCTAGGGATATAGAAAATGTAATGTTAAGCCTTTGGTTAAGTTTATAAAAGTTTAGGTTAATTTAGTTAGGCTTAAAATAAGTAAAAGTATAGTTTTAAGTTTTATGCATTAGACACTTGTACATTAGGTGTAGAGACTTGTACTTAGGGTTATTAAGTATAACAAATATATTTTTAAAGCTTGTGCATAAAAAGACTTATAATTGTGCTTTATGGTGAGTACACTGAGGTTTATAATGAGCCTTATATAATTATTAAGGTCTTATGCTTTAATGACTTGTACCTTGGCTTGGAAAAATTGTACCTTCATATTTTTGTAGAAAACATGACCCTATTAATTATAGTTTGTGATTCGTCCACATAAAATCATGGTTTTGGAAGTTTAGGGTTTACGCAAGGAGATATCATAATATTAGGGTTTTGTGCTTTAAAAGCTTGTACTTTAGCTTTGAAGTGTTGTACTTTAGTATTTATGATTTAGTTGTGTAAAATCATAATTAAAATAAATTAGGGCTTCGTGAAAACTCTAATAAATAACAAACGTTTAGTTTGTACGGTTAAAAATCGTATGTTAACGAATAGCGTAAAGTGGTAAATAAAAGTTGAAAACTTTTATAGTTTAACATATAAGGATGTTGGATAATGTGAGTTACGTCACATTAGCTAGAAGTTGTGACTAGATAAACTGATAACGTTTAAAAAAAATTAGCCGTGAAAAATTGATAAGTATTCTTTAGTTAGAATATCATACAAGTGGAAATTTACCGGTTCTGAGTCTTACCCCCTTGAGTGGAATCTCATCCTGAGATTCAATCCGTGTTAAGTGTTGAAGATGAAATGTGGTTTCACTTGTGAAATCTTATAAGTTAGAGTTTATTGTTTTACATGTGAAAAACATTATTCCAAAATTCATATAAACTTAAGAAAATCTTTATTTTGAATGCAGATTGTTATTTTATAAGGTCTACCATGTTTTAGTAATTAATTTTGAAAATAACATGGTTCATAATGGCTTGTGAGAATCAAATTATTAATATCGAAAAAATTTCGAATGAGAGAAAGTTGTTGAACTTCAGTTTTTGTAGATGATGAATTAGTTTGTTCCTTATTCAGGTGAACAGTAATTTCTAACGGTCATGAACAGTGACCCAACGGTCGTGAACAGTGACCCCAACGGCTAGTTTTTCTTTTTTATAAATACCCAATTTTAATCCTCATTCTTTCATACTAACAAGTCATTTAACCATTTATGCCAAAAATATTTTTGGTAAGTTACTTACACAAAGTAACTATACAATTTATTTTTATAAGTGTCCAAATCACTTTTAAAGTCAATTGTACACTTTTCTTTTAGCAAGCAAACTTGGCTTACTTGCACTAGCATTTTTGGTAAATAGACAATGTTTAATTATATTAGGTAAAAATACATTTCACTTTATAAAGTACATTTTGTTTTAATAACTACTTAAGCCATTTTTACCTTATCCATAACATCATGCATAGTTGAGTTTTACTAACTTTTTTGTCGAAGAGCATATCACTACATTTGCATACAAGACTTCCAAGCCATAAGCTTCTTGTTGCTAGTCTTCCTTCTTATACTTAGATCATATTGCTGTTCTTTGTATATCATTTTCATACATATACATTGTACCAATTACCATACACCCTTGTAGAGCAAAGATAGATTCGATCTTAGGTTGGTTCTACCTCGAACTATAACTCAATAGTTAGTTTTGTACCGGATAAAGTGTAAGCAACGTTATATTGGTTCTACCTCGAACTAGAACTCATTATTTAGCTTAATACCGAAAAAAGTGTAAGCGATGTTGTAAGGTTTCTTTACCGGTTAAGGAACTTGTGGGCATAGTGTTTACAAACTCTTTAGTTGGTTACTCGGGGAATGGAGTAGGGCGAGAAAAAAAAGTATTCCTAGTCGAACCACTATAAATACTTGTGTCACGGTTTGATCTTTCCATTCTTTAATTATTTACTTTGCATCTTATTTAGTTTCTTTATTATTGATTATGTTATTGCAATTTATTATTTACATCCATATCGGAAGATTTCACTTAAACTTGATTTTTTGAAACAAAATTTTAACCGGTAAAACTATTCAACCCCCTCCCTCTCTTATAGCTTTCCACATTAGATGTATTTTATCAAGTTATGTGGATCCTATATATTTTCGTCATTTGCGGGTTAACTTTGTTGCTAGTACTACTTTGCATCATTTTCACTTAAAAATCACCTCCAAACTAGTTATGATGCATCTAATTCAAGTCGACGCATCTCAAAAATGTGGTTATAGTTATTTCTCATCATTTTCATTTTAAGTTTTTTTCTCTCACTAGATCTCTACCAATTGCTCCAATGCATAAATGTTTTTCAAAGGCTTTTTGAAGCAAAAAAGCTATTCTCTAACCCATTTACACCATTCTTCTAACAAAAATTACGCACATTAAATCAACATCCACCACAAGAATAAAATAAAACTAATTGTAATCACTGCTTTGAGCGGGTACTTTGGTAGTTGTACATTATGCATTAAAAACACATGTTTTAATGTTTTAGAAAAATATGCAAATATTCGACTTTTTATTTTGGGTAAAAGGTTACCCCGGAATAATGTAAGATTTAAAGAGAATTGCGTAGTAAGCATAACACAATTTGTAAGATATATATGTAATTACTCTTGCACTTTATTTAACAATTTTTTTACAAGCCTAATTAAAACAATGAGAATTCCATATTTACTAACAAAGCGAGAAAAGCACTTTCTATCTTTTTAGTCAAGCGGCGGAGAGACTAAAATAGAAGAGTCCGCCTACTTTTTCTAGAAGATTGAAATAACTGTCTGTAAACGCAAAATATTATGTTTTAATGCATGGCTTTATCGTTTTTTGTTTGGTGGATATCTACTCCTATGCTTATTGGAGATAAACTCATATGCTAAGTGTCTTTCTTGTGTTTGGCATAATTTTATGTTCACAACACTTTTCATTGTTACTATCTAAACCCGATTTTTTCTTGCTTTTTAATTGAATATAAAAATAACAAAAATACTCTTTTCCCGTTTCAGTTCAAATTTTCATACTCTACGAACCTACCTCACTATTCCCTGATCTTCCCTTGGTCTTGTTTCACTGAGACAGGTGCTCATTGCCTGGGGCTGGGGTCCTTGGGGGAGGGTCCGGTTGGCATCCTTAGGATGCATGGGACCAGGGTGATCCCACCGATCTTCACCTTTTGGAGAAAATCGGCTAAATAACAACTTATCCTAGATAAGCCAACAAAATCAAAAGACCAACCCCCACTTGTACACAAAATCCGAAACAAACTAAAACCTAACAAAAAAAAGGACCAAATCAGATGCGCGTAAGATGAGACCAAACCTTCCAACAAAAACAATTGATTTTCGGATGGAGACCAAACTGAGAGTCAACAAGATGCGTGCAAATGTGAAACAAAAACAATTGATTTTCAGATGAGACCAAACTGAGAGTCCAACTAGCCCGTTTACAAACAATACTTGATTTTATGTAAAGTTTTTTGTGATTATTTTAGATTTTTGAGAAGTTGTAGATGAAGATATTTTTTTTGAGATTTAGGTAGATTTGGAGTGAATTTTTTGTGAGGTAGAAGATGAATTATTTTGAGAGGTTGTGTTGTGATTTTCATTACCTGTGATTATACACTTCACTATACAAGTTTCATTTTTTATTTTTGTTTACTTCTCACAAAGCGTGTGCGCGCACGCAAATCTTTAAAAATCCCTACGCGCTATATATATTTCTTAATACTTGATAAATCATGACGTGTCAATATTGGAGCACGTCCACATGTTAGCACGTGGTGTAGGTTTTGGTTATTGAAAATATTTGTGTTGATTTTGGTTATAGTTGTTTTCAAATTTCGGTCAAACGTAAGTAGTAAAACTCCCAAGGTTTTTTTTAAAGTATTACATGACATTGAGGTAAAATAAAATTTCCTATATAAACTTTTATGCCTTGTCTAATATACTATACGAGTATCCATGCATAGCAATGAGATTTTATAGCGACATATGGTTTATGAATGAAAAATAATAAAAGTTCGAAGATTTGGGGATTAAACATAATGTTTTGAAATCCGGTTCGAGCCGGGTGGTTCAACTGGTTGAACCGTTCCGGTAAAAAAACTGGGTCGATTTAAACCGGGTCGGGTTGGGTAAAAAACGAGTCAAATTAAACCGGGTCAACCCGCCGGGTTTGAAGCGTCCCGGGTCAACCCGGTTTTCAATGTGTATTAATAGTTTTCTTTTGAAATATATGTTTTCAACATTTCCTTTTTTAGTTTCAACTTTTCACTTTTCAGTTTTTCCTTCGGGTACCCTGTGACGATTAACCGGAGAAATACATTTCGATGAGGCCTGATTCGCCGGTTCGTATCGGTTTCAACGGGTCCTCCCTGGTTCGTTTTTGGATGGCTTTTATTGGTTAGCCGAACCGGTTGCGACACCGGTTCCCGGTTGAACCCGTTGATCCCGTCCAATTTTCAAAACTATATGTACAATCAACTTGTTAGGTTGTATGAAGCTTTGTGTGTTTTATTAATTTGTATAATGTGTATAATAGCAGGTCCTCTCTGGTTCATCTTCGGATAACTTTTATTGATTAGTCGAACCGTTGGGGACATCGATTCTCGGTTGAACCCATTGATCCCATCTAATTTTCAAAACTATATGTAACATCAACTTGTTAATTTGTATTTTATTAATTTATATAATGTATCATAGATATAGATAAACTTTAAACATAATCACAACAAAAGTATTTTACATCCCTATCATAATCACTTCCATACACCAAAAATCGAAAACTTATTAACCATTCAAAAAAATAACATCTATACTATATAAAATGGAAAAATGGTCAAAGTGGAAAAAGTGAAAAATATTGAAAGTTGAATGTTGAAAACATGGTCAATGGAGAGAGAAATAAATAATATAATTAATACTCTTATTAAAACACCCCATTACCTAAAAGTACAATAATTTATTCACATTGTACACCTAATTAAAAGCACATCTACCAAATTAAAAACAATCAATTGAAACCGATACCGGGTTGACCCGTTGAAACCGATACCAGGTTGACCCGGGACGCTTCAAACCCGGCGGGCTGACCCGGTTTAATTTGACATTTTTTTGACCCAACCTATCGGTTTGATTCGGTTTAAATCGACATGTTTTTTTATCGGAACGGTTCAACCAGTTGAACCACCCGGGTGAAATCGGGTTTCAAATTTGACAAAATTATATGAGAAATGATGAAGTAGTTGTGAAACCCGTGACAATTTTTTTTAAATGAGAGACCAAGTAATTGTAGTTTTGGGTTTATTTTGCTTTGACACATGTAATTTATTTTAAAAAATGTTGCTCTTGCACCATTTAAGAGACTAGCATATATGAATAGTCGTTTAAAAGTTAATATATATTGTATAGCCCTTTGTCCAGTGTATCAATAATGTTATGTAAGTTTATTAAAATCACAAAAAATAAATAGTATTGTTATCTTTAGCGATAATTATTTGTACCTCAAATAAATAGCTTTGAACAATGCATAAATATCTATACAAATTGATAGTACAAAATAATCTTATATGGTGATATCCAATTTACAAAGTTACAATTTTAAAAGCCACACACCAAATGATAAACGCTACACATGTAAAAAAAAATAGTTATCACTTAAATTATCTTGACAAAACAAGAAAAAGTGGTCACACATGTTGGCTATACCTATAAACTACAATATAATATTGCCAACTGCATAATCACCGTTCTTTTGTAATGCTTGAATATATTATTACTAAAATCTTAATAACTTAAAACAATCCTATTAGAAAATATACTCACACACTTAGATCAACTCCACATAATTTTTTAAAAACTATATATTTATCGCTTTATGCAACCACGCATCAATTGTAGTTATTAAAACGATTCTCTAATCTTCAAATACAGTTTGTTGATAAAAACTTATGGGTCGTCGGAACTTTGCAGAAAACTAGACATCGCTGCCGCTAGGCGCGGGTACTCGTCTAGTCTCAAATAACAACTCGATAATTAGATAAACTTAAACATCCCTTAACAAATATCACGAACCAAAAAATAACAAAAAAATAAAAAAATCCACCGTCACAAGCCCATGTATCTCCCATTATAAATACACACACCATTACACCAATAACAAGACACACACAAAAATTAAAAAAATAAATAAAAAATCAACATATCACACGAATCAAACCCTAACCCTAATCTCACAATTTCATTGTGATTTTAGGTACTCGATCGTAAAACCCACAGGTATATCTCGTAATCGTTATCTTGTTACTCGTTGTATTCGATTTCCCTGTTTTTGTTTTATTTTGTTATGAGTTAGGGTTTGTGTTTTGAATGAATTATGGTGGTGATAGCTGTGCGGAAGCGGTTTCGGTGTCGGTTATTGTGTTTTGTTGGAGGTTTTGTGTTAGGGTTTGAGGTGTGTTAACTCTGTTATAGGAGTAATGTGTCCGTGTTTTGCGTGGCGGACTGTATGTGAACTAATTAAACTAGTTGAGCTATGGTGTTATGCTGTGTTGATAGTCGTTTTGAAACGGTTTAGGTGTCGGTTTTCGTATTTTTTTTTCTGTAGAAGGTTTGTGTTAGGGTTTTGATGATTGGATAACTAGACCGACTAACTAGGTGAATGCAGAAGTAATGGAAACAAAACAATTTAATTTTAATGAATAAGCCTTTTGAGTTTCGTTGAAGGCATATAGGCGACGTGTGAGTTTGTACAACCTGTATGGTTTGCGTTTTGGATTTTTTGAAGATACTAAGATCTGATAAATTTTAGTTTGTGAAAGTGTAAGTCTCTGTTTTTTGTTAATGCTTGCTTAATGGTGAAAACAACACTTTTGAACTTAGGACTTATTATTGGTGTGCTCACTTCTATATTGTGTCGGATTAAACCTCTTTATGGTCTTCATAAGACTAGTAGCCTGCGCTAGCAAATTGCTAATGAATAGTCTGTCAGATGGATGTATTATATATAATATAAATGCCATATTGTAACTATTTGTTTTCTGCTTCTGATGCTAAGTTACGGATTGTGTGATTGTTTTCTGACGGTTTCTCATTCGGTTTATTTTCAGCTTGGAAGAGCTGTTTGATAATCACAATGAACGCACCACCAATTCCATTTGACGAAGGATGGAAATTTATGGAGACTGGGATAACGAAACTGAAGAAGATTCTGGAGGGTGAACCAGAACCGCAGTTCAGCTCTGAACAATACATGATGCAATACACGTAATTTTTCTTCTTCGTCTTTCGATTGGTTAAGTGTTGTTATGATTGTAACATGTTGTATTTTGTTGACTGTGTGTACAGAACTATCTATAACATGTGTACGCAGAAGCCTCCTAATGACTATTCTCAACAGCTGTATGATAAGTATAAGGAAGCATTTGTGGAATATATCAATTCAATGGTAACTTTTGTCCTTTACTGTTTTTTTGGATGCAAATTGCGTTTGCTTTGTAATGTCAATAATGCAATAACCAGAACATGTGGATTGTGAAATTCAGAAGAATTAAGGCATTCTTAGACAGTGTGCATACACGTATAATTGGACCACCGCAGTTAATGCAAGTTACATTCTATGTTATATTTGCCTTGAGAAAAAATGTTTGATAGATCATGCACAACATGTATTAAATATTACTGGAAGCAAGTGGGTTGTTGGCTTGTTGCCATTGATATTAAAATCATAAGGTTCATGCTTCATAAAACACATGATGTGAATGCTTTTAGAGAATCATTAATATGTCAAATCTGTGTCATACTGGCCAATTGTTTTCAATTGGCTTATAATCTTATATAATATCACTTGAATGTTTTATATGTTGGTGTTTTTTGAAGTCATTATGGTGACTAGCTAGACAAGGCAATTGTAAGTAGATGGAACTTTATTCAGTAAACTGTTATGCATAAATGTTGTGAAGGCAACTGACGTCATTTACACATAGGGCAGGCTAGTGCTTTGTTTGTAAAATGTTATTAATCAAGCATACTATCCATATGGTGTCAGATATTGGTTCTATATGTGCAACATCTTCAATCTGTAAGTCACAGATTACTTATCTTTGCTAGTGATTCTAATGGCTGCATTTGACAACGTGTTCTAGGTATTGCCATCATTGCGAGAGAAGCATGATGAGTTTATGTTGCGGGAGCTTGTGAAGCGTTGGTCGAATCATAAAGTGATGGTTAGGTGGCTTTCACGGTTTTTCCACTACCTTGATCGTTATTTCATTACTCGTAGGTCTTTACCTCCCCTGCATGAAGTTGGTCTCACTTGTTTTCGCGACTCGGTAAGTATTAGTTTGAGCAAACAGTTCACTACGGGTGTTAAACTGTTAGTTTTTTTGTTACTCATGAAACCCTTTTCTTTTCAAACAGGTTTATGAGGAAACTAAGGGTAGAGCCAAAGATGCAGTGATTGCCCTTGTAAGTTTTATTAAATTGCTTACACCATTTTTTGTCTGTTGCGTGAAGTTGAAATTAACAGTGCAGTGCTCTTTTGATACAGATTAATCAAGAACGTGAAGGCGAGCAGATTGACAGAGCATTATTAAACAATGTTCTTGGTATATATGTGGAAATTGGTATGGGACAAATGGATTACTATGAAAAAGACTTTGAAGCTTTCATGCTTGCTGATTCTGCTGATTACTATGCTCGAAAAGCATCAAACTGGATTAAGGAAGATTCTTGTCCTGATTACATGCTCAAGGTACAGTTGGTTAAAAGTTTTTACTGTGCTTTCGTTGTTGATGCTGTTCATCGGTCACTTGTAGCATTACTACCTTATGTTTAGTTTCATCATGTTTGATGATTTTATTTGATGGACCACAGGCTGAGGACTGCTTAAAGAAGGAAAATGACAGAGTCGATCACTATTTGCACTCCAGCAGTCGGCCGAAGCTCATAGAGGTTAGTCTTTTTTTCAGAGTACACGAATTTTGTGTTCAGGCCACCTAATAATTACAGGAATAGCTATATGGTCTATCAACTTCTTACGTCGTCATATTTGGGTTTTTTTCTTCACCTTTACAGAAAGTGCAAAATGAATTGTTGGTCAACTATAGCAGTCAACTGCTCGAAAAAGAACATTCTGGGTGTCGTACATTGCTTCGTGATGATAAGGTATTCTTAATTTTACATTAAGTATTTTGTTTTGAGCATGATGATTAGTGATTAAATCGTTGTATTCTCTAACAAACAGGTGGATGATCTTACAAGGATGTATAAGCTCTTCTCTAAAATTCCCAAAGGACTGGATCCTGTTGCTAATATGTTCAAGCAGGTTTGAATTTTGCTCATAGTAAGTAGTAAACCTATAGTCTGATGAAATGCTGACATTTTGATTATGCTTTGTGTGCCAGCATGTTACTGCTGAAGGAATGAATCTAGTCCAACAAGCTGATGATGCTGCAAGTAACAAGGTAATTATGTCTCCCGGCTAATTCTCTCTATTGATGAACTTTGGTGCATCTTTATTGGCTGTTCTGTAATCAGTTTTGGATTTCTTAGGACGCTGATTATGATTATGAACATGCTCGTATGTCCAATTTCAGTTTCCAGTGACTTTTTATAATAACACGCAACTTCACTATTTTTGAAGTGATCATCAGTTTGTCACAACACGCATTATGTTCGTTAAGAACAATTTGTTTAAACCTGAAACCTTTT
The DNA here is from genome assembly GCA_910596185.1 of Chrysanthemum makinoi. NCBI lineage: Eukaryota > Viridiplantae > Streptophyta > Magnoliopsida > Asterales > Asteraceae > Chrysanthemum > Chrysanthemum makinoi. Next base: position 88,582,704 of record OU343223.1, on the reverse strand, counting down.
GTAGCCTTCATCTAACCCACATAACACTTGTTTTGCCACATCTAATGTTAACTGGCATTTTATGTGAAAGCACCTGTAAGAGTTGTTGAACATTGATTTATTGTACATCACTGTTTTATACGTTTACTTTACTAAATACTTGAAGATTTGTTTTATGCAGTCGGAGAATGTTGGTGGTCCGCAGGAGCAGGTAACATCCCTGGCTTACAATTCACTTAGAAAAAGTATACGCAGATAGCTGATCTGCAAATACTAATCTATTAACATGGTTGACTTTTCAGGTCTTTGTTAGGAAAGTAATTGACTTGCATGACAAGTTCATGGCATATGTTACTGACTGCTTCTCAAATCACACCCTATTTCACAAGGCCCTGAAAGAAGCCTTTGAGGTTTTCTGCAATAAAACTGTGGCTGGTTGCTCTAGTGCGGAGCTGCTGTCAGCATACTGTGATAATATCCTCAAGAAGGGTGGCAGTGAGAAGCTTAGTGACGAAGCTATTGAGGAAACCTTGGATAAGGTATACCCTTTGCTGCCTTCATATTTACAGTCATTACATGCATAAAGTGCATTGTGGTGATATGGTTTTACTTTTTACAGGTGGTTAAGCTTCTTGCCTACATCAGCGACAAAGATCTTTTTGCAGAGTTTTATAGGTATATGTTAGCATCTACATTATACATATTTGATCTTTAGCTGTTGTTCCAAAACTCCAATTTGAGTAACTAAATTTCTGTATTTTCTGGTTGCAGGAAAAAGCTTTCTCGGCGTTTACTTTTTGACAAGAGTGCAAATGATGATCATGAAAGATTGATCCTTTCAAAGTTGAAGCAGCAATGTGGTGGACAGTTCACATCTAAGATGGAGGGCATGGTAATTAAATGACCGAGTTTGTCTTGTGGTTGATGCTTTTCCAACTATTGACATTCTTTATTCCTTGTTTCCAGGTGACAGATTTGGCATTGGCAAAGGAGAATCACAGTCAGTTCAATACGTACCTTTCAGAAAATCCTGTTGCCACTCCTGGGATTGATTTGACAGTCACTGTCTTGACCACCGGTTTCTGGCCGAGTTACAAGTCCTCTGATCTTTGCCTACCTGTAGAGATGGTAAGCTGCTTTGGAATGTTTGATACTTTTTGAAGATATATAAACACAAGGGGCGGTTCAAAATGGGTTCTGTTCATTACAACTAGGTCAAAATGGCAAAAGGGCTGTCAGTTATATTTTGTCTAATTTTACTAATACTTGATGTTACATAAAATAAATTGTTTAAATAATTGATTTAGTAGGCCAAACACATGAATAGTGCTGCAAAATTCAAACAATTTGGCTTGTTGGAGTTGAGGGTAATCTTCTGATGCTCATTGGGTTTTCAGGTGAAATGTGTTGAAGTATTTAAGGAGTTCTACCAGACAAAAACAAAACACAGAAAGCTCACATGGATCTATTCTCTAGGGACGTGTAATGTGAACGGTAAATTTGATCAGAAAACCATTGAGCTCATTCTGGGAACTTACCAGGCAGCAGCTCTTCTGCTACTCAATGCTTCAGAAAAATTAAGCTACACCGAGATTAAGACGCAGTTAAATCTTGCTGATGATGATGTTGTGAGATTACTCCAATCCCTAGCATGTGCTAAGTATAAGATTCTCACCAAGGTGCCAAGCTCAAGAACTGTTTCAGAAACTGACGTTTTCCAGTTCAACTCAAAGTTTACTGATAGGATGAGGAGGATCAGGGTATGTATATCTATCTATCTTCTCCTTTCACCTATCTATTTTTTCTATTTATTGTGTGACCATATATTTTATACTCTTATTAGATTCCTTTGCCACCTGTGGACGAGAGGAAGAAAGTTGTGGAAGATGTTGACAAGGACAGACGATATGCTATCGATGCTTCAATTGTTCGTATAATGAAGTCTAGGAAGGTCCTTAATCATCAACAGCTTGTCTCAGAATGTGTGGAGCAGCTTGGTCGCATGTTCAAGGTTTGCCATTAATGCGTTTTACCATTTCATTGTATTTTGCTATGTGAAACTGGGCATGCAATCTCTTAACATTTACATTGTCAACTTGCTTTTGTGAACCGAGATCAGTGGTGTTCAAGTTTGTAGTGATAATTTATCAGCACTAGCCCCCCCTTTGCAGATATGTGTTACTAAATGTCTTTGTATTTGACTGCAGCCTGATTTTAAGGTAATCAAGAAGAGGATCGAAGATCTGATCACACGCGAATACTTGGAAAGGGACAAGGAGAACCCACAACAGTTCAGATACTTGGCTTGATCTGTAGTATTTTGACGACCATATTTTGTTGCAAAGGCATAGAGCAATGATTAAATGTCTTTTGCTGGTTATCCTGGGAACAATCTTTTGGGGAGGGGGGGGTCGATTTATTACTTTTGTGGATATGTCTTTTGGCAATCGATTTTGTGCAGTTGACTTGTTGAAATTCTGTTAGGATATTCTTGAAGAAGTGATATTTGGGAAGTATTGGCGCAGTTTTTAGGCATGATTTTTGTTACCAAGTTTCTGTTTTATAGCTTACTGTGGTTCCAACTTTATATTTAGTTGCATCAATTGACCAGTATGCATGGTGAAACAGTCAATTTGTTTTAACCAACATAAGCGTCATTGTAGATAAAAAGAACACATGATTTTGATTTAGGCTGTTTCCCTGCCATATTGATCCTTTTACGAAATGCTAGCACTTGTGAATTAATCATTGCAGTGCAATTTTGGATTGTGTAGTTAGGGAATACCATCTCGGACCGATATACTTGTTCGCACTGTACAAGTGGTTGCGTATATGAAGTCCGCAGCTTGCGATAATGTCTCGTGTCTGCACCATATTTGATCTTGTTGTTTCGTTATACGTGCCAGTTGAGAGATCTTATAGAAAGTACTAACAAAATAAAAAGTAATTGTGAGTTGTGACCATCCAATTTTAATTAAATACAATCCTACGTTCAAGATTTAAACAAAACCCACAGATCTTCACATTGACCAGGGGCAATTTGATAATTAATATGTTTTTTAACTTCACCCTCAATTTAAACGACAAACTTTTGGAAAAAATCGATTTCATCATAATTTCTAAAATTTAATCCTTTTTAATTTGGTATGAATTTTGTTAAAAATTTCGATTTTTTTTTTTACATATCAAATGGGTGTTAATTTTCTTAATTTTTTTACATATTCGACCCTAATTTTTACCCTCATAATGCCGAATCGTGAAAAACTTAAAATATGAAAGTTGTAGACTTTGGTTCACTCAGAAATTTGAATCACTCACATCCGATATGCTATGAGTGAGATATCGCACGTTAAAGATGACGTTTTAGTCATATTTGTTGCAAACAAAGTGTTTGATGAAATGTGTAGCTTAAATTTTTAGCGTTTAAATTGCGTCAAATGCTCTAATTTTTGTACCACAACGCATTATTAGTCATTTTATTAATTTAAGAATCAAAAAGCGATGTTTTTAATCGTTTTTTTTAATAAAGAAATATATGTTGTGTTCATCTGTTAGTCTTTGTTCATCAGTTAGTATTGTTCATCAATCAGTCTTTGTTCATCGATAATCTTGTTCAAAACTGATGAGGTGATGAACAATATTAACTCATGAACGATATTAACTGATGAACAAAGACTAACTGATGAACACTTTTGAACAATATATAGATTGGTGTTGTCTTGTTCATCAGTTCATCAACAAGACATCAACAAGACTGATGAACTGATGAACAATATATAAATTGGTGTTGTCTTGTTCATCACTTCATCAACAAGACTGGTGAACTGATGAACAAGACTAACTGATGAACACTTATGAACAACATGTAAATTAATGTTGTTCATCAGTTAGTCTTGTTCATTAGTTCATCAGTCTTGTTGATGAACTGATGAACAACATTAACTGATGAACAAGACAACACAAATCTATATATTGTTCATAAGTCTTTGTTCATCAATAATCTTGTTCAAGACTGATGAGGTGATGAACAATATTAACTCATGAACAATACTAAGTGATGAACAAATACTAATTGATGAACAAAACATATACTACATCCGTCCCATATTAATTGTCCTGTTTTGACTTTTTAAGTCTTTATTTCTTAACTTTGACCTTAAATATTTTTATTTGTGTTATATAATATTTAATAAAAATTATACCAATAAAAAATACATTTAAAACTCAATATATTCATATATTTTGCATCAAGTATTATATAACACAATTAAAAATATTTAATGTCAAAGTTAGAAATAAAAGACCTAAAAAATTCAAAGTGGACAGTCAATATGGGACGGAGGGAGTATTTCTTTATTAAAAAACGATTAAAAACATCGCTTTTTTTATTCTTAAATTAATAAAATGATTAATAATGCGTTGTGGTACAAAAATTAGAGCATTTGAAGCAATTTAAACGCTAAAAATCTAAGCTAGACATTTCATCAAACACTTTTTGTGCAACAAATATAAGTAAAATGTCATCTTTAACGGGTGATATCTTAGTCATATGACATTGGATTTGAGTGATTCAAAAACCCGTATAAAGAGTGAACCAAAATCTATATCTTTCCTGTTTTAGGTTTTTTCACGAATCAACATTTATGAGGGTAAAAAATAGGGCCAAAAATGCTCAAAAAATAAGAAAACTAACACCTATTTGATATGTAAAAAAAAGTTTCGAAATTTTTAACAAAATTTATACCAAATTAAAGAGGATAGAATTTTAGAAATTATGGTGAAATCAGTTTTTTTTTTAAAGTTTGTCGTTTAACAGATATGTGCGTTTAAAGTTTGAGGTGAAAAAGGAAAAAACGGGTCAAATTACTACTCTACCCCTTTGACCGAAATTAATTAAAAAAATAAGGTAGTTGACTAGATCTCATCCAACGGTGGAGATTACTTTTTAGACTTTGCAAATTCATGTAACTTTGCAATGGATCCGGTACCGTATGGCACTGGCCAAATGATGGGGGTGGGGGGTTCACGAAATTTTGAATGACAGTTCACGTGTGATCAACAGATTATGTTGTTTTTAATAATGTAGTTTTATTTGATCTAGTTTTAGAAAGTTTGTGAATAGAACAACTGATTGGTCAACTGATCGAATAACTTTGCACATAGATAAAGAAGAACATAGAATAGCTGAAGATTCAATATAAAATTGGCTGCCTAAGAGGATAAAGGCGTCCTCACTTCCTCAGTGCATTATACTATTTTGAGTGCAATACACTACCACATTGACATTACACACTTCTATGCACCAACACACATAAGGCTGGACACAGTCGTGACCGAGCATGACCCTGCCACATCAACTTTCTCTCTTCCATGACTAGACACGATCAAATTGCCACAGTCGGTAACAAAGTAAAAAAAAAAGAAAACAAGAAAGAAAGAAAGAAAGAATTGGTCGAAAGTTGGACCGATATTTATTTTCTTGGGTTGTCGACCGATACATGACCCATGCTCCACATCAGGTATGACCGATTAAAAAATCGGTCGACTGTCATGACCAACCGATTTTTTAAAGCCGACTGCGTTTAGCCTAAAACATTTACGTTGCATAGTGTAATTGATTTTCATGTCACTTTATATTTTTTATATTTTATTTACTTACATTTAATTTATTATAATAGCTGAATGAAGACATAACTTTAAACGAAAAATATAAAGTTTAGTAGGCTCCATACATCAAACAAGTATAGTTTATTTTCTTATATTACACGTATGTTCAAAAACGATATGGATTTTAACGTGCGCATGACATGACAATTTTGCAATGGATTGAACGGTGAAGAAGCTCCATTATATTATATGTATGCCATCTGGCCCATTGCGGATGGCCTTAGTGTGTGAGACCGCGATCTACAAACGACAAACTGGCACACCCTGACCTCATAATTGGTATATTATTAGGGTGTGTTTGTTTCATTAAGATGTTTTGGGTCTGAATTTGACTACCACATTTTACTGATAAGAGGTGGCTAGAAAGTCAAAATCTGAACGAAATAATGTTGTTTGTTTTTTTATAAGTGTCCGAATGATTTTAAGTGCTCGTTTTTGCAATTTGTTTATTAAACCAACGCATTGCGATAATAAGTAACTTATGTAAATATGAAACAAGACTTTTTATCATAAATATAACATAGTTAATAAACAATCAAATATATTATATAAAGTTTACAAAACGAGTAAGAGCCAGTAAGACAAGTCCCCCACCTCTTACTGAGTAAGATGTTATATGTCTAACTGGGTCTTACTCAAAAGAAAAAAAAAAACAAACAAAACGTCTGCTCTCCTCTTACTGGTAAGAGTAAGAGGGCTAGTAAGATTTTTTTTTAAAAAACAAACACACCCTTAGCTTTATAAACCTTTGCTAAAAGGGTTATAATCCCAATGTTAAATTGGGTGGAAATTAATGTCATAACTTAATAACCAAACAAAACACGATATGATGATGACTTTTGGGTCTGTAAATCTTGATTGTTGGTTTTGTAAATGCTAGACTGATTCTTTGTAAAAGCATGGTTCGTCGGACACCTACCACATCCAAATTCATAATACGTTGATAAAGGACAATTTCCTTCTATATTAATGTTTCAAGGATGAAATATCTGTAGGGCAGACATGCCTAACTGTTCTAAAGTTACTTAAATCGGGGACGTTTGATAGAGAAAATTTCAAAGAAATGAAATGAAGCAGAGAATAGAATCTCAGAGAATAAAAATCAGTAGAGAATTTTGTTCAATTCTAATGTTTGGAAACAACAGAGACTTGACCTCTGAGAAATGAATTTTTTTTATTTAAATAACATTTTGTCATATAAGACTCACATGTATTTGTTTGTTGATTTAAAAAAAAAATTATTTTTTATTTTTTCTAAATAACAATTCTTAAAAAATATTAAAAAAAAAAATTAAATTATTTAAAAAAAACTTATTTAAGAAAAATATTTTTTTTTAATTTTTTTTTTAATTTATTTACTTTCTTTAAAAAAAAAATTAAATGTATTTATTTAAAAAAAAAAAAACTTGTTTTTTCTAAAAACATATTTTTTAAAAATGTATTTATTTAAAAAAAACTTATTTTTTTTAAAATATTTTTTTAAAAAAATTATTTAAAAAAAAATATAGTTATTTAAAAAAAAAAACTTATTTTTTTTAAAAAAATATTTTTTCAAAAAAAAACGTATGTTTGGTACTAAAGTACAAATATAAGTTGAAAAAGAAAAAAAACATATCATGAAAAAATATTACGAATACTAACAATTCTCATTTCTCCAATTTTCCAGCCAAAAAGGATGAAAATCAAACTCTAAAATTTACACTACCAACTCCTTACCAATTCTCCCCAATTCTCATTTCTCCACCTTTTAATTTCTCTAACCAACCAAACAAGAGAATTCTATTCATTTACATTTCTCTTTTACCATTTCTCTCTACCAAACACACCCTTAAGTGCTACAAAATACATATGTCTAAAACTCATATTGAAATATTATAGTCAAGAGTTATGATAAATAAGCATACTAATTAGACCTACAAATAGACCTACTTCATTTACACATTCAATTTTTAAAATACATCATTTTCTCTCTCCTCATATTCATCAATCATTTTTAAAATACACCAATCACATTTGTAGGTCTCTTTTTAGATCCATTATTTAGGCTTATAAATCATTTTTCTATAGTCAAATATAAATATAGAAATAAGAGTAAATTACACCGTTTGTCCTTGTGGTTTGCGTTGACCGCAGGGTTTCGTCCTTTGACTAAAAAAGTTGCACCGTTCGTCCTTAAGTGTGAAACGTTATGCTTCATTAGTCCCTTGACCAAAAAACGTTAAGTTTGACCGTTAAACTCCCCTCATATGACTTGCACACGAGGGTAAAAATGTCATTTCATCTACCCTTTCACTCTCTCACTAACAAACACACACACCTCTCCCATCTCCCTCTAGACCCATGCCGCCGGCGACTATTTCGGCCACCGGAATCCGGCCACGCGTCACCGGAATTTACACCACCTACCCCATCGTGTAGATCGTGACCCCGTGATTCTTTTGACGTGACATACGCGCCGTGGACCCCAACCACGCGCCCAAGATCTGAGTTTTCGAGTGGGTTAAGGTTTTATTTTTGTAGGTAAATGATATATTGGTTCGATCCTCACGCGTACAAACCTATTCACAGTAACGTGAATCGGTGGGTTTCAACATAAAATGGTTTTATAGATAAATGATATATCGGCCTACATACGGCCTACATATTTAAAAGCTTTTTATTCTTTTCTTTCTGTAACAGATTTTGGTGGGTTCTTGTTTTAGTTATGAAAAAAAGAATTTAATGTTATTTAATTGTATGAACTTGAAGTGTAAGGTTGCATCTCCCAATGATAGAAATAAAATTAGTTTCAGCCTTATCTGAAATTCTTTGTTGAATTCATAATATTTGTTTCTGAGGGAGTTTAACTTTGCACATCTACATTAAATTATTACTACATTTTTTTTCATTTATAGGTTCATTACAAAACATGATCTGGATATAGTAAACTTTTTTATGTTCACTAACATAAAAGTTTTATTTTCTGAGATGTATAAAAAGTTAGTAAATGTTTGGATATGCTTATAGCAGAGATTGGTATATTCGTTTTCATGTAATTATTTGCCATTTTTATATTGTGATGGTCCACTTAAGATTTTTTTTCTTTATTGTTTTTGATGATTAAAAAAGATCTTGTAAAAAATTGATTTTTGATCTTTTTTAATTGTTTCTAATAAAAAGGTGGGTGTTAGTTGTGGTTGATGGGTTGTTTTTTTGTAGATCATTAAAAATTGTTTTGTGTTGGTGGGTGTGACAATGATCAAAATTTGGGTGGTGGTGGTCGGATTATGTTGACTGGAGAGACGGTGGCAAATGGTGAAGATGATGATAAGGGGCAGATGATGAAGATGATGATAATGATAGTGGATAACCGTGACATTTATGTATTGAAAAGGAAGAGAGAGAGAAAGAGTGAAAAAGGGATAAAACACTAAATTAATACTTTGTCTTTTATATATAAAATGACGAATTTACCTTAATGTGCAAGTCACATGAGGGGAGTTTAACGGTCAAACTTAACATTTTTTGGTCAAAGGACTAATGACGCATAACGTTTCTCACTTAAGGAACGGCGCAACTTTTTTGGTCAAAGGACGAAAGGCTGCGGTCAACGCAAACCACAAGGACGAACGGTGTAATTTACTCTAGAAATAAATATAAATTTAGAACAAAATTTGTTTCTCGTAGTTTCTTTGGTCCCTATATTCGAGTGGTATTTTCTTGGGTATAATAGTTTACACCGGTGATAATCCACTTTAAATTCCTATCACCAATGGCAAAAAGCTGGCGATGAAATTAGTCGTGCAAAATTTGTTACTCCATTGTACCTAGAAAACAGGTTTTTTAAGTCGATTATGTTATATAATTCACACTATTAGACAAGGATCATGCTGTGTTTGGCAAAGGGTTTATGGGAGGCTTATGGGACTTGGGCTTTTAAAATAAGTCGGCTTATAAAATAAGTCTCGTTTGTTATGCAGGCTTATGAAATCATAAGCCCCTAAAAAAAGCTTAAAACTTTAGCCTCATAAAATGGGCTAAAAACTTTAACCCGAGGCTTTTGAACAATAAATTAATTATTTAACCACAAAAATATCAAACATATACAAAAACTCATTTAATTATGTACTTTTTAGTAATTTTGCAATAATAAGCCTAAGCTTAAGCCCCCATTTCCAAACAAGTTTGGAAAAATACAATTTCAACTTCGGCTTATAATAAAAGCCTTAACCCCAGCCCCAACCCATTGCGTCAAACATACCCTTAGTAACTGGGAGCGAAACCATTAATTTGACACGAAAATCAGGCAATATGAAATTACTAAAAACTATTAAACATTGATCAAAATTAATAAGATAAAAGGGCGTTACTAATAACAATTTGGTTTATGTTCGTTTCATCAGAGTCCAGGAAGGAGGAAAACGAACACCAAAGTAGTAAACTTCCTTCTAAAAAAGATAACATTTAAATCATATACATATCAATGAGAAAGTGTGAGCTGCTACTTGTTGATACAAAAGTTGGGCGTTCCTTGTTTGAGCTCCGGTTCTTGTATAAATTGGATGTTGCTACTTGAGACCTGCACACTAAGTAAACAGAAAAACACCGTTAGGCTTATCGTGGGATTGTCTCCCACGACTATCCTCCGGCGTGAGAGTAAGTAATCGGTTTTTAGGGTTAATGGAAAGTTAGGGTTTTAGATCGTACCTTTAATGAGGGCTGGGATGCCCTTTATATACACACGCAATCCTTACTGGTTGCGTATTCCCCAAACTTCGGCGTATCCCGCCTAAGTCGGTCATTGGATACATATCTCCGAAAATAAGAGATATTTCTTAACCCATAAATAACTTTGGGTTTAGGCCTTTGTGGGCCCAAACCGTTATTGGGTTAGCCCAGTCGTGCTGGGCTCGCTAGTAGCGGTCATTGGTCGGGTTAGTGACCCGAATGTAGACTATACGTCATCATGTCCCCCCAGTCTAGTATGCGCAGTGACGAACTGCGGATGCTAGACTAATAACTGCAGCAAATAAAAACTGTGAAGCGTAGCAAAGAAGCTAAACAGACTTCCCGCCGTTAAAGATACACGGTGTATCTAGACATAATATTTAAAATGGACGCCTCGTAAATCGGGGGAAAGTAACTGTAAGCACGTCACCTCAGTAGATCCTAGCCACTCAAATAGAGATAGTGGAATCCACGTGTCATTCATCGCGTGGATGAGGAGACCAATATAAGTATCCGTTTGCTTATTACTGTGATTATCACAGTAAAAAACGCATTTCCACCATTAAAAAAGCTTCGAATTTCCCAGCAAGAAACCGTAATACTTCAAAGGTAACCGCGCGTGCGCATATAAAAAAGATACAATGGTTCGAGGTTTATCTGATTTCACATCCGAAATAACTGAGGACGAGCTCCTAGAGTTCGCTTCAGATTATTATATACCCCTCGCGGTGCATCCGGTAGTTCCGAGTGCACAAGCGTCCATTGCGGACTTCCCTGAAGGGTTCGAGTTCGCAAATCAGCGTGTGCCCATATCGCTATTTTGAGCGACATATAAAACTATTATCGTTTGCATATATCCCAGCTGCACTGCATAGGTGCAGCTAAAATCACGAATTTCGAGGTAAATTGCCGATTATTGGCAATTAACCCGACCATCCATCTGTTCCGCGCGTTTTACCACACAACGTGGTCAAACGGGTGGGTATCCTTTGCTAAGCGCGTTGGGCGGCTTCAGTGTTATACTGAAAAATTAGATGCGCTGAGGAATTGGAGAGAAACATTTTTCTGGGTAGACGACGCGTGCTTCCCATCGCGCTTCGATTTTTACACCCAGGGTACACTGCCAAAGGATGAGCGCCCCCTCCCTGGATCGTACAATGCGGAGGATGCGGATACAATAAACACCAATCGCATCCCCATCAGTTCCTACCCTGAGGAATTTTTGGTGCACATGGGCATTAGCCGCAATTATTTTGGTAGTCCTGAGGAGGTTCCAATCTTCTTAGGCGCGGATGGCCAGGGTGGGTGCTCGTCCTTTGCATTCCTTTACTTTTGTAATGTAAGCCTTTCTTCTTCTATTGTAATTATAATAACTTGTTTGTTGTTGTCTTCTGTGGCGCAGAGATGGATCTATTTGCCGTTGTGAGATTGGCGAAGCCGCGCCAGGCCACTGTGGGGGTACGCCCGTTGAAGGAGGGAGAAGAGCCTATTCTAGAGGCTACATCTGGGCGTACCGTGGAGATGGAGCTGGGAGAAGCAGGGGCTAGCTCATCTGTCGCACTGGAAGCGACCCCACTGCAGAGCGTGCCGCATCCTAGAGTACCTTCCCCAGTGGCACAGCCATCACAAGTAGCTGTGGCGGAGCACATGGAGGAAGAGGAGGAGGAAGAGGATCCCTTGTTGAAGCGCAAGAGATCACCTGGAGGGGAGGGCGCAAGCTCGTCGAGGAAAAAGCGCCCCGTTATCCTAACGGTGGAATCATCATCGAGCGACGTTGCGTCGCCTCCTCCCTCTGCTGATACAGCTGGCCCGCAGTAAGTAATGTCGTCAAAGTTTTTAGCGCATCAACTGTTTATGTGAGAAATTAATAATTCTCTTTCTCGCGTGCAGGTTTGAACAGTCTGCAGAGTCGCCCCCCAGAGATAGTCCGGTACACTCTGAGCCAAATAGCAAAAACGCTGAGCCATTGGCGACTGAGGATGCGCCCATGGATCAGCTGGTTGAGGAGTTGATGCTGGCGGCTGCGCATCAAACTTCACTTGTTGAGAAGCTAAAAGCCAAGGTTTCTGGGGAAGGCAGCCAAGGCGCTCTAAAGGATAAAAAAATTGCGTTGCTGGAGGCGCAGTTGGCGAGCGCGAAGGCCGAAGCAGAGGGCCTAAGTTTGTACTCCCAAAAGCTCGCTGAAGAGAAAATGGCGCTAATGGGTCAAATAAGCCAGGAGCGTGCTGAGTCAGCAGGGTATAAGTCTTCTTGTCGCTGGGCTCTGAAGTATCTAGAGAAGGGTAAGGACACGTTGACCTCGCAATTGGACGATTTTGGTGCCACTGTGAGCAGTGCTCTGGAAACGCAAGAGATGAAATTGCGCAAACTAAGCCTGGAGTACGATGAGGAGTTGTATCCCCAACTTCTGTCAACAATCGCTGAGCGCAGGTGGCTCATTAGCCATGGCCTGCGACTTGCTGCGCTCAGTACCTTGGAGTCGCAGGAAGTGGTGGATGCCTTCGGGGGAGTGGTTCAGTGTGCACTGGCGCGGGGTAAATCAGAGGCTGTTGAGGAGCTTCATGAGGCTAAGTTGTTGAAGGTGCCCGTGGATAAGGTACCTGGGTACAATGCGCAATCATATGATGAGCTGGTGGCTGCTATGGAGAAGATGAAGTCATTGGAGCTTCCCATGATCTCTGAGTTAGAGCGCGACCAGGATTTCCCCATAGGGGTCATTATGGAGGGGCTGACCTTAGCTCGGCACCGCGCTGAAAATGCGGAAGCGCAAGCTGATTATTTTTTGAAGCCTGATGAATCCCAGCTTCAAGTGCCTGTTTTTGCTCGTCCGCGTGATATCTTGAATCCCTTTGCTCTAGAAAAGGAAGTGCCGTTGAAGAAAGTGCTGGAAGCGCATCTTACCAGGCTTGCGAAGAAGGAAGGGATTAAAGGTAAGGCAGTTTTGTGCGGCGTTGGTGCAGCTCATCTTCCCAGATCTGACGGGATACCGGTTAGTGTTGCCACGGTGTCTCGCCAAGACTCCGATCTATTGAAGAAGTTGGATGAGGTTGGAGACGCTGCTAGCTGTGCGGGTAGTTCATCTCTGAGACGTTGCCATAGTTTGTAATGTGTGGACTGTATCTTATGTTGTAAATAATATTTTGTAAGAACGTATGGTACTTAATAAAATATTACTTTTTGTTGAATGTCATGGCGACTTATCATATTTGTACTTAGTTACTTGTCTTTCCATGAAAAACATGCGTACTGTCTAAGAAACAAACTGTTGTATAAGCGCGAGTAATCGTTGTTGTTCATAATTATGTATGAACTATCATACTTATAAAATATTAAGTATTTCGAACATAGTCGTGTATGTTGGTATACGCAGCGTACTGCGAATATCATAGTAAGGAGCCAAGTGTCTTGATTCCTAATTTGTTAAACGCGCATAGTATGCATTGTTGCGCATTCATCGTGGGATGCGCACGTAACTTATTCCAACGTCTTGAGAATAAGGTGTTTAACAAGGATACGTGATCCACTGTTGATGGGTTTGCAACCCTCTTACTCAACGAGTTATTTAGTAGGTTTACTCATCCTTTTACCATCGTGGGCTTTTTAGGTGCATGCACGCCATGTAGGCAAAAGATAAAAAATGTTAAGACATAAAGTATATGGAAATAACAAATTGAAATGTGTCGCGGAATTAGCTAGAAACCGCGACGGTTTATTGATACTTGCAAGTTTTTATGAAAGAAAATAAATAAGACATTTGACTAAGTAAAACAAAATGTAAATACACGGATATTTATTGGGCACTTCATTAAAGTGCAAGAGTGTCCGTGCACTGGGCCGTAGCCATTCCTAGAGATAACATCGTTTGAGATTGAAAATGTTCCATGTACGCGGTAGTTCCCGACCATCCATGTCTCGCAGCTTGTACGCGCCTGTTCCTAATGCTTCAGTAACCTCATAGGGTCCTTCCCACTTCGGTCCAAGTTTTCCTGTGTCTTCTGCATGGCTCGCATCATTGGCGCTGTAAACGAAGTCACCTGGTCTGAATGAAACACTTCTTACTTTAGCATCATAGTATCCCTTCATTTTTGACTTTGACCTTGCTTCACATATGGCTGCGCGCTCGCGTCTTTCTTCCAACAGGTCCAAGTCGATACGCCGCTCGTCATCGTTGGTTGCCACATTGATTTCAGCAGTGCGAATAGTTGGCATCCCGATTTCGGCTGGTATAACGGCTTCTGTCCCATAGACTAGAGAAAAGGGAGTGTCTCCCGTGCTAGTTTTGATTGAAGTGCGGTGCGCCCACAGAACATGTGATAATTCTTCTACCCATCTTCCTTTGTGCCTGTCCAGACGTGCCTTAATTCCTTCACCCAGACTTCGATTTGCACGTTCTACTAGGCCGTTAGTTTGTGGATGTTTAACCGATGCGAAGTGCTGCGTGATATTCAACTTCTCGCACCAGTCCTTGAAGGGATTATCGAAAAATTGTTTCCCGTTGTCCGAGATGATTTCCCCAGGTAGTCCGAAGCGGCATACAATATTGTCCCAAACAAAGCGTTTGACCTGATTGCCAGTAATTGTTACAACTGCTTTTGCTTCGATCCACTTTGTGAAGTAATCTATGGCCACTATGAGAAACTTCAATCCTCCTGCGGCAACGGGGAAGGGGCCTGCAATGTCGATACCCCACTTGTAGAATGGCCATGGCGCCGTTATAGGCTTTAGCTCCTGTTGTGGCTGGCGCGGGATGGGCCTATGAACCTGACAATCGCTGCACTTTCTTATTAATTCCCGCGCATCACGATGCATGGTGGGCCAGTAGTATCCTGACCGTAGGGCGCGCGCCACTACCGATCGTGGTCCTGAATGCATGCTGCATGAACCGGCATGGATTTCCCAGAGTACATAATTTGCTTGTAGGGGGCCGACGCAGCGGAGCCATGGCTGTAGAAAGGAGCGTCGATATAGTACACCGTCTCGAAGTTCGAACCTCTGTGAGGTGCGACGTGTTCTTCGGGCTTCCTTCTGTTCTTGGGGCAATACGCCCTTGCTGATAAATTCCATTATTACCGTGGATATTTCCATCTCCGAGATGGATTTGCTCTTCAACGTTTCTACCAATACTTGTTTTGACAGGTGTGCAAAGCTTGTGGATGCAATCTTGCTTAGTGCATCCACCTTTCGATTTTCCCCTCGAGGAACCTGCTTGATGGTAAACCTGTCAAAGCCTTGGATTAGTGCCTTTGTCTTGTTGAGGTATTGGATCATGTTTTCCTCTTTAGCCATGTACTCGCCCAACACATGGTTAGCTACTAGCCGGGAATCCACATTTGCTTCCAGGTTGCGTACACCCATTATGGCTGCAATGCGTAGTCCGGTGATTAGGGCTTCATACTCTGCCTCATTGTTTGTCGTTGTGAATTCAAAACGCAGTGCGTAAGTGAATTCCATTCCTTCCGGACTTGTGAGGATGAGGCCTGCTTCTGACCCATCCGCGCATGAAGATCCATCCGTGAACAAGATCCATGGGTCTTGTAGTTCTTTCTTGCTTGGTGATGGTGCATCCTCAGTGTCTGGTTTTTCAATGATGAAGTCTGCTAGTATCTGCCCTTTTACTGCAGTGCGTGGCCTGTAAGAAATGTTGTGTTCACCTAGTAACACACTCCACTTCTGCAGTCGTCCCGATGCGTCGGGTTTGGAGATAATTTGCTTAATCGGTTGGTCTGTGATTACTGCTATGGGGTGCGCTTGGAAGTACCTGCGCAGCCGTTTAGCGGCGAACACTAGCGCCAAGACCAACTTCTCCATTGCGCTGTAATTAATCTCCGTTTTCTTCAGCGCTTTACTCACAAAGTACACAGGTGTTTGTACAGAATTCCTATCCGTCAGCAGTACCGCGCTGACTGCTCCATGAGTCGCAGATAAATACATAATTAATTCTTCCCCTGGTCAGGGTGCGACTAGTGTTGGGAGCGTTGCCAGGTGTTGTTTAAGCTGTGTAAAGGCTTCTTCTGCCTCCGTAGTCCAAAGAAAATCTCCCTTTTTTATACACTTCTTGAGTGTTTTGAAGAGAGGGAGTGACTTGTCTGCTGATTTGGACAAGAATCTATTTAGACCGGCCAATTTTCCATTAAGAGATTGGACTTCCTTCAACGTGCGCGGTGAGGGAAGTTTGATGACAGCCTTAGTTTTTTCTGGGCATGGTTTAATGCCATCAGGTTCTATCAGGTATCCGAGAAACATGCCTTCTGTAGCGCCAAAAGTGCATTTCTTAGGATTTAACTTCATGTTGATCTCTTTGAGAGTCCTAAATGTTTCCTCGATGTCGCGCACCAATTCTTCTTCAGTATGGCTCTTTATGACCAAGTCGTCAACGTAAACCTCTAGATTGCAGCCCACCTGTTTTTCGAATGCATTATCTACTAACCGTTGGTAGGTGGCGCCTACGTTCTTCAAACCAAAGGGCATTTTAGTATAGCAGTAGACACCTTGGCTTGTATGAAAGGCCGTTTTTTCCTCATCTTCCTTAGCCATCTGGATTTGGTGGTATCCTTTGTATGCGTCTAGGAAGCATTTGAGTGGGTAACCACACAAAGACTCTACCTTCCAGTTTATCTCCGATAGTGGGTAACAGTCTTGTGGACATGCCTTGTTGAGATCTGTGAAGTCCACACACATCCGCCAGCTACCGTCACTCTTCTTCACCATGACTGGGTTGGAAAGCCAGCCGTGATAGTAGACTTCCCGCTGTTGTTCCCTATTCACTATCGTTAAAAAGGAATAATTAAGTACTTAAAGCAATTTAACAGTGAATAATGACTGAAATTAACATAAGTAAAACACACAAAGTAATTTTCAACATCATATTCTTATTAGAAATAAATCAAAAGAATACGTTACCCAAGTACTTGCGGAATAGTACTTGGGATTGAAATGACAAAGTTTGGGTGACTCCTCTCTAAGCTCAGGCTAAGTCTGAGCACAACTCTTAGAACCCACTGAGCTAGCTCAAGGATAAAGTTGTATTTGGAGGAGTGAAAAGTTGGCTTGTGTGTATGTGTGTTTTTACAATTCACAAGCTTAAACTTTTCACTCATTCTCTTATGCTATTTATACAAGTATGATTATTAACTTTATCCTAGAAGACAAAAACATGGATCACAGCAAACACGAATATTGATATATTCGGTTACTGTTCACCTTTCTATAGTAGGCGGCGAAGCTTCTTTCCTTGATAGAGAATCGCCGCTTACTATAAATGGGAAGATATGATCTTGATAGATTGAGGACGTGTATAGACTGGATAAACACTTGAGGGACTTAGTTTTATCTAGGTAAAACTTTCCCGCCTAATCCAGCTCATTCTTCAGTCTTTAAAGTCTTCAGTCTCTTTCTTCGTTTGTCTTAAGTGTTTAAAGGTGGAGAGGAGTCGAAGGGATTCAGTGAGTTATTGTCATCACTTACTGAATCCACTATCTTCTTCTTGACTTAGTCTTCACCCTTTAAGTTCCGCCTTGCAGAGTGGAGAGGCTCCTTCTTCGCCTCATACTAAGTGTCTTGAAGATAGCTCACTGAGAGACTATGCGCTCAGTGACCTGATTGTGTTTAACGGATTAAATACTTAGGATATTTTCTATTC
Organism: Chrysanthemum makinoi; assembly: GCA_910596185.1. Classification (NCBI taxonomy): domain Eukaryota; kingdom Viridiplantae; phylum Streptophyta; class Magnoliopsida; order Asterales; family Asteraceae; genus Chrysanthemum; species Chrysanthemum makinoi. The sequence continues at coordinate 88,564,712 of OU343223.1, read as the reverse complement.
AAATCCTAGTTTAAGGGTTTGGGTATTTATGAACCAACAGTCTCCCCTATTTGGATATACAAATAGCCTACGTGTTTGATCAGTGTAAGTGAGCAAAAAGGCTTCTTCTTACACTGAATATACTAGTGAATACAATAGGGAACATTTGAGTAATTTGACAAAAACATACATCTTTTATTGATCAGATTACATATTTCCTATCACTAGTACAAAAAGATAAAATGATGTCAGTCCAGATGGATACCCAGTGCTTCGAGCTTTACTTTCTTGGTGATGAGTGTTTCCCTATCAGGATGGTCTCTTATCTTTGCATTCAGGTCTTGACAGAACCTGGTGTTTGCTGGGGATTGGATCTGAGAGGCCACTGGAATATAGCTGATCATTGCAGCTACACCAGCCTGATCAATATCACTCCATCTTTGAAATGCTGGGTTTCCATAGACATCAATGTGGAATAGCCCTCTTCCAGGCTCTTCAATCACCAAACAGTTCACAAATTTGACACCCTCAGGCAGCTCTCTGTTGCATTCTAAGCCAGGCACTTTGATTTGGTGGAACTCAACTCTTTTTCTTTTGCCAGTGGAAGTTTGTGGTTGAGATCCTTGAGGTGCAGTCAAGGCAGGCTGAATTCCCAGTTGGGCAGGTGCATCCCTCAGCCTTTCATATCTTTTGCTGAGCATCTTCATCAGCTCCTTGACCACCTTATTTTGCTTCTTTCAAATGATTGGACCAAGTTCATCAAGTTCAGTGATCCCAAAGTCACTGAATTTTAAGGGATCATGAACCTCAAAGTGTCTTTTGTCATCCCCTCAGTAAACATTCATAGCCAATGGTTTGGTGTTGGGAATAATCTTGACATCAGTGATTTTTTCAGGAAGCCTTCGGCTGTTCATTGTCCAATTGTATTCCTCAATTCTGCTTTTCCTGAGAGCTTCAGTTTTCTTTCTCTTTTCTTCATACTGCTTTCTCATTGCAACCATTTGAGCAGCCTGAGCATCCTTGAACTTTTGTCCTGCTGACCCTTTGGGAGCTTGCTTGCATCTAATCCCATATTCTCAGCTTCTTCAGCGACTACCTTTGCCAGTTCTTCTCTGTTCTTTTTCTCTTCCTCAGCTAGTTTCAATCTTCTTTCTTCTTTAGCAAGATGTTTACTCAGCTGTTGAGGTGTGAGCAGGTATTCGGTGTCGCCGATTTTATAGGGAATCTTCTCAGGCTCAGCAGTCGTCATTATGCCTTTGCCTTTGTCCTGGCCTGAAGAAGATGATGCAACCAAGGGTGGTGTTGTTGTGATAACTGCCAGTGTTGTTGATGATGATGTTGGTGGGATGGATGAGATGGGAGTTGCTGTGACTGGTGGTGATGTTGATGTCGAAGCTACAGAGACTGATGATGTTGGCTCCCCCTCAGTGTGAAGAGGAGTTTCTTCAGACAATATTCTCCCCTCAATGTTGCCGTAGCGTCAGTGAGGGCAAGAGTTGGTGTTGGTGCTGGGGGGACGGAGCTGCTTGACCCTTGAAGGCTTGATAAATCTCAGTGATCATTGCCTTCATGTCTGAGGTGTCAGTTTGAATACCAGTGACTTTTGCTTCCAAATTAGCGTGTGAAATTTCAAGAGCGGTCATTCGGGCCCAAGATTCCGGGCCAGAGAGGATGCACGAGCCAATGTAGCCACCTCGTATTCAATGAGTCAATGTAGCTTGAAGAGACGGGACTGATGATGGAAGACCCTGAACATTTGCGGACTTGAGCGATCTAACAGTTCAGTAAGGCGTGAGGATTGTTGCAAGTATGCCTCGGTAGCCTTTAGCACTTGAGAGTTAATATTTGGATCTTCTCGACAAACTCCTTGATTTCATCGATCTTGCGGCAGATCACGAAGATGCCTTAGAAGTTAGCCATATTTTCATCCAGTCGGTGAATTTGGTTATACATCAAGTCCCTGTGCTCATGAACATTTTCATCGAAGCCCTGTACCTCTGCCTTTAGATCAGCATAACTTGCAGCTGCCTCAGTATGTTGTTCCCACAATGTTTTAGTAACCCAGAGTATAGCTTCCTTGAAGCCCTGTGATCCACTGAGCCAACTGTCTTCATGAGGGAAGAACATTGTCAAACACTTTGAATTCATCGAGCTTGAAGATTGAAGCATGATCATCACGTTGGAATGGGGATGCAGTATGCTCCTTTGGATCAGGCTGAGGCTCTTGTTCAGATTGAACCTCAGCGTCCATTTCTTCTCCAGCTGATAAAATCTCATCTTTAGTTTCAGCAAGGTCATCCTCAGAGAATAGAATACCAGTGACATCAGCAATTGTGAGCAAGGGGTTGGTGATGGGTTCCATATCAGCGGGTGGTATATATCCCTCTGATACTTTATCCCCCGTTGACCACTCAGACACTGGTGGGAGTTTCCCAGTGCCTTCTCTGGAGTCGGGATTGGTTTTGGGTTCCGTATCGGCGGGTTGTTTCTTTCCCTCCGAGTCTTTGTCCCCAGTGACCCTGAGACACGGTGGGTGTTTCCCAGTGCCTTGGCGGGAGTCAGTGATTGTTGTATCCTATATGGGTTGTTTGTTTCCCCTTGAGTCTTTGGGATCGATCAGTGTGCCCTCAGACAAAACTGAAGAAAACCGAGCACGAGAGAAAGAAGAATGTAAAAAGCTGAGGCTGGGAAAGGAATTTGCAAGTTTGGACAATCAATTCTCAAAATGGCAGTTTTAGTCCCTGAAGATTCAGAATTGTCATGTTTGGTCCTTGGAATTTTCAAAGATGGCAAATATGGTCCTTGAATTATTGGAAATTGTCAAGAAAGACCCTGGGATTACTTTTTCAGAATTACACTCTTGGTCCCTGGATTTTCAGAAAATACATGAATGGTCCTTATGGTTGCACATGGGTTTAATGCTAATCCTAAGTCCAAAAAATTACACAAACCCAAATATCCAAAAGCCCAACCATTACAAAATCCGGCCCAAGCCAATCCCCAAACCCTTATAATCTAATATCCGGTTTATCCACCCCATTTTACCCAATATACCTGGTCAACCAACCCATGACCCGGCCAAACAAAAATAATATAAATAAACCCAAACGCGCCCAAAACCAATAACCACCCGATTCTGTTTAACCTCCATCATCTCAATTACCCGGTTATTTCAATTTACAGTACACTAAGTAGCACCACGTGTCAGTAGGATTGTCGAGGGTGCCAAAGTGGCGAAGGGAGCATCCTTATTGGTTGAGACATGTCACCAAGTTGATCCAAAGGCCACAAATGATTGGAGTGATGATGCAATAGATCAATGGCGAGATTAACGTCTAGGAGCTTCTGAAAGGCATCCCAAGCTCTTCCCAACTGCTATAAAAAGACCCTTCACTCACAAGCTAAAATCGTCCAATTTCTATGCTTTTATGAGATTGTTACCATTAACTTTACTTGTCAATTTAATGTTTTCCTAGATAGTTTTTTAATACGTTTTCATTTAAATTTCAGTTTTGTAATCTTCAAGTTTATTAATAAAATTTTGGTTTAATGTTCTTTGGCTCCGTTTCCTTATTTCGTTTTGATGTACTTCATAGCCCTTAATTACTGTTTAGTCAAGCTTGATTAAGTTCATTATTGCTTAAATGAGGTTGTTCATGTTGTAGCTTGCTTTTAATTCCAAGTTTTTGAAAACGTCAACGAAAGTCAAATACAAAAGTCAAATCTATTTCAAGTTAAATTTCGGTTTGAATCTGTTTTTATGGTGGCTTTTATGTTTATTGAGGCAATTAAATTCAGTACAATTGAGATTTCATCTAGTTTTAAGATTTAAAGTGCATTTTTGAAGTTTAAAAGAATTTTTGGATTTGTTATTTTAAGGTTTTAACTGTTTTAGAGCCTTGGTGATCATAGTTTTCAAATTTACAAGTCAAATCTGTGTTTTCATTTCTGAAGTAAATCGTTTTCAGCATCATGTTTTTCTGCCTGAGTTGTCGATCTTATGCCATCTTCCAGGACAAAACCAGGTTCATAGTTAGATTTAATTGCTTTTTCTTATTGTTAGGATAGCCAAATTTATCTATTTTTAGCTTATATACCCTTTAGATACCTTTAGCTTGTTTGGATTGTATGTCAAAAGTTGGTTTCGTCTCTTGTTTCTGTTCTGCTGCAACACTCATGATCTTTTATGTGTCTGCCCATATAAGTAGTTTTGCAGCTTAGATCCTAGTTTGAATATGAAATTAGTCAGTGTTAGATTAGTTCTCTTTGTTCACTATACATCTAGGATCATCTGAGTTACATTATTTAAGCCTTAGGAGCATTTTAGATTAGCAAATTCAGGTCTGCAAGTAGCCATAGAATTAGCTTAATCGGTACGCATCGATTTCCATTTGTCCCATTCCATGTTGTTTTGATTTTTAATTTCTTAATCTTTAGTCATTAGAAGCTGAAACTTAGGATTTAGAAACTTTGGTTGGTTGTGGTTATCTAGGTATTTTTAGTTTATTTTTGTGATTTTTCTAAATAGCTTATTATAGTGCTTAAAGTTGGACATATAGGGCCGTTTGGAATTTAGAGTTAGAACCTGAGCTTGTGCTTAAATTCCTATAGCTTGAGCTTAATTGACCCATTTCTGTTGCATGAGTTTAGTTTCAGTTAGAATATGGTAGTTTTAGCTTATGGTAGCTTTGTGTAGCTTATTGAGGCTTATTGCTTATTTCAAGTGCTTATTTTCATTAGTAGTGTGCCCAAATCATTGTTCTTGTACTCCAAATTGGTTTATGTTATTTTTCCCTAGTTCTCTATATTATTTTATAGTATTCTGGAAGTTTTGATATTTTTTACTGTTCATTTGCTATTTTTCTGCATTTTATGTCATTTTCTAGCATTTTTAATTAGCTTTTAATACAAATAATTCATTAAATGTTCTGAAAAATGCAATTTCAATTTTCTTAGGTTTAGAATATTCAAAAAGTCATAAAAAGTATTTTTCCAGATTTTTCTTAGATTAAATAGTATTTTTTAGCATTTAAATTAGTTTTAAATAGTTTTTAATTCATAGAAAATAGAAAAAAGTTCAGAAAAATACAATTCCAGTTTTGAAAAGTCTTTTGAGTAATTTTAGATTTTTGAAAAATAGTTTCATAATTTTCACTTTTGTTTTTATAATTTTTATTATTTTTAATTAGTTTTAAAAGTTTAAAATTAGTTTTAAATTCAAATAAATTCAAGAAAAATCATAAAAATTAGTTTTAATTCTTAGATAATTTTCTAATATCATTTTTAGTATAAAGTAATTTTAGATTATTTTTAGGACTTAGAATAGACGTAGTTGCATTTTATTTACGTTTCATTTAATACATTTTAGTTTTATTCGCATATTTAGGATTCCCCGTAGTGTAATTTCCCTTTTATGCTTCCCTTGCCCCGTAGTTTAGAAAACTTCAAATTATCCCCTTTTCCCATTCAAATCCCGATAATCGCGACGTGAGTTGGAAATTCCATTCAACCCTCGTTCGGAACGATCTCGGTGCTCAAACCTAACACGTTTGAGTTACCCACATACTACACAACTCTCTTATTATTGATCTCTTCCCGGAGGAATCAATTTTTGGCGCCGCTGCCGGGGAGGGCTTGTAGCGAGTTTTCGTATTCCGTCTCGAATCGCGTGCATTTGAAGATCCTTCCCCGAGTGAAGTTATCGTCGTTTTTGTATATATATCTTTTTCAAAAACCCAAAATTTTTTTTAAAAATACCAAAACATTCTTCCTAGAGTGTTTACAAAACCATAAAAATTAAAAAACCAACAAAACAAACCCGAACTTTAATTGTTACGTCGGCTCACCTTGAAGGTACAACCTATACACGGGGTATAAGGAAAGTCTTGACATTAAATGCGGTGAAGAACGATCCACTCTTCGGTTCCGCTACGCTGGCGTACTTTTGAGAGCTACCGAGCATCGGTTGACGCGACGGTTACAAAAATATTGTGTTTTCAACATTTTCTTAAATATAAAAACCCAAAAAGATTTTCCTTTTCAAAATTTGTTTTAAAAACTCAAAAATATTCTTCTTTATCCTCTAAACCGATAATTCTTTCTCCTTAACCCTCTATATGTTTAATTCTCATGGAAACAATCAATTATCGTCATTGTTTCCATTGCAAAGGCCGTATGGAAGAAGATCAGTATTGTTGTCTTAATCCAGAATGTGTATGTGAGCGATGTGGACACCCCGGTTCTAAAAATCTTGCTATTGGTGCGACTTAGCCGACAAAAAATCTCTAGATGACTCTAAAAGTTTTTCTGACCATCCGCCACAACCCGAGATATGTTCTTATCGCCGTTGCCTTCATTGCCAAAGCCGTATGGAAGAAAATCAATATCGATGTTTGAAATGTTTGCGACTGGGCGGAAATAATTGTCGAAATGGATTTTGTAATGTATGCCAAAATTTTATTAATCCAAATCCAGATCTCGCCCGTCTTTATGCACGGCTAGAACAAAAGAGTGCTCTTTATAATGACATAATTGGAGAACCCTCGATTCCTACTCCTTCTCGGTGAGGAAATGGAATATGTTTACGAGCCGAAGTGACTCCCGAGCCTATCACGGAAATGGTGGAAATAGCTAATTCTTATCCGGATAATTCTTCGATTTATCAGCTTCTTATGCATATGGTGCAGAGGACCGAATATGGGGAATTGTCGGTTGTAGCAATGGAAAATCTGGAACCGAGTTTCACCACAATCCTTACTATGAGACAACCGATTTTCCTAACCAACCTCTGTACCACGAGCCGGAATCATACTCTTGTGAGTACTGTGGTGGTCCTCACCAAGGTTTTCAATGTCAAGCTCAAATTAACAACTCAACCTTTGGTTATGAACCTTACCCTTATTCGTCACAACAACAATCATACTTTGTGAGTATTGTGGAGGTTCGCACGTTAATTCCGATTGTCAAATGCAAAATCCGATTGTTTACGAGCAAGTACCTTGTGACAATTACGATTATTATTATAACCCACCTCCACAATACCAAGAAATTCAACCGCAAACTCCGTCAGATGATCAAGAATTTCACCAAGGTTGTTTCAATATAATACAAGAGTTAAAGGAATTAAAAGAATTGCTTAATAAACCGGTTCAAGAAAAAGATCCTAATCCGAAGACCTATCTGAATTATTAGCGAAGAAGCGCGAGAAAGTGATCCAACATCGTCCAACTACCTATTATTCGATTCGATTCGATGCGATTATATCTCCGAGTGGCAATCCCACTCCGTCTAGAGCCTTTCATTTCCGACTCTTCCCCTTCACTCACACCGGTTGAGAGAAGTGACGTTCTTTTGGAAGAGGTCGATGATCATATTTCTACGGACATCGTTGAACCCATTGATTCTCTCATAATTGGGGATGAGCATCTTAGTACCATTCCGGAAACGGAAGCGTCTAATGTTGAGGTCCTTATCCCAATCCCAAGAGAGTCTGGGGTTGTTGATGATATTTATTGATAGGATCCAAATATTATTGTGTTGATGATTCGGGTGGTCTTGGATGATCAAAATACATGTTTGCCATAGTTAGAGAGTTAGTAGAGAGAGAGGGTGTTCTTGCTAGAGGTTTACACAAAGTATGAAATATTAGATTAATGAGAAGCACCACCCCTTCCATGGATGGAAGGGGTATTTATACTTACAAATACACGACCTCCTATCGGCCTGTGGATCAGGGATACAGTGGGTAAAGACCCGTCCTTCCTCCACGGTGTTGCACTAAACTATTCTACGCTACAAACTAATAAATAAACTACTAAATAACGTGACTAACGACAAGTCTACGAGCTAAATTAAGCTAGATAACATTTGGGGTGACCGACTCTTCACCATGGAATTTTCTAATTCCTAACAATCTCCCCCTAAGGGAGGTCACCCCATGTTTTACATTTTGAATCCTAGCATTCTATTTTATCTTCAGTCTTGAGCTCGTAGACTTTAATTCTTCACTTCCGCAATCTTTGTGCTTAAGTAGTGCAACTTCAAAGTCCGCATTGATTTGTACTTTTAGTGGAGGCCTTTAACTGATCCACATCTTTGATGATCTTTGAGCTTTCTTTGAGATCATCAGCCACAACAAATCTCTCTGGATCATCCATAGTTGTGTTGCCTTCATGTGATGTTGTGACTTTTGGACCGACATGCTCACACTTTTGAATCATGACATCTTTCCATCGAGTAGCGGAAGCCTACTGGTTCATGATATTTGCAAAGCGATGAAGAAGCATAGTATGAAATATCAGAACCGTGGTTATGTAGATATGCACCAGTCATGATTTCTTCAAAGTGTGGATGCTGTGAGCATGTGGCATTGGATTGACCGCTCAATTCTGATCAGGTGCAACCGTCCAAATGTACCTGCAAACAACAGTTAGCAATAAAACACACGAAAGTGTCTTTGATCACTTTCGTTGAATTGAGGTACACGGCCCACGGTTCCCCGTTGATCAGTACAAGTACTGCTTGTGAGAAGGTAGGATTCCGAGAATCTCCTTGCCAGGGTTTCGCAGCTGCTCTAGCTGTTCTCAAACCGGATCGTCTCAAAGAAGACAACACGGAGTGAGTGAACCGACAAATTGAGATTCACTAATTGATGAAAAATGATTTGAAAAACAATCGCGTATTGCTTGAAGAAAGAGTTTTGCAATACGACGAAGGTTTTATGAGAAAGATCAATTTTCAATCAAAATACTTTTTGTATTAGAGAATGAGTACACATTCGAAGTGCTAGCGAAAAGAAGAGATTCGCACATCGAACAGTTTTTCTAAAAGTATTTTTCAATCAGAGATACTTTTTGAATTTGAAATGAATACACATTCGACGTGCTAGAGAAAAGAAAAGATTTGCACATCGAACGGTTTTTCCAAAGCATCCGTCAATCCATTTCCTGGACCAAGGTTGATTCAAGAGTGAATCGCCCCATCGTTTCTATCCAGTTGTCACATGGTTGATCTATAGAATAGATCTCACATGCCACCTACCAGGAGCTTGTTTGATGTTGGCTCCAGAAGGCTTTCCATCTTCATTGTGAATATGTATGCATATCACTCAGATGTTCTGGCAATACCACAAGGATAATGCGTAGGACTCTAAATATATACTTACTTTCCACATTGTGTGAAACAGCAAGTCTTCATTAATTTTGTGTCCTAATGAGATATTGTGGATGATCTCTTGGCTCTAGACTCAATAGTGCACATTTGGTTCCTATGCCGGAGACTAGGGAGAGGGTCCTTCTTCAATATCAACAATCTCTAAGAGAAAGTCGATAGATTATGTAGGTTCCCCGTGAGAATGAAACAAGTCCTTTTAAGAGGAACTTGAGTAGTTTGGGAAGTTGTAGTGCAGTGCGTCACTGGGTCCATGACGTCTTGTCTTCAATACCAGTGTTACCTTGGTAACAACCAGTAGCATATGTATTGAACCCGGTTTCTGCCCTAAGGTTGAATTATTGGAGGGCTATTTCTTTTCACCCTTTTTCACATTCATTTCTTTTTCATTCTTCAACCCCTTCGGTTTACCAAGACTTCATTACTAGAACCTTTGGGTTTATTCGAGTTACTAGCTCTATCTCAGTCCGCACTCTTTCCATATCTCACTTTTCTCCTTTTTTCAATATACCTAAGGACTCTACACTATCTAGTGGATTGTCCCTGGGTAGATCCCTCCGGTTCTGGCGGATCGTGGGAACTAATACCTAACCTCACCATCCTTATAACTCCATACATAAAGTAAAATGGTCGGTCTTTTGGTACAATTCATTCTTCCTTGAAACCAATTGAAAAATCATTTGGAAAAACAATCAAGGTACTTGTGATACGAGATCAAAGCATTTGGTACCTTAATAGTTTTGATCATTTTAGAAATGCTCCCCCTCAACATGTGCATATGATTTAAAAATTTTTGGCACATGGAGGCAAGAGTTCTTTGAAATAATTTCTTTGAAATAATTTCTTGATCACAATTTCCTTAAAAAAAGCCATTTGAATTTCTTTGGTAAAATTCTCCCCCTCAATATGTGCATAGAATATTTGAAATCATTTTATCACATAGAGGCAAGAGTTTTTTAGAAGCACATCCACAATCACAAGCGCCATTAAGAAACCAATTTTAAAACTCAATCAAGGTACTTTATAAATCACTTTAAAAATCTTTCGTACCTCGATAGTTTATTTGCTCCCCCACAATATGTGCTTCAAGATTCGAAAGCGTTTAGCACATATGAGAGAGCAGCGTGCACAATTAAATCAAAACGATCACCTTTTATCAAATTTCATTATTAAATCACAAATTCTCCCCGATCAAAAATATCAAACCCTTTGAGATTTTGGATCCCAAGTGATTTAATTAGGTTTAGAAAACATGGGAGAAAATGTGGCCTTGTTTAAATACTCATCTGGTTTTGGATAAATCCTCCTCCTCAACATGTGCATTGTGTATTTGAACTCGTTTGGCACATGGAGGCAGGAGTGCCTTTAAAGGACTAAAACCAATTCCATTTAAAACAGATTTGAGATTTAAATCACGATCTATACCCCGATCAGAAATATCAAACCATTTGAGATTTGTGATCCCAACTGATTTAAATCATTTAGAAAACTTTGGGGAAAGACGTGGCTTGATTTAACTTTGAAAAATGACAGATAAGGACCATTTTAAGACATTAAAGATTGTTAGTGTCAGGTATGATAGTTTTAAGAGATCTTTAAGTAAAATAAAACAATTTCACAATCAAACAAGAAGAGAAAAAATTTCATTTTGAAAGACCTTGATTCAAAAGAAAAATCATACCATGACATAACATTAAATCTTTAGATCCCCACTTATTATCGTACAAACGGACTCTTTTGAAGAAATATCGTTTAAAAATATTTTAAATTAAATCACTCTCCCCCTCAATCAATGACCGAAGTCGATAATTGAGTGACTTAAATTTTGATAAAATGAAGTCCGGTGATTTTCAAAATTTAGTCAAATATATTTTCAAAACAATATTTTTCCATTTTCAAAAACAATTTTATTCAAAGTTTTAGAAAATGGTATCATCACTATTATCCCTGCACAAAGATACGTTAGGTGGATGAGAAGCTTCCGTTGTTGTTGTAGGGTTTGGAAGAAAAACCATCTGCTGATGCAGTGAGACTTCTTTTTACGTTGCATTTTGAATGCCAACTGAGGTCAAATTAAGCTCCATTTCTTCAATCACTTAGAAGAAAACCATCTGCCGATGCAGTGAGACCTCTTACGTTGCATATATGCCAACTCTCCATAGAAGTCCAATTAAGCTCCGTTTCTTCATTTGTCAACCCAAGATATAGTTACCCTTCCTTTCGGCATCCAATCATCTTCAATTGTGGGATCCGGATCGGGAACATTATTATATACCAATATACCTGCATACGTTAGTGAACACACACACACAGATATATGGTGGTCGACATCACCCAAACAGAAATCGAATAATAAAAGTCAATGTAACATATCAATCAGATCATATAAATGTATGGGAATAATGTGTACATCAAACTCTAATCATCTAATCCTAGCAATCATATCCTAGGCACCTAGTCCTTCAACATAGGTTAACATCATTTTAATTAAGCATATTAGGATAATAAGAAAGCCCGTAGATGATGTAGATTTGGAAAACATTATCCCCCTCAATCCATGACTCATTTTATGAAAAGTTTAAAAGCGCTGAAGTCATTGATTGAGTTTTCAATTTTTACAAAAACTCTGAATCGATTGTTTTAAAGCAACTCATTTACCACCTTTTTTGAAAACAACAAATATTTTTCTGAAGAATTTTAGACGGAAAACATTTGTGTAGGAAAAGCAGTCCTTCGACATACTTTCCTCAAATTGTTTTAGGATAAGTGCACGAAATATTTGAAAATTGTTTAGCGTAACACTTTCCTTCCTTTTAAGAGCGGGTTGCTATCAGAAATAATAGCAAGCCATTTTTTGAAGCCCGGGTTACAGTCTGAAATAACTGTAAGCCATTTTTTAAGCACGGGTTACAGTCTGAAGTAACTGTAAGCCATATTTAGAGACATGTATAGAAAAGAATATTTACACCTCCTGCTCGAACTTCATCTATGGTCCCGTGCCATTATTGAATGACATTTCTAAGACCGTAGATGTTATCGATACCAGAAGACATGTCATGAGAAAACATATTTTTGGAATTTTTGAGATTTTCTGATTTTTATGGTTTTTGAAGGTTTTATATTTTTCTATTTTCTTTTTGTTGGTTTTATATTTTTGTATTTTGTTTTGCTGGTTTTATATTTTTGTATTTGGTTTTAGATAAATATATACAAAGATAGAGTAGATGATATAGTTAAAGAAGATGATGATACGAGTACCGAGATAAGGATATCGAACAGCCCCGTTGTAGAAGATAGAAGTCATCATCCCTAAAACTTTCACCACCAAAGCTTCCAAGACTCTTGAATCGAAGAGAGAAATTGAGCCACTGGAAAGTGAGACTTTGGCAGCTTCCCCCCAAACCGAAAATCCTTATGTTGAGCAGATTCAAAGCTATATTTCAAGCTTGTCTTAGCCAGGTGCACAGAGATGCACACCATAATCATAAATCCCGCTGCTCCATTTAAGACCGATGATCGAGATTCTCCGTTCGAGGTTATATCATCCAATAGAAGAACAACAACGTATCATCTCACACATAAAAATCTTCTCAAATTCATAACCACTGAAGTCTGAAGCAATCCATTCCAAAAGGTGTCAAGAGACCACTTCCCCGGAGTAGTTGAATTGATGCAGTCAATCTCTTAGACTAGAGCTCACGAACCCGAATACACATATACCTGAAGACAGAGAAACTTATACCATCGAAGTAGCAGATTAAGTCCAATAGCCAAAGAATAACCCCGATGTATACTTTTCTCTCCCCTGAAGAAAGTGTATGAAGCTCAAGAACCCGAAGTACCGGAATGCCCAAAGAGAGAATAACGATAACATTGAAGAAGCAGGCCGATCATCGATTATCTCTGCGGGTGACAATCTCTGCGGATGTCAACATCGGAATAAGTGATTATATCTCTGAATCACAGATTAAGCCCTCAGGTAAAATAGCTGAGCATCCCCAATGTACACAATCTCTATCCCCTGATGATTGTGATAAAATCAAAATCATCACACACTTGTGTACCTCTTTCATCTTCAGAAACTAACTCTTCCATCTCTTCCCCACATAGTTGGAATAAAAAAACACTGAACGCCATGAGTCAAATCTTGAGTTTCTCTGCGGTAATGACAATAGTCTTCCCGGAATATCTTCAATCACTTAGAAGTATTAAGCTCGTCAAGATTACTCGCGTATAGATGTGTTCTCCTTCCCCCTTGCTGGTGATACTTCGAAATCAACAACTCTTTGAATGCCCAAATACTTGAAATTTGTTGAGAAGATCGCTTGAAGTTTTGTGAGAATCAACATGTGAAGAATAAATGAGCAAGTCTAATTGGGGATTAAATTTGGCATTTCAAACTCTCCCAACTAGTGCTCTCCCCTAGACCGACAATTTGTATTATAAATGCCATGAATTAAGAAGAAGTCTTTAGATCGTTAAATGCAACTCGTCTTTAGTCTTCTAACATGTAGCAGAAAATGTAGAACCGACTGTAGACTCGACCTTCTTCAAGATTGTCCAGTTGGGGAATAGATAGTTAACATCTTCAACTCACCAAAAATTAAGAACATCACCAAAAAGCATCCCAATTAACTTACATCTTGCAAGTCCCCTTAACTAAGATCTCTCCCAATCAAACAAGAACAGAAAGATGTTCATCAAGGAAATTAGCAATCAGGCCGCAATGAACACATAAGATGGTAACACCAAACTACCAATCACATCAAACAAGAACAGAAGATTGTTCGGAATCATCATGTTGATGTGTACGTGAAGCATTAACCGGAAGCACTTTGAAGATAATCTCATCAATCCGAGTGAAGATGTCAACCAACGGCTCTTAGAAAAAAAACTCCATGTGAAGATGACCCGATAAGAAGAAGCTCGGTTCTTACATGAGTTTAGAGCCCTATGACCATTTATATTCTCAAATATCAATCAACAATGCAAAAAATTCACACTTCTTCTCCCCTCAAGAATTGCATACGGAGTTGCCATTCTTGATTAAATAAGTGAAAATCATCCAAATGTAGTCTATTCACACTTCTCCCCGCAAAATTAGCACATGATGTCGCCATCGTCATTATAGTTGAGAAAGTGGAATCAGAAAACAATCAACAGTCGCCCGGTTCACTTGATGACTGAAGCGCATGGAAAAAGTATGAAGCATGTTGATGAGAATGGTCATTAGTGAGAAGATTTCTCTTCTTAAGATAAGCGCACATGACACGTACACTTTTCTTTTCTTTAGGGACGAGGCATGAACTGTAGTGTTCATACGTCATAAGAAGATTTCTCTTCTTCATAAGATAAAGCGCACTGAAACGTACACTTTTCTTTTCTTTGGAGTACGAGGCCTGAACTGATGTGAACAGACGTCATAAGAAGATTTCTCTCTTTCGAAGATAATGCGCATGAAACGTAAACATTTCTTTTCTTTAGAGACGAGGCCTGAATGAAGTGAACAGCGTCATAATCTCTCTCATTTCTGCTCTCTTAGCAAAACATGTAATCATCCCCATTATCATTCTGTAGGCTATTTGTCGTGACAACTGATGGAGAAAACCCGATATAGTGAATTTGACCCTGAAGTAAACTACCCCGAACTCATGACTTAAACTTGCACATATGTAACAAAGAGCGGTGTCGAGAATTCATGCCCATTTGAATCTCTAAGTACTCTATACTCTTCACCCAACCAACCATCAAGTAATAGACGTACATTACCTCTTGAAAATCCACAATTGAATGTGACACCGAGCACTACAACGTAACTCCTTAAAGTGATAGTTATTTTGAGGTGATAAGAGCCCAATTCCCCAAGTGGTAAAAGAAAAGGTAAAAGTCATCCAACAATAACTAGATTTCCAAGTCTTCGTTTTTGATAATAAGCTCGAACAAGGATCTTGAAGAATCTTCATCCATCCATCCCCGATACCTTCAGATACTAAGTGCACTCGCCCGTGATATTTCACTTCAACCTCAAATAAATAATAGTGAATTAACCCCGCTGTCACATCTTGTTAAAAACTCAAATCTAGCCTCCTTTGATCATAAAAGTGAACTTTGATAATGGTTTCATCCCGACCATGGTTAAAGGCACATAACCCCGTAAAACCATGTAATAACCAAACTGCCCTGACGAATATCCAAACAAACATCCAAAACATGAAGTACACCCTTTTATCCATTCTTCGAAATAGAAACCATAGCACCAGCATCAAAGAAGATCCCGAAATAAGCTTTCCTTTCTCCAGGATGGTTCCATCATTACGGGATTTTACAATTCTATGGTTTAAACCGAGAAATAGTATCTTTCGCGGGATTTTACAAAACCAAGAATAAACCGTAAGATAGATCCGAAAATGCACTTTACAAGGATGTTTCCATTGTCACGGGATTTTACAAGTCTATGATTTAAACCGAGAAATAGGTTCTTTCGAGGATTTACAAAATCAAGACAAAACCGTAAACAATGTCAGCTTGAATATGTTATGACAACTTTGGTTTCGTGAATATCTATTTTAGGGGAACATGCAGTGGTTCATCAACGGTTCATTATCCAACATCAACAATATCATCAACCATCCAATAAACACTTTGGTAAACACATCATTCACGCATGCGTCCAAGCAATTGAAGTGAACAAATGGAGAAGTAAACCCGATATATCAAACTCGAAATGAAGTAAAATTCCAAAGATTTTGTTACTTAAACTTGTACTAATTCTCGTGAGCAAGAAACGGTGTACCCAATGTACAAAACCTCTTGACATTCTCAACTGAGTGAGACACGAAGTGATAGGACGTTGTGGGTTAAGCGAGAAAGAATCACAAAACGCAACTAAATAGCCAAGTCTTTATCACCCTCTATAAACGCCAAAACAAGTCATCTTCGTGGAAGGGTACAAAGAAAGAAG
>OU343223.1:88441250-88548504 GCA_910596185.1 Chrysanthemum makinoi | reverse complement strand
GTGGGTTAGATGAAGGCTACAAAAGGTTTCAGGTTTAAACAAATTGTTCTTAACGAACATAATGCGTGTTGTGACAAACTGATAATCACTTCAAAAATAGTGAAGTTGCGTGTTATTATAAAAAGTCACTGGAAACTGAAATTGGACATACGAGCATGTTCATAATCATAATCAGCGTCCTAAGAAATCCAAAACTGATTACAGAACAGCCAATAAAGATGCACCAAAGTTCATCAATAGAGAGAATTAGCGGAGACATAATTGTTACTTGCAGCATCATCAGCTTGTTGGACTAGATTCATTCCTTCAGCAGTAACATGCTGGCACACAAAGCATAATCAAAATGTCAGCATTTCATCAGACTATAGGTTTACTACTTACTATGAGCAAAATTCAAACCTGCTTGAACATATTAGCAACAGGATCCAGTCCTTTGGGAATTTTAGAGAAGAGCTTATACATCCTTGTAAGATCATCCACCTGTTTGTTAGAGAATACAACGATTTAATCACTAATCATCATGCTCAAAACAAAATACTTAATGTAAAATTAAGAATACCTTATCATCACGAAGCAATGTACGACACCCAGAATGTTCTTTTTCGAGCAGTTGACTGCTATAGTTGACCAACAATTCATTTTGCACTTTCTGTAAAGGTGAAGAAAAAAACCCAAATATGACGACGTAAGAAGTTGATAGACCATATAGCTATTCCTGTAATTATTAGGTGGCCTGAACACAAAATTCGTGTACTCTGAAAAAAAGACTAACCTCTATGAGCTTGACCGACTGCTGGAGTGCAAATAGTGATCGACTCTGTCATTTTCCTTCTTTAAGCAGTCCTCAGCCTGTGGTCCATCAAATAAAATCATCAAACATGATGAAACTAAACATAAGGTAGTAATGCTACAAGTGACCGATGAACAGCATCAACAACGAAAGCACAGTAAAAACTTTTAACCAACTGTACCTTGAGCATGTAATCAGGACAAGAATCTTCCTTAATCCAGTTTGATGCTTTTCGAGCATAGTAATCAGCAGAATCAGCAAGCATGAAAGCTTCAAAGTCTTTTTCATAGTAATCCATTTGTCCCATACCAATTTCCACATATATACCAAGAACATTGTTTAATAATGCTCTGTCAATCTGCTCGCCTTCACGTTCTTGATTAATCTGTATCAAAAGAGCACTGCACTGTTAATTTCAACTTCACGCAGACAAAAAAAATGGTGTAAGCAATTTAATAAAACTTACAAGGGCAATCACTGCATCTTTGGCTCTACCCTTAGTTTCCTCATAAACCTGTTTGAAAAGAAAAGGGTTTCATGAGTAACAAAAAAACTAACAGTTTAACACCCGTAGTGAACTGTTTGCTCAAACTAATACTTACCGAGTCGCGAAAACAAGTGAGACCAACTTCATGCAGGGGAGGTAAAGACCCTGAGTAATGAAATAACGATCAAGGTAGTGGAAAAACCGTGAAAGCCACCTAACCATCACTTTATGATTCGACCAACGCTTCACAAGCTCCCGCAACATAAACTCATCATGCTTCTCTCGCAATGATGGCAATACCTAGAACACGTTGTCAAATGCAGCCATTAGAATCACTAGCAAAGATAAGTAATCTGTGACTTACAGATTGAAGATGTTGCACATATAGAACCAATATCTGACACCATATGGATAGTATGCTTGATTAATAACATTTTACAAACAAAGCACTAGCCTGCCCTATGTGTAAATGACGTCAGTTGCCTTCACAACATTTATGCATAACAGTTTACTGAATAAAGTTCCATCTACTTACAATTGCCTTGTCTAGCTAGTCACCATAATGACTTCAAAAAACACCAACATATAAAACATTCAAGTGATATTATATAAGATTATAAGCCAATTGAAAACAATTGGCCAGTATGACACAGATTTGACATATTAATGATTCTCTAAAAGCATTCACATCATGTGTTTTATGAAGCATGAACCTTATGATTTTAATATCAATGGCAACAAGCCAACAACCCACTTGCTTCCAGTAATATTTAATACATGTTGTGCATGATCTATCAAACATTTTTTCTCAAGGCAAATATAACATAGAATGTAACTTGCATTAACTGCGGTGGTCCAATTATACGTGTATGCACACTGTCTAAGAATGCCTTAATTCTTCTGATTTCACAATCCATGTTCTGGTTATTGCATTATTGACATTACAAAGCAAACGCAATTTGCATCCAAAAAAACAGTAAAGGACAAAAGTTACCATTGAATTGATATATTCCACAAATGCTTCCTTATACTTATCATACAGCTGTTGAGAATAGTCATTAGGAGGCTTCTGCGTACACATGTTATAGATAGTTCTGTACACACAGTCAACAAAATACAACATGTTACAATCATAACAACACTTAACCAATCGAAGAGCGAAGAAGAAAAATTACGTGTATTGCATCATGTATTGTTCAGAGCTGAACTGCGGTTCTGGTTCACCCTCCAGAATCTTCTTCAGTTTCGTTATCCCAGTCTCCATAAATTTCCATCCTTCGTCAAATGGAATTGGTGGTGCGTTCATTGTGATTATCAAACAGCTCTTTCAAGCTGAAAATAAACCGAATGAGAAACCGTCAGAAAACAATCACACAATCCGTAACTTAGCATCAGAAGCAGAAAACAAATAGTTACAATATGGCATTTATATTATATATAATACATCCATCTGACAGACTATTCATTAGCAATTTGCTAAGCAGAGCTACTAGTCTTATGAAGACCATAAAGAGGTTTAATCCGACACAATATAGAAGTGAGCACACCAATAATAAGTCCTAAGTTCAAAAGTGTTGTTTTCACCATTAAGCAAGCATTAACAAAAAACCGAGACTTACACTTTCACAAACTAAAATTTATCAGATCTTAGCATCTTCAAAAAATCCAAAACGCAAACCATATAGGTAGTACAAACTCACACGTCGCCTATATGCCTTCAACGAAACTCAAAAGGCTTATTCATTAAAATTAAATTGTTTTGTTTCCATTACTTCTGCATTCACCTAGTTAGTCGGTCTAGTTATCCAATCATCAAAACCCTAACACAAACCTTCTACAGAAAAAAAAATACGAAAACCGACACCTAAACCGTTTCAAAACGACTATCAACACAGCATAACACCATAGCTCAACTAGTTTAATTAGTTCACATACAGTCCGCCACGCAAAACACGGACACATTACTCCTATAACAGAGTTAACACACCTCAAACCCTAACACAAAACCTCCAACAAAACAATAACCGACACGAAACCGCTTCCATGCAGCTATCACCACCATAATTCATTCAAAACACAAACCCTAACTCATAACAAAATAAAACAAAAACAGGGAAATCGAATACAACGAGTAACAAGATAACGATTACGAGATATACCTGTGGGTTTTACGATCGAGTACCTAAAATCACAATGAAATTGTGAGATTAGGGTTAGGGTTTGATTCGTGTGATATGTTGATTTTTTATTTATTTTTTTAATTTTTGTGTGTGTTTTGTTATTGGTGTAATGGTGTGTGTATTTATAAGGTGGAGAGATACAATGGGCTTGTGACGGTGGATTTTTTTATTTTTTGTTTATTTTCTGGTTCGTGATACGGAGTACTCCGTATTTGTTAAGGGATGTTTAAGTTTATCTAATTATCGAGTTGTTTATTTGAGATGTTATTTTTTTGAATCTATCTATTTTATTTTTTATCTAATATAATAAGCTTTTGTACAAGTCCTACTAAGCACGGTGCATTAAAAATTGGTTTAATGCTATACCTTATTTAGAGCCATAGTACAACTCTTCTGATGCACCCATTTTGTACAATCGGAATTCAACTCCTTCCTGCACGCTTTCATAAGTTAATTTTGTGAATCATTGAATGTCATTCAATGTATTCAATAATCGATTCCAACTCAATTACTTGATTCATCTGTATGAGATCCCTTCAAAGCATATCTCTCTGATTCAAAAACAAACACAATAGGTATAGCATATACTGTGTTTTGAATCACCAATCAAAGAATTCAAATCAATTGCTCCTTCAAATCAGTTTTTTAATACCGATCATGGATGAATTGGTAAGTATCAATTTAATGTTAATATTTAGGGTTTCAAATTATTGAAATCGATTAGGTTTGTATAATTGTTGATTTTTTTATGTTTATGATGTGATGTGATTGAAAATCAGGAAAAGAAGGTATTTTATCTATGTTTTTTTAGTTTTTTCGATTAAATATTGTGTCGATTAGTTATTTGACTCATTAATTTTGTCTATCTTAGGAAAACAAAATCGGTATTTCAATTCCACCATACCGGATAGTGAACGGTGCGCTCATGTTATTCTCATTGTTTAGCTAAAGGTGGCAATCTTGACCCATTTTTTGTGAATGGTTGGTTACATGGTTTGTTCCCTGTTTTTTGTATTTTTTTTTTTTCTTCATATTTTAGGTAATTTTTTTGTGTGTATATTTTATATTTTTTATATTCCTCTGTTTTTGGTGGTCATGGACTCATGGTTGTAAGTGATGGCAGATGAAGATCGTGTCAACAAAGCTCATTTTCGATTACGCTCATCGTGCAAAGAAATCAATAACAAGCCCGAGGTTAGTGCAGGCAAGATCAGTTATTTAAGTATTTAACAAGCTTCTCGGTTTGTAACCTTAATGACTAAACTTAAATCTTTTTCTCATTTCAGATCAATCAGAAACTGATGAAGGACCTGTATTATGAGCTGAACGCCTTGAGCAAGGTTGTTAAATAATTTCTCTTATGATCTTATCCCTCATTCCTAACCTAACTTAGTCTATTATTATCAATATTTGTAACTGTAGCTTGACCAGAGGTGTATACTGCTAGAGATAAAAATGGTATCTACATGCCAAAAGAAATATATCATCAAGGATAATAAGGTCATTTTCTTGACATTATATTCCTGAATATTGAACTTTTAGTAATTCTGTTTCGTTGATTATTGATCCAGGAAATGGCTCAAAAAAATAGAGCACATGGAACTTGGTAAGAAATCTAGGGGCAAGGTATAATAATCAGGACATATAAACACTACTATTTTCTATTATTTGTTATCAATGCATTGATACTCTTTTTTTTATTCAACAAGGAAGGTTGCATAATGTCGATGTCAAACTGTCAATCAATTTATGATTGTGTATTTGTCAAGGTACAACTTCAGATAGTATGAGCACCAAGTTTTTTATATAGTGATCTCATTATACCATTCATATGATAATCTCATTATTCCTTCACAATGGTAAGAATTCCCACTTAATTTCTACGTATATAAAACATGATTCCGGTAAATAATTTCTTTAATCATTCTTGACGGAACAAGTTGGGGGTGAATTGATTCGGTTTGTTTTGTTTTGACAGATTTCCAACTTGCCATTCTTGGATATTCTCATGAATGGCAAGGTGTTAAGTCAGTCGACACTTCATCCTTTTATAAATTTTATTTGAAAATATTATCTGTAAAATAAAGATTTTATTATAGAAAAGTTGGAAGCCAATCTCATTATCATGTTGGTTTATAAATTGACTTTCTTTTGTCAATAATACTGACGAAAACAATTTCATGCTTTTTGTTACTGAATTTGAATTTTAGTTCAGTTTAACTTGATCTTTTATTCAAAATTGATTTTGAGTTGCAAGGATGATTAAAACTGGAGTTATCGCAAGGCTTCCATGAGTGAAAGGTCAAGTGTTACTCTACTTATGTAAACTATTGTTTTTTTTATCCAGTTAATTTAACGGATATTCCACTTCCAAAACAATTGCCTAACTAAAATGCTCTGTGTCAAGTATGATCTTAGGAACTGTATCATTGCAAAAATAGTATATTATTAATGATATATGCTCTTGGAAATACATTGTTGGCATTTTATATTCTCTTATTTTTTAGGTTTGAAGCCTTGGATCTATGATTTGCTTTCCTTTGATTGATCAATATGATCAGTTTTCATGATTTAGCTTTTACATGATGTTGGTTGTAATGCACGAGGAATGTTAATATTAAGTTCGTTGATAAACACATATAAAACATTACAAATTATACCTTGAGAACTTATCTGTGAATGCCGTTATAAAGGTGACTGATAGACTGAGGGACGCAGTTGGTTCTGTTGGGGTAAGTTCATATGGAATTTCTTTATAGCACACAAGGCGTTCTATGAAATTACAAGAGATTTTTTGCTTATTAGGTTATTCCTTCCATATATATTTGGCAATTTTTCTTATGGTGATGACCTAAAATATGTTAGACACTGACAGTGTTAAAACATGTTATAACCTGCACGGGCTTAAATTACGTCCTATAATAATCGGGTTCATGTGTAAAATTAAGCCTGCAAGTAAGGAAATTCAGAATGTTTTTTTTTCTTTTTTTTGATATTTTTACCAATTTATGGTACATTATTCATTGGCTTTTAGTATTTGTTTTTCGTATATGGTATGAATTTTGAAGTACTGAATCACTTAATTTCTTTATCTATAATGGAGTCATGAGGTCAAGATGGCTACAAACATTTAAAGGGATGTGCTTCCTGATCCGAACAACAATGCTTAATGCACTAAGAGTTTCATACCCCGAAGGTTTGACTCCTAAACTCTCTATGTGTTCTTCTAAATTCTTTGGTCGGGTTAATGTCAAAGGGAATTTTTATGAACTCTCTATGTGACCCCCTGGAGATATCATTCAAAGTCGGGTATCAAAATAGTGGTGTTGTCATCTCCTTGGTCAAACTATTGCTGATTTTATGTAGCAAACTTCTGCGAGGACAAACTCATTTACATGAAATTTTTTGAATTTAACCATGATATATAACTAAATAGTTTAATATTGTAGCCTTAAAAATAAGATGTCACTGTATTATTTATAACTAAATAATTTTAAATACAAGTCCAAATGGGTCAATTCTTTATAAAGAAGAACTTTCGGGTACGGCACAATGATTAATTTTGTAGAATAAATATTAAATATAAAAGTCATATAAGAGTTGAATGTTCTTATAGAAAGTTAAATACTGCCATTTACATGACTAAGGGCTCCTTTTTAAGTTGATTAGTCAAGATGCATTGACTACATAGTATTATACATCTGATCTATTTAATACATTGTGCTTATACGGTACCCATTTGCTAATACTCTTTCTTGGCATTTAGCAACAGGAACAAAGTATTATTTAAAAGGGAGTTCACGCCCATTGATGTGGTAACCTTGATGCTATCACGGAATAGTCCTGCCTTCAATGGTAACACACTAACAATAACTATTAAAATGAATTTTACTATGAATGCAGATAAACACTTGCAATGTATTCTACTGTTATGGGTTTACTCTAAATTCTAAGAACAAGCCTTCAATGTGGACTGAGAATTGGACTGGGTGGTTTCTTGCATTTGTTGGTGCTATCCCTTATGAAACCGCTGTTATATCTTTTTCCAGCCTTTCAGTGTATATTATAATGAGTTGGCAACCGTATGATACTTGTCATTTTATCTGTTGTAGCCTTGGTATGCAAACGGGATTGGGAAGCAATTTTCGAAAAGGTAATTTTCTTTCCCATTAAAGGTGAGTTAAATTGCTTCGTTCTCAAATGACTTGTCGTAATATAAGGCTCTGTCAATTTGTTATCTTGGTGTTCGCTAAATATTTCCATGTGTGTTCTAAACTCAGATTTCGAACACATAAAACAAGTTTTTTTTTTTTTTTTTTTTTGGGTTTTATACCCGGTGAATAACATAAAAGAAGTTTGTTTTGGTAGATAATGCGCTCACCTTTAACATGTAGTTTGTATATCTTTTGTTATATATTGGCTATGCTGATTCAAAATATGATACAGATGAGGTTCTTATAAACACTTGCAATGTATTCTATGTGATGGTTTTACTCTAAATTCTAAGAACAAGGCTTCAATGTGGACTGAGAATTGGACTGGGTGGTTTCTTTCATTTATTGGTGTTATCCCTTATGAAACGGTTGTTATATCTTTTCCGCCTTTCAGTGTATATTATAATGAGTTGTAACAACATGATATACTTTAATTTTATCTTTGTAGCCTTGTATGCCTACGGGATTGCTGAAGAAATTTTGCTAAAAGGTAATCTTTCTTTTCCATTAAAGGTGAGTTAATTTGCTTCGTTCTCAAATGACTTGTCATAATATAAGGTTCTTCAATATGTTATCTTGCTGTTCGCTAAATATTTCCATGTGTGTTCTAAACTGAGATTTCGAACACATAAAAGAAGGTTTTTTTTTTTTTTTTTTTTTTTTTGGGTAAGGTTATACCCAGGGAATAACATAAAAAAGTTTGCTTTGGTAGATAATGCGCTCACCTTTGACATGTAGTTTGTATATCTTGTGTTATATATTGGATATGTTGATTCAAAACATGATACAGATGAGGTTCTTATAAACTCTCAACTACTTGAAAACTGCTTATGTTTCGTCTAGAAAATATCTTTCAAGGAATGTTTTGTTTTATTTCATAAAGTTTTATGTTTCTTATGCGTAAAAATAAAGATGATTATCCAACATAGAAAGTTCTTACCTTTTGATGTTGGTTTGTGTTATGGGGCTAAATTTCTTACATTGAATGAGCCTATATATCAATATTATATTGACTATTCTTGAAGATCAATTGGTGTCACTCAGAAAATTATACTATAACTTCAAATTAATGTATCCTAATTAATCATTTTTAATATTTATTGTATAAGTCTTTAAGGGAGTGTTTGGATGAAATTATGCAGGTTTTGAAACATAAAGTAGCCAAATGAAGGCGTGTGTTTGCAAGGATGTGTACTGAAAAGAGGAGGCACGTCAACAAATGCGTATAATTTGTGCAAGTAGATGGAGCCTAAATTGTTGTCATCTTTGTGATGTCATGATTTTGCTATCAACCCTAAAATGGGTTTTTGTTATTTGAACGATCTATTTGAGTATTTAACTATTTATGAACAATTATCATTATTCTATTACTAAGTTACCTGTAATTCCATTTTTACATTTACTTCGGAAGTGTATAAAAGCTTGTAAGCATGATCGATAGTGGCATTTTTTATTTTATTTAGATTGGAGGTCCTCTGTACGCAGCCTCTTTACCTTCGGGTAGGGTTAAGGTTGTCTACATTGCACCTCCTCCATTACACCGTGGAAGACGGGATTGGGTGCTGCTGATCTTTATCTAAATGTCTCATTTCATCGTGATTTAGTGTTTTATATGATGGGTATATTGCTTTATAAGTGTTGTACTTAAAGGTAGCCTTTTTCATACTTAGGGTATACTGCTGTATAAGTTTATAATATAACTGTAACTGATACATGATGCTGAGATGAAGTAAGTATAACTACAACTAACATGTGATGATGAGTTTGTAATTTTTGTAATACTTGAAGTTTAAATTGCGTATAACAATATACGATGAAACTATATGCATGTTTCAAATGGAATTATTCCATCTTCTTAAGATACTATTATTAGATATTATTTCTTAAGATGTCAATAAACAACATTGTGAAGGATATTCCTCAATTTTTACGATAGGGATTGGGCTTATGGCTTATTACAAGTAAGCGTGTATTTAATGCTATGTGAGTTTGAGTTCATATAATCATGGTATGAGCTCTTCAAAATGTATGAAGGAAACCAAGATGGTGAGTTATCTTTAAATAATTATGCTATAAAACTCTTGTGAGCAATTTAATAAGGTTATCATGCCAAGGTTGATAATTACTCCGTTCGATAGCGTTACCACTTAAGATTGTCAGGAAAAAATTTCCTTTGTCATTTTCATTTGCCATGACAATTAACAAAAGTCAGGGTCAATCGCTTTCAAAACTTGGTTTGTACCTGCCACGTCGTGTTTTCACACACGAACATCTATACGTTGTTGTTTCAAGAGTTAAAAGCAAAAGAGGTTTGAAGGTTGTCGTTTGTGATCAGGATGGTAATATCTCTAAAACTAATACAAATGTCGTCTACAAGGAAATACTTCAACGTCTATTAACAATGTTCAAGAGGAATCTACAATATACATATCACATGTTTTTTACTATATTTTAAATTATAATAGATTGTGAATTGCAACCTACTTTTACTTACATTTTATGGACTATTTAGGTGTGCACGGAATGAACATTTGCTATTAAATTGATTAGCGCTCACATACGTCATTTACTATTGAAGATCGTCAAATTTAGAGACGACAACCATGGGACGTTTATTATTTTGATTGTTTACAAACTCAACTGATTATCGATAATTCACGTATTATCTCATTGTTTATTTCTATATCGTTCGTTGTTTGATTATTATCTCATTTTCATATTTATTTAAAAACACCGTGAACCCACGGGTCTTTAAGCTATATGAATATATAAGAAATAAATCACATTAAAGTCTTAATAACAACATTCAGTGTGATGTCTTCTGCTTTTTATTGTGATATTTTTAGTACATATGTTTACAACAACGTCCACATCATATATATATCTTTACTTATAAGGTTAAATGTTTTATTTTAAACTAAAAGGTAACCTTTACAAAAAAGCTCAATTTATGATTGTTTAGTTGTTTACTACGTAGGTTTGGGTTGCTATTATAACGCAATGAGTTATATACATTTTGGGATATTATCTTAATAATAGTTGTTGAACATACAAGTGTTCTATTATAGATGCAATGAGTTATATGTATTACTTATTATTTGATTAAGCTGGCTTTATTAAAGAAAAATGTTGGTAAATAGATTATGATACAATGAAATGAAAGCAACCCATATAGGAGAGATTTAACTAATTATTTGATTAAGGTGGCTTTGTTGAAGCATTTATTAAATACATTATATGGAGTTGTGGATGTGGAGTTGTATAGGCTAAGGTCTGTTTAACGGCAGAAGAAGTTGTTGAAGCATTTATTAAGGTGCCTATAATGGGACAAGGCTTTTTTTCTGTTTAACGCAGAAGAATTTATGGATGTGGAGTTGTATAGGCTAAGGTTTGTTCTCGGATTAACGAATTATACCTTTCTTTAAATCATCCCAAATGGTTTCTTATTGATATTTTTAGTTTAGGCTCTTTGCTGACAAGGATGAATCCAAAAGTGAAAACACGGCTTCCCGTATTTCTACTCAGTCCAAGCATTCAACTAGAGAGGAATTTATGGACAAGTTGCAGGTCAAAAACATTGTTGAGCTGCTTGATGTTGATCAGGTTACACTTTCTACCTCTGCACAACTTTATAAAATATATCAAATGTTTTAAAAACCTAAACACCAGTTTACACCATTTACAGGGTAAGGCAAGCGTAATTGTTGGAACAATTATTGCTATCCACGAGGAGGAGGGCTGGTGGTACCTCGGGTGCCGGAAGTGCAACCAAAAGTGATTAAAGAATCACATTGTAGACCTCTAGGCCGAACCCAAACCCAATTTTGGATATCGCGAAACACGATCAATGGACATGCACCAAATGTGCTAAGACCACACCGGATAAAACTTTTAACTAATAAACTATGATTATGATCACATTACTTTGAATACATGTATATCGATTGTGACTCACACATATTTTAAATTTAACAAATTTACGTTATTACTTTTATTATCATCTCATTTATCTATTTCTTTAAAAAATAACCCGGTGTCAACGGGTCTCTAAGCTAGTGGTTAATAAGTTTTCGATTTTTGGTGTATGGAAGTGATTATGATAGGGATGTAAAATACTTTTGTTGTGATTATGTTTAATATCTATATCTATGATACATTATATAAATTAATAAAATACAAATTAACAAGTTGATGGTACATATAGTTTTGAAAATTAGACGAGATTAACGGGTTCAACCGAGAATCGGTGTCCCCAACGGTTCGACTAACCAATAAAAGTTATCCGAAGATGAACCAGAGAGGACCCGTTATTATACACATTAAACAAATTAATAAAACACACAAAGCTTCATACAACCTAACAAGTTGATGGTACATATAGTTTTGAAAATTGGACGGGATCAATGGGTTCAACCGGGAACCGGTGTCGCCACCGGTTCGGCTAACCAATAAAAGCCATCCAAAAACGAACCAGAGAGGACCCGTTGAAACCGATACGAACCGGCCAATCAGGCCTCATCGAAATGTATTTCTCCGGTTAATCGTTACAGGGTACCCGAAGGAAAAACTGAAAAGTGAAAAGTTGAAACTAAAAAAGGAAATGTTGAAAACATATATTTCAAAATAAAACTATTAATACAAATTGAAAACCGGGTTGATCCGGGATGCTTCAAACTAGGGTTGACGGGTTTAATTTCTGACTTTTTACCCCACCCGACCGGTTTAAATCGACCCAGTTTTTTACCGGAACGGTTCAACCAGTTGAACCACCCGGCTCGAACCGGATTTCAAAACATTATGTTTAATCCCCAAATCTTCGAACTTTTATTATTTTTCATTTATAACCTATAAATTTTTTTGTTATCAATAAACCATATGTCGCTATAAAATCTCGTTGCTATGCATGGATACTCGTCTAGTCTATTAGACAAGGCATAAAAGTTTATATAGGAAATTTTATTTTACCTCAATGTCATGTAATACTTTAAAAAAAACCTTGGGAGTTTTACTACTTACGTTTGACCGAAATTTGAAAACAACTATAACCAAAATCAACACAAATATTTTCAATAACCAAAACCTACACCACGTGCTATGACACGTGGACATGCTCCAATATTGACATGTCATGCTTTATCAAGTATTAAGAAATATATATATAGCGCGCAGGGATTTTTAAAGATTTGTGTGCGTGCACACGCTTTGTGAGAAGTAAACAAAAATAAAAAATGAAACTTGTATAGTCAAGTGTATAATCACATGTAATGAAAATCACAACACAACCTCTCAAAATAATTCATCTTCTACCTCACAAAAAATTCACTCCAAATCTACCTAAATCTCAAAAAAAAATATCTTCATCTTCAACTTCTCAAAAATCTAAAATAATCACAAAAAACTTTACATAAAATCAAGTATTGTTTGTAAACGGGCTAGTTGGACTCTCAGTTTGGTCTCATCTGAAAATCAATTGTTTTTGTTTCACATTTGCACGCATCTTGTTGACTCTCAGTTTGGTCTCCATCCGAAAATCAATTGTTTTTGTTGGAAGGTTTGGTCTCATCTTCTGCGCGATCCGGATTTGGTCCTTTTTTTTGTTAGGTTTTAGTTTGTTTCGGATTTTGTGTACAAGTGGGGGTTGGTCTTTTGATTTTGTTTGCTTATCTGGGATAAGTTGTTATTTAGCCGATTTTAATCGTTGTAATGTGGTATAAACAAGACCAAGGGAAGATCAGGGAATAGTGAGGTAGGTTCGTAGAGTATGAAAATTTGAACTGAAACGGGAAAAGAGTATTTTTGTTATTTTTATATTCAATTAAAAAGCAAGAAAAATGGTTTAGATATAGTAACAATGAAAAGTGTTGTGAACATAAAATTATGCCAAACACAAGAAAGACACTTAGCATATGAGTTTATCTCCAATAAGCATAGGAGTAGATATCCACCAAACAAAAAACGATAAAGCCATGCATTAAAACACAATATTTTGCGTTTCTGACGCTTATTTCAATCTTCTAGAAAAGTAGGACTTTTCTATTTTAGTCTCTCCGCAGCTTGACTAAAAAGATAGAAAGCTTTTCTCGCTTTGTTAGTAAATATGGAATTCTCCTTGTTTTTTGAAAATTAGGTTTAAAGTGCAAAAATTGACAAATATATCTGCAAAATGTGTGCTTGCGGTTCTCTTTAAATCTTACATTATTCGGGAACCCTTTACCCAAAATAAGTAATATTTGCATATTTTTCTAAAACATTAAAACATGTGTTTTTGTAATGTCTACACCACTACCAAAGTACCTTTCAGCGATGGTTACAATTAGTTTTATTTTATTCTTGTGGTGGATGTTGATTAAATGTGCGTAATTTTTGTTAGAAGAATGGTGTATATGGGTTAGAAAATAGCTTTTTTTGCTTCAAAAAGCTTTTGAAAAACATTTAAGCATTGGAGCAATTGGTAGATATCTAGTGAGAGAAAAAAACTTAAAATGAAAATGATGAGAAATAACTATAACCACATTTTTGAGACGCGTCGACTTGAATTAGATGCATCCTAACTAGTTTGGAGGTGATTTTTAAGTGAAAATGATGCAAAGTAGTACTAGCAACAAAGTTAACCCGCAAATGACGAAAATATATATGATCCGCATAACTTGATAAAATACATCTAATTTATGTATATGCATATGTGGAAAGCTATAAGGGAGGGAGGGGGTTGAATAGTTTTACCGATTAAAATTTTGTTTCAAAAAATCAAGTTTAAGTGAAATCTTCCGATATGGATGTAAATAATAAATTGCAATAATATAATCAATAATAAAGAAACTAAATAAGATGCAAAGTAAATAATTAAAGAATGGAAAGATCAAACCGTGACACAAGTATTTATAGTGGTTCGACTAGGAATACTTTTTTTCTCCTCCACTCCCATAACCAACTAAAGAGTTTGTAAACATTTCCTTAACCTTAAAGAAACCTTACAACATCGCACACTTTTTCGATTAAAGCTAAATAATGAGTTCTAGTTCGAGTTAGAACCAATATAACGTTGCTTACACTTTATCCGGTACAAAACTAACTATTGAGTTATAGTTCAAGGTAGAACCAACCTAAGATCGAATCTATCTTTGCTCTACAAGGGTGTATGGTAATTGGTACAATGTATATGTATGAAAATGATATACAAAGAACAGCAATATGATCTAAGTATAAGAAGGAAGACTAACAACAAAAAGCTTATGGCTTGGAAGTCTTGTATGCAAATGTAGTGATCTGCTCTTCAACAAAAAAGTTAGTAAAAGTCAACTATGCATGATGTTATGGATAAGGTAAAAATGGCTTAAGTAGTTATTAAAACAAAATGTACTTTATAAAGTGAAATGTATTTTTACCTAATATAATTAAACATTGTATATTTACCAAAAATGCTAGTGCAAGTAAGCCAAGTTTGCTTGCTAAAAGAAAAGTGTACAATTGACTTTAAAAGTGATTTGGACACTTGTAAAAATAAATTGTGTAGTTACTTTGTGTAAGTAACTTACCAAAAATATTTTTGGCACAAATGGTTAAATGAATTGTTAGTATGAAAGAATGAGGATTAAAATTGAGTATTTATAAAAAGAAAAACTAGCCGTTGGGGTCCCATGCAGCGACATTGGGTCCTTGTTCATGGCCAGTTAAAATTATCTTGTTCACCGAATAAGGAACAAACTAATTCATCATCTACAAAAGCTGAAGTTCAACAACTTTCTCTCATTCGAAATTTTTTCGATATTAATAATTTGATTTTCACAAGCCATTATGAACCATGTTATTTGTACAATTAATTACTAAAACATGATAGACCTTATAAAATAACAATCTTCATTCAAAATAAAAAATTTCTTAAGTATATATGACTTTCGGAATACTGTTTTTCACATGTAAAACAATAAACTCTAACTTATAAGCTTTCACAAGTGAAACCGCATTTCATCCTCAACAATTAACACGGATTGAATCTCGGGACGAGATTCCACTTAAGGGGGTAAGACTGTAACCACCGATAAATTTCCACTTGTATGATATTCTAACTAAAGAATACTTATCAATTTTTCACGGCTAATTTTTTTTTAAACGTTATCAGTTTATCTAGTCACAACCTCTAGATAATGTGACGTAACTCACATTATCCAACATCCTTATATGTTAAACTATAAAAGTTTTCAACTTTTATTTACCACTTTACGCTATTCGTTAACATACGATTTTTAACCGTACAAACTAAACGTTTGTTATTTATTAGAGTTTTCACGAAGCCCTAATTTATTTTAACTATGATTTTACACAACTAAATTATAAATACTAAAGTACAACACTTCAAAGCTAAAGTACAAGCTTTTAAAGCACAAAACCCTAATATTATGATATCTCCTGGCGTAAACCCTAAACTTCCAAAACCATGATTTTATGTGGACGAATCACAAACTCTAATTGATAGGGTCATGTTTTCTACAAAAAATATGAAGGTACAAGTTTTCCAAGCCAAGGTACAAGTCATTAAAGCATAAGACCTTAATAATTACATAAGGCTCATTATAAACCTCAGTGTACTCACCATAAAGCACAATGATAAGTCTTTTTATGCACAAGCTTTAAAAATATATTTGTTATACTTAATAACCCTAAGTACAAGTCTCTACACCTAATGTACAAGTGTCTAATGCATAAAACTTAAAACTATACTTTTACTTATTTTCATTCTAACTAAATTAACCTAAACTTTTATAAACTTAACCAAAGGCTTAACATTACATTTTCTATATCCCTAGAACCCTAATACAACCCTACATAGCCTAAGGTACAACCTTTCTAAGCACAAAATGAATTTCTTTTACTTATACCCCAAATCGATTTTTATTAATTTCTTTCTTAAAACTAAAACCTATAATATTTAAAACTTAAACCTAATTTAACTAGAAATCCTAACTAGATTTCTTACACTCCTAAACCCTATGTACAACACACTATAGCTATGGTACACCCTACAAAGCCCATTCGATCCATATGAAACTACCTAGTTCAATCCTAACCAAAAACCATCCAAACCATCCTCATGTTCTTACATGGTAAATTAGTAACCATAAAGATTTACTAGGCCTAAATTCACCCCACCTCATCATGCTTCTTCAAACTTTCACCATGGTCAAATGTTGTGGGTAAAATCCTTGGCCAAGAACACCACCACATCACGCCACCCTCATCACCATCACATGCACCACACAACTTTTAATACTCCACCTCACCATGTCCCTTACCACCTCAAAATACCTTCCAAGTGTCCATTTTCATTTATGAAACCATAGCATTTCCTCCTCATAAATAGCAAGCCATTCCCATGCATTTGAGCTCACACCATTCGAACCACACCTCAAACACACACAAAATCAGTTACTCACTGATCTAAGGGTCCTAGTAGCAGCCAAGTAAGGATAGTATAGAGCCTAGAAAGAAGAAAGAGCTTGGTTCAACTTTAGAATTCCCTTGGGTGTTTTCCTTCCTTAAAGAGTACCAACGATTTGTAAGTCTTTTAAACTCATTCAATTTCGTTATCACATTTAATATAAGGTAAATACTGTTAAAAAGGATTTTATAAGCGTAGCAATTTGAATCATCTAAAAGCGATTACACGAGTCAAAGATACGGTCTAAGGTTATCGAAAAGCTGTCAAAACTTTCGTGGACGGAATGGTCGGGTATGCAATTGAGGCACTACAGTACGTTTCATCAAAAAGTTAAAACACGAAAGTTGTCCGAACGACGGCGTTTTCTTCAAAACTCAAGAGCACCCGGGTCCGAAAAGCATAACGAAGTCATATTTTAATAAAAATCCCGCAGTTGTATTGAGTTTATAAAACCAAACGCCCTACTTAGCCCATTTATTTACATCGGGTTAAAGGTATTAGGGCCAACCAAAGTACCTTTGTAAACACCACCTAGACACTCTAAAACGCCCCCATAACCTGGTTGAAAAGCCTAGGTGTAATGCATAAAACTACACTCCTTTAGGGCCATATGTCCTAAAAACCAAAAGTTCCATACATCAGGTCATTGGGAAAAACTTGGGATTTTTGATAAATTCGATTTTGAACTAGCTTAGAAACATTGAAAATGAGTTAAACAACATTTCACAAGGTTGCATGCAAAAGATATAAAGCTTTATGGTTTGAAAACGAGAATTTCAATTTGTCAAAACTAGCCTAAGTAGCCATTTTCAATAATTGATATCTTGCTAATTAAAGAGTTGTTAAGTATGAGAGTTACACCATTTTAAAGAGCTCGCTGCAAGGATTTTAAAGCCCCAATAAAGTCTTTAAAAACTCTTATAGTCTCTTTTATAATCAACCAAAAAGAGGGTGACTCGTGGGGATTTTCATAAAAAGACCGTGCATGCACTTTTCAAAATTTGAGTCGTAGGAGTTATAGAATGTTAGATAATGACTTAAAAAGAGTTAATTAACATATTACAATTTCCCTAGGTAACACCGTAAAAGTTAATGGGTTAAAAATGAAATTTCCTTAAAGCAGCGTCATTAGCCAAGTGGCCATGTTCACTGACTTGTTTCTCTCTAACCAAAGATGACTAGAATATGAGACCTATACCATTTTGAAGAGCTTACAGCAAAGTGTTTAAAGGATAACTTGAATTGTAAAAACATTGGCTTGCCTCGTGTAAAATATGTCCTCATTTGGGCTGTTATAAGCCCAAAACCAACACTTTTCACATAAGGCACTTAACCCCTACTTTGAGAAATCATTGCGACCAAACCGTAAGAGCTTAAGACTTCTAGTTTGAGCCATTAGAAAGACCACCAAAAACTCTGAAGGGATCAAGAACGTAATAAAACCTCTTAAGGCACGGCTTATATTTACCCTCACTTTAGTCAATTTAGGCCTAAAACAAGTGAACTTTTCTTATAAAATTACAAGTATAAAAATTGTAATTTTTGAAAGATAAAGTTTTCTTGAGTTAAAAATGTAAATTCTTCAAAGTTAGATATACAAGGGCTGATTTTGTCAATAACCCATAGTTGAGGGTTTAAAGTGTCATTTTTTAAAGTGCAATGGTAAAAACCGTAAATATTTAAAATTGTAAATTATAACATTTTGGAAACATATCATATTTAACAACTTGGGTTTCGATAAAATTTATTAACAATCATTCGAGCCATAAAAATAAGTATGATAAGTATTACTAATTTTTGAAGAGACCTCATGATTACCCAATTACCGATAAAGCATTATCATCGCATAAACTTGAATTCGAATACTAAAGACATGACATACTAACTCTAACTTCCAGAGGTCGGTAGTTTATTCACATTACTTAATTTGTTTTCCATCCGGATCTTTGTAACATAGAAGTGAGTTCGTAGCCCCATTTTCTATCATTTATCAGTTTTGTAAACTCTTTTGGGGGAGATACATGCTCAATTACCTATTTTTACTTTCAAAAGTACTCTAAAGCTTTTACATACTACTATGAGTTCATAATCACACTTTATACGCTTTGCTACAAACCTGAACACAAGTACTATCTGTATGCGATCCTAATTGTTATTGCCTAAGTTATACACTGTTGCCACTAAAAGTCCCTCATATCATGAACCATTAATCACTTGCGAGTGAACGCGAATATCGTGGATAGATCTATTGGCAGGTTGGCCCCACTTGTGTTATTGGATAAGTAGCTAAGTGCACTTTATTTGAGAACCCCATAGGAAGTTGGCAAACTCCTACCCGAGGGCCTTGTTACTTACATCATCTCTATGATGTCAGTAACTTACATCATTAGTTCATTACTATGATGTCGTACTGTTAAGGTTTGCGTATCATGAGGCTTAGAGCAATAATACGGTATTGCAATGATACTAATGCTGCAGTACAACAACATTACCCAACCTTGAAACTTGTGTTCAACTGATTACTAAACAAACGAACTATGGGTGTATAACAACGTAACCCACTACTTATTTCATCGATATTGGTATTTATTAAAATAATAGCTCAAACTCGAAACTATTGAACTCAACTGTTTTATCTATAAACTCTATGAACTCACCAACCTTTGTGTTGACACTTTTTAGCATGTTTATCTCAGGTCCATAATGAATTAGGATGGCACGGAAGGGCACGGATACTCAAGAAGGATATAATATATTTTATCATTCGAAAACTTATTTTATAAACTACAAAACTACTGGGACCTCATTTTGTAAACTCTGATATTTATATAAATCGAATGATAAATCTTTTAAAATAACTCAATTAGGGTTCGTTTTCTATTGTAATAACTGTTGTGCCATGAAGTAACACACAGCTTGAAATTCATTTGTATCACGAAATTTAGGGGTGTTACACTTTTCTTGTTCAGTTTTTCATTTTAACTCTTTTGAAAAGATTTTTGTTCAATTGGAATGAGTTTAGTCACGATGGGCAAAAAGCAAGCGAAAAGATAACATGGATAAAAAAAGTTAATGATGACTATTTACCATTGTGGATGGTCCTAGAATGTGTAAAAAATAGGAAAATGTATTAAGGGGAAATTTTAAAATTTTAAAAGGTTTGAAGTGTCTGAATCTTAATTGAGACTTAGAGTGGAGTTTTTGATTTGGTTTTGGATATGCATGCTTTATATTATAGAAGATGTTTAAACATATTTAAAAACTATGCATACATCCAAATTTGTTATGTATATATTTATTTGCCTATAAAGTATATCGATGTGAATGGTCCTTGAGTTTTATATCTGCTTACTTTGGTTGGTAAGTATGATAAATCATAAGAATAGTCATTACTCATTGGGTGGTCGTTTAGTTTTCGGATGATATTATGAATATGTATCAGTTTGAATGAAAAGAGAATAGCAAAAAGCTAGATACAGTACATGGTGAAGAATTGTTGCCAGGAAAGATCGACTCAAAACCTTCCAAACGCAAGTAAGTATTAGTTTTCATAATCCATTCTATAACACTATGTTAATGTCGATGTAACCAACAACAAACACGGGATATCATCCAATTCCCCAAGTCAAAAACCTTGAAAAAAACGCATCCTTACTCATGAAAAATAAACGCATCTTTACTCCTGAAAAATAATGTATGTTAGATAATTTAAATATCAATTAAGTAGTATCAGATGCAATACACACGAAAGCATTAAGAGTAGTTTCCTATTAATTTGCAATTATTATATCTTTTACCACATAACTAATATGTTAAAGGTTCAAACCTT
Source organism: Chrysanthemum makinoi (assembly GCA_910596185.1). Taxonomy (NCBI): domain Eukaryota; kingdom Viridiplantae; phylum Streptophyta; class Magnoliopsida; order Asterales; family Asteraceae; genus Chrysanthemum; species Chrysanthemum makinoi. Next base: position 88,527,568 of record OU343223.1, on the reverse strand, counting down.
GTTGAATGTGTACACTTCAAATGGCAAGTGAAGGGTCTGAAATGGTATCGATTAACTCGGCGATATCGTGTACATCTGAGTCAAAAAAACATGCTCTCCCCAAATAACCCTTCCCCGAATAACCCAAATAGAAAAACCTCATTCATTTACAAAACTCAAGCAAATGAGCTTATAGTTTCGAAAAATTGAGTTTAGGGGAGTGTTTGTTTAAGCTTATTTAGGGGCCTTATTAGCTTATACAACATAAATAAGCCTAATTAAGTGTTTGACTAATCTTATGTGTTTGGGCTTATGAGTTTATGATTTTGGTAAGCCAATACTTTGTGACTTAGGGTGCCTTTGGTATGGGTATATGGGAATGGGGTTATGGGTTTCATACCGATTAAAGGTGTTTGTTTAGTTGGCCAAAGAATGAAATGAGTATATCATAGCCATATACTCATTACTCACAAATTTGGTGTCTATGTAATCTATTCCGTGAACCCCTTTTTTCCACTACAAGATTCAAATATCTATACATGTTTTCATATCATATTTTGTCATCCAAACATAAGCAATCGTAATCATACACTTTTTCATATACATTGTCATTCTACCCTATACCAAATCCGATATCAATTGTGATTTCTAGCAACAAACCAAATGACCCCTTATATGTTGAGGGGTAGACTTATGTAACACCCTCAGTTTTGAATAGCAGCGGAAGCTAATCGAGGATATTACTTATTAGCACAAAGTACACATTACAAAAAACGACTCTAAATGAGACGTTTTAAAATACATTATCATTCGAATTTATTCATAATATCAGAGTAGAGGTCCCATAATGTACATAATAAGTTTAAAAGTTTTTCGAATGATAATACGCATTGTCTTCAAAATGCCTATTTCGTGTGCCTTCATTCGTTGCGACATATCTTACGGACCTGAGATAAAACATGCTGAAAAGTCAACACAATGGTTGAGTGAATTCATAGTTTTGAAAACAGTAGTTGACAATAGTTTGTAGTATAATTGCAATGTGTACAATTATCTTCTTGATAGTTATTATTGCTCTGAGCTCATGGAACTCACGGGGCTTGTATATATATCACGGACGATATATATATATAAGTAACTTGCCCGGTAGGTATTTTGCCATATACCTAGATAATTGAATAAAGTGCGTTTGATTACCGATCCAAACAACAAGGATTCGTCAATCCCGATAGGCCTATCCACAATATTTGCGCTCACTCCCAGTGATTAGTGGTCCATGATGTTGGGACTTTTGGCATAAATAACTTAAGCATGCAATATCTGAGTCAAGGCATTCAATTTGCAAGTAATTGTTCATAATAAAACATTTTAGCATGTATCTCCCCCAAGTAGTTTATAAAAAGCTTAAATAAAAGTTGGGGCTATGAACTCACCGTGGTTATCAGCAGTAGTTTATAGCAACAATTAGTATGTCGAGACTGCGATCTTTAGTGATTACCTACGAAAGTATAGTAATCGTGTTTTAGTATAGTTTTCAATATAAGTGTACAAGTATATGTAATTTGTTGGCTTATGAAGTTGTACATGGATATTATGTTAAGGTATCCCTTAAGTGTTTGGTTTATAGCCTTTTTATAAATGACCTCGTACCACCGTTCGGGCTATCAAAATCAAGAGGTCGTGTGGTAATCGCACGAGGAGCCAGGACACTTTATATCGTAAATCCACACTCGTCGATCGATACCCGAAGAGGCCTATTTACGATAATGAAATTCCCTACTATTGTAGTACTTATCATTTATAAGTAAGTATTTGACGAGACAAATGTTGTATAAAACATGTGTCGTGTTTCGTCAAAGACTATTTGTTGAACTTGTGTGGTGACGTGACAGTATAAGTTGTGAAGTAATTTAGCATAACATTTATCATGTTTAAATGTTATTCACTCAATGAGTGTTGTGATGAAAATAATTACGGCGTGTCATATTATGATGCAGTGAAATATAAAGGTTTCAAAAAAATAGTTTTTAGATTAATAAATTACACCGTTCGTCCTTGTGGTTTGCGTTGACCGCAGCCTTTCGTCCTTTGACCAAAAAAAATGCGCCGTTTGTCCTTAAGTGGCAAACGTTATGCGCCATTAGTCCCTTGACCAAAAAACGTTAAGTTTGACTGTTAAAAACCCATCATGTGACTTGCACATGAGGGTATTATAGGGATTTTTCACTTTCTCTTTACACTAACCCTACATAACCTAGCTCATTTCTCTCCCTTGATATATCAGCCTCCATCTTCATTTTTATAAACATTTAACACAACAAAAGCCACAGATCAGCCTCCCATAAAACAAAAAAGGAAGAAAAAAAACACACAAATCAACCTTCATTTTTGTTTTGATATCAGTCTCCATCTTCATAATCTTATCATGGTCTCTCAATACCCTTTTACCAGCAGGAGCAAAAAGACGAATCTTGGTGGATCTGCGATGAAAGTGGACACCGGATTTCCGGTGTATCAAGGCAATTATCGATATGGTTTTGTGAACACCGGTTTAGTAAATAAAGTTCGATTTGGGTTTGTTGTTGTGAAAAAATATGTTAATGGTTTTGTGATCAGTTGTCGGATCTAGTCTTGTTTGTATTAAGAATTAGTAAAAAAAAAGGTCACATGTTGAAGACGACGGGTTTCTAATCCGATTTTGTTAAGACCTTTGCCGGAATCATGGCCGGTTTTAGTACCAGAAACCGTGTGGTTTCTGATCCGGTTTTGTATCATGGTGTTTGTGGTTTCAATGGCCGAACGGAATAATGATGGGTACGAGTTTGTCATGTTTGTGGTTTTAGATCGTGATGTTTGTGGTTGTAATAATAGGTTTCGATTAATGGGTGACGACTAGATCTGATGATGGCTGGAATAATGGGTTTTGATTAAGTAGTGACGATGGCTGGAAAATGGGTTTTGATCTGACGATACCATATATGTGAACATCGTGGATTGGATGTCTTGATTTGATTTATTTTGATTTTGTATTTTTAAGTATGATTTTTGTTTGTGTGCTTAAAGAAGCTGTGAAATTAAAAGAAATGGTGATGAGTGGTGGTGGTTGGAGATAAGGGTGTTTTGAGATGATGATACTCCACTGCCACAGATCTGGTAACAATGTAAAAATGTTTTCGTGTAAAAATGTAATTGTAAATGATACGGGTATGTGTATTAGATTTGTAATTATCACTTTTGAAGATTAGATATAGAAATGAGTTTGTGGAGGTTATATTTGATTCAAGGTTAGACTTTTATTTTTGTTTTTCATGATGATAATGAGTTTGGTGAAGGAAAGATCTTTGGATTTTGGTGTTCTCGATGATGATAATGAGTTTGGTAAAGGATTGATTTTTTTTATTTTTTTTCCCTCACTTCTGCTTATGATAGTGGATTTTTTTTTGATAAAGTTGGTGATATTGGAGATGTAGATGATGAAGATGTATAAACAAAGAAGATGAAGTGTGAAATGACATAAATACCCTCACGTGTATATCACGTGAGCGTGCTTAACGACCGTTAGTGGGCTTCGTTAGAGGGAGGGACTAATGGCGCATAACGTTTGCCACTTAAGGATGGACGGTGCAACTTTTTTGGTCAAATGATGAACTCCTGCGGTCAACGCAAACCACAAGGACGAACGGTGTAATTTACTCTAGATTAATATTAGTTCATGGGTTTAAATAAGAGTTAAGACTTGTGAAATTGGTATTTATATAGTTTATATGCCATATGGTCATTTATCTAGTTTTGTCAAAGTCTAGTAAAGTTTCATCTAATGAACAAGTTTTTGAAACAATTTTCGGGTTAACAAACCCAAACTAGCCGTGCGGCTAAGTTACGTTTAAACAATCTTGAAACAACAATCATGGTCATATCTAATGGCTATATTTAAGTTAAAATAGATTGAGACATCAGCCTTGGCTTTGTTTTGGTCTCAAAGAATCAAAATATAACTAAGTTTCCTTAACCATGGTTGTTTTCTAGTCAACAACAGGTCCGTTTAGTTTTTGCTGTTTTTAAGATTTTTCGTTCACTTTCTGCTTATGTGGCCCAGAGTTTTTGTAGAAAATTCATTCTGAGCAACTTTCGTGTTTTACACTTTTGCTGATTCGGACCAGAAAAGGGTTAAAATCGTGTTTTAAAATCGTTTCAGAAGACTTTTGACTTAATAACCAATTTTCATCTAGCCATCTTCTTTTAACCATAACTTTTTATCTATAAGTCCATTTCAAGTGATTCAAAAGCTCAAATTCTAGTTTTTACTTCCTCTAACAACTTCTTAAACTTAATCAAGTCCAAAGTTTATGATTTTTATGTTAAAACTCATGATAACTCACTAGTTGTCTTAATGAGTTTCTACACTAGTTTTTACCCATCAATTTTATGTACAATGATGCAGGTTTTACTGACCATGTCTTAATATTTATAGTGTCTCGCTATACCTATGGTCTACCTTAATGGACTAACGGGCAGTGTACCCGGTCGTGTGTAGTGTAGTAAATGGTAAAGCCGAGGTAGTCCCAAGTGCTATGTGTGTCGGATAATTACTAAGTCTAATTGTCACAGAATATTAATGGTTTGATAGGGTTTTAATTAATTAAACTACTAATGCAGAATATAAAAGCAAATAAATGGTAGAAAGGAAATCAATAGAGGAATAGTGGTGCTAACCTAGTTAATCCTCCTAACTAGTTATGTCTACGTCTACATACTTCCAATTACTTGGGTGGGGTCAAATGGAGAGGACAAAGATTTGGTCAATTCGCCATAACCTATCGGCAAAGATGCCACCACAGGAGAAATCGAAGCATCATAAGTCCTGTTGTTCCCGGTCCCCTAGCCGAGTCATTAAGTACCGCTACATGCTAGATTCTAAATAGTGAGTGCCCGGCCGTTAGGAACTTAGACACTACACCCCCAATTCTTAAGTTCATCCAAACGATAGGTGATCAGTTGGTCAAATCGCACAAGTAGAAAGGGTCGTCAGTTGGTCATATCTTACCCTTCTCGTCTCAGTCCGCTCACCTAGGGTCAGTTGGTCATATCTCCTAGGCAATTGGCCTCTATCGCCATTCAAAACTACCGAACCAGGGGTGACTACCAAAGAACTATGCATGCATACACTTAGAAATAATTGTACAGAAGTAAAGATAAACGCAAACAAAACAATTAAGGAATCATAACTAGGCTAGCACCAAAGGGTGCTTAGCCACTCATATTAATCATGCACATCAATTCAATATTCAAATGTACGAAATACATGAATTGAAAGTAAAAGAAATAATAAACGCTAAAGCTTATCGGTATGGTGTGACTTCTCCTGGAAACACTCCATTATACTTCCCTAGACCTCCCTTGAGCTTTTTCTCACGTTCTCGTGAGTGTTGTGTGTGGAATGGGATGCTTTGAAATGCTGGAATTCGTGGGGTATTGATAGGCGGTATGGGTTTACGCGTAACCAAAAGATGAGTTACTCCGCAACCTTCTATTTCTCCGTAAATGCACTAGATGCGCTAGTTACGGCTGTAACCTTATAAGTGGTTACGCCGTAGTCTTCAATAACACGTTACGTTCGTAGTGATGCAAGTAGTTACGGCGTAAGTATCAATGGCGTGGAACCTCTTTTGACCTAATGGAGTTACGTCGTAACCTTTGGGAGGAGTTACGCCGTAACCTCTTGATAAGTTTAACTTCTGGGTTACGCAATAGTTACGGCGTAATGTGAGAGATGAGTTACGCCGTAACTTCTTCAAAATAAGCATACTGTGATAAATCTTTAGTAACGTTTTCATTTCCGCGTCTCTTCAGCTCCAATGCTCGTAATTTACCTGAAAGTGTAAAACAATGGAAAACAAGCGTAAATCCATATAAATGATATAAATAACGAGCATTAACGGGGAAATTGACACTTAATATTCAGGACTATTTGATGTTATCATACAACATCAAACAAGCCTTATTACATGTACTACTTATATCAAATTACATCAAATAATTATAAATATCATTACAACCATATTGAATGACAAGAAATTTAAACAAACTTCTTACAAGACTTAGGTTGAGTAGTTACAAGAACAATCAAGCCTAAACCCCTTTCAATCTTCAACTCTTGTCTTCAACCTCTTAACCCAAGCTTTAATAACCTTTTTACCCTTATAATAAACCCTTTTACTTCAGCCCTTTTTGCCTTGAATATTGTAAAACCCTAAAATCGTAAACGTGTGAAATGACCATAATGCCCTCGTCATAATAATTCGTAAAGAAAATCAAAAATCGTTAACTACGTTGGAGACTTAATTTATGAATACTATATACTAGACAATTAAAAGAATTTAACTTTACATAATAAATATAACACAATGCTAAGACTAGATAAAATTCATACACTAGTCATATAAATAAATGTGACACAAGTAATGTAGGCAAGTGGATTAAAAGATGATTTGGTCTTTATTATTCCCCATAATCAGCTAGGAAGAAACGCCCAAGGCACCAAAATCATTGCCTCATTTATCTCATACTTATCTCCATATCTTTCTCTCAAATAAACACAAGAAAACCCTATCTTCCTCTATCAAAAGTGACGGCAAGAACTCTATGTCTTCTCCATTTATTTCTGTCAACACACAAGGTGTTCCAAGGGAGGTTGTACGTGATCTTTAAGCTGCTGAAAACGTGGGTTTTGGTTCGAGGTTTGTTTGGTTTGAGTCATTGGTGTAGGCTGCTGCTGGTCGTGGTGCTTTAGGGCACAAATGGGTGCTTGGTTTGCTTTGTGTTGATATTGTTTTCTTCCTCCTTGTCTCAGGCTACAAAGGTACCTTCATAATCATCTTCTTGACTCGTTAAATCTCCGCTTGTTTCATGAACCTGGTCATTTGCATAAACCATGTACACGCCCATAAAATGATTTCCTGAACTCATAAAATGTATATATATATGTGTCGTATAAACATGTCGTACGCTAACTCTTATACATGTCGCATGAAATCATGAATCTATAACTCATATGTGTCGGTAGTCATTTCGTTTTTGGAGCATCCGGATCTGTAGTGATGCATGTTTTAACCTGGTCATTTAACACTATTCTTGATCTCTAATGCCCGACTTAAACATGAAATTAATAGGGTGCGAATCGGTGTCGGGTACGTTTTTGTAACAGGGTCATACGAAGATTAATTGCATGCATGGAGTCTTGAGTGATTTGGTTCACGTGTACATATATATGAAATGGTATAATCTAGTTTAAACTCATAATGATTATAAGTGTATAGGAGTGCATGAATTCTTCTTGTTATACATCTGGTCTTCATATAAGCATGCGAATATTTATTAAAAAAAAAAAGGTGCATGGTCTTGTGATGCTAGTGTCAAAGGATCATCTAATTGAAATGTAAAGCGTTGATGTATAGTGAGTAAAAAGGTTAACAAATAAAAATAGTATATGAATGTGTCTTGTGGGGGCTATGTTCGAGGGTGTTCGCGGGATTTATAGGTACGTTGTACGGGTTTTTGAAAGTGTGTCGGGTAGGTAGAGTCGGGGGTTAGTCATATTGCGTGTTTACCAAGTCGTGTTGGTCAGTCTGTTGAACCGCGAGTAAGGGTAAAGATGGCATGTCGAAAGGAAATGAAATGTCAAAATGAAATACTCTGAATATTTTCTTACTTGTAAAATCGTTGCATGTGTAATATAATTATATATTTTCACTTTTAACCCTCATCTTTAAGAAGTGGTCACATGCAAACCTTGAACTATTATAATTGACACATTATACCTTAGACTATCAAAATAATAATATTGAGTTTTTATGATTAAAATACTTGTCGCAATAAACCCTAAACTTTGATAAGTTACATTTTAGACCCTAAAGTATTTATTTCGGTCCATTATTAAAAATGAGAATACGCTTAATAACTCTAAAAAAAAATATTAATACGATTTATATAAGCAATAAATCCGTTATGACTTAAATGAGCTAATAAGTATTTTACGAACCGTAATCCGTGTAGATTCGTTGAAGAAGGCATGACGATATTTATTCGTGCTCACTTTTCCATTCTCTTTCATTGGCGATAAGGTACAGATATTCTGACCTTACATCTTAAGGTTTCTCACGATTCGTATACATCTTTCGATACTAGCTTGAACTGTTATGCTTTACTCTAAGCCTCCTTATTAGGGATTCCCTATAACTTTGCTATGCTTCCTTTAATTGAATCTCCTATGTGAACGCTTTGATATGAACCTTCTGATTATGAACTTTGATATGAACTTTGATATGAACTTTGATATGAACTCTGATATGAACTCTGATATGAACTTTGATATGAACCCTTATGATATGATATGATTATGCTTTGACCCTTCAGTCTGATACCCGAGCCAAATATGTTTCACTAGGCATGGGGGTTCCATGTCCGTGTCATTGATGCACCAATGGCATGACTTTAGTGTGGTTGAGTGATGTTCCACACCGTCCCTTTCTGTTATCTAATTATGAGCTCGATATATATTGTATGGCCACTATCCGTGCAGGGCGTATGGATGCATCCTAGATTTGTTATCTGTATCGATGCGTTCTGGTGAATGATGTCGTGTGCAATACGCGTCTTCACATTTCGGGAGCTAGCTACTCCATTGGTTACTGAGGTCTCCCCTCCTATTGTCCGGTATTTCGGTCATCCAGAATACGATGGTTACTATTGTTTACGGGCGCTATTGCCACTATTGATATGATTGCAATGTCTGTTGGCTCGGGATGGATTTCTGACAACCCTTACACTCGTTGATATACCTATATTGTACCTTCAGATTCCCCAACGCACATTATATTCTCGTATTGATTGTCATACTCAGTACCATATGTGACTCATTCCACTACCATTCCGTTCACGTCTTAGGGTTATTGTATGTTTATTGAATTTGATTGTGCTATTTGCTTGTCTTATGTGACTATTGTTTACCCTGCTACGATATGATTAATATGCAATTGTATGATTCAACTGTTGTCATCTGAATACATGTCATCCTATTGTTATTTGAACCTCTGATTTGTATGGTGACCATGCTGGTGTGAAACCAATTGTTGATCTGTTTATCTTATATACTTCGTTTGTTTAATCTCGTGGACTATGACCTTCTGTTAGTATCCTTATCGCTTATTGTTGATCGCCATGTTTTATTTGTTATGATACTGTTATGTTATTGATTGTGGGTTACTTGACTTGTGTGATTGCCATGCTCACTTTCTAATTACTTGCTTCCGCTAACTTTTAGATTTCCGTGTGGCTTATGTGTTGTCTGATTTCCTGATTCCTTGTATGCCTGTTGTATGTGCTTACTTATATGTCATCGATGCCTTGCTTTGCTTCGTTCCCTTTGTTATCTGTTCTTTTCGGATATCGTATAATTGTATCTTTGCAGGATCCTCATTGACTCATTGTTCTCTTTTTGCTGCGACCTTGTTATCAGTTTCCTTTGTTTCATTTCGATTATGCTTTTATTTAGCTTCCGTTTTGTTATATCTGTTCACTGGGCTTTTTAAGCTCAGCCGCATTTCTTTTCCTGCGGCAGGTTTTAGATTTGAAGATGGGCTTTGAAGATGGGCTGAGAGTTGGATTATCTTAGTGGACCAACCCTAGTTACCTTTCTAGTTGGACTTATTTTGGCGGGCTATTGTTTTGAAATTTTAGTTTATTTTAGACATTTGGATTTTGTAAGTTTCCTTGTAAATCTTTTGTTTACATGACTTGGTACGTTATTCTTTAAGACTTTCCGCTAGAAGAATTTTATTTGTATGTTCGATATGACACCGAATGTGACACTTCTACCCTTGTCGGGTTGGGGTGTTACAATTATGGTATCAGAGCCCAGGTTTCGTCTTGTTGACCTTAGGATTGACTTGTGAGGACTTGGGTAGACATTAGGCTTCCGTCGTTCGATCTCTTCTGATTCCTTTGATTGTCATTCAGATTTGGCTCCGATATTCTTTTGTCTTCGCCGATTTGACCTTCTCCTTTTCGCATTTAATTTTGTTTGTTTACCTTCCCATTTGTTTTGTCGATCGTTTAGATGAAGACTACTCGTTGAAGATGATGGTGCCGACCATGCATTGCTGCAACAATTTCGGAGAGGTTCGGTAAGCGTAAACCGCACCCGATCGTGATGCTGCGGAGACATCAAGGTGTTTTCTGGAGGAGCTGGACGGATCAACCAAAGACGCAAAGCACGGGGAGACAAGATTCAACGGTGGTGAGGAGATTCATCTACTTCACATGATTGGGCGCGACCTGTGTTACTCCGATTTGTTTGTCATGCGGTTGTGGCGGTTTGATATTTTGCTAAGTGATTCTGATCGGTATTGCTTTTCTTGATTTGTTCGAAACTCGGTATTGAATCGTGAAGTTTTATCGTTTGGCATTTTGTTAATATCTCAGTTTTTCTTTTGGATCGTCAGTAATGAGTCATGAGGAACCGTTTCGAGCAAGTTGGTGGCTTTCCTTCTTTTCTGTTATGGTAAGTTTGTTTGATGTATTATATGCTGCATGTATGTGAATGCTGTTTTGGTATATTGTTTGCTACCTGTGTTTATATCTGTTTTGATGTTAGTGATGTGGGTTGTCATGACCCCGAAAATATGATGACAATAAGGACTTGTTATGTGATGCAAGTATTATGACGCCCGATCAACGTGATAATACCGAGATCATATAATTTGAACTTATTGAACTCAAACGACGTCTTGGGGAATGCCTGGGGTTGAATGGTGAATGGACTGTCACTTATATCCATTATTAGTCAATCCTCCTATTCGTTTGAAATTTTGTACCTCTTCGTGGGATTCTCACTGACATTTTCTACGTTTAAGTTTTGTACACTTTGGGACCGAAATTATTATGATCTGTGTGAAGCTATGGATTGCTACGCTCGCCTTAAACTTGTACGTCTCGTGTACCCTCTGCGACTCCAATTTTTCGAGGACGAAAAATTTTCTTTTAGAGGGGGAGAGTTGTAAAACCCTAAAATCGTTAACGGGTCAAATGACCATAATGCCCTCGTCATAATAATTCGTAAAGAAAATCAAAAATCGTTAACTACGTTGGAGACTTAATTTATGAATACTATATACTAGACAATTAAAAGAATTTAACTTTACATAATAAATATAACACAATGCTAAGACTAGATAAAATTCATACACTAGTCATATAAATAAATGTGACACAAGTAATGTAGGCAAGTGGATTAAAAGATGATTTGGTCTTATTATTCCCATAATCAGCTAGGAAGAAACCCCATGAGGCACCAAAATCATTGCCTCATTTATCTCATACTTATCTCCATATCTTTCTCTCAAATAAACAAGAGAAACCCTATCTTCCTCTATCAAAAGTGACGGCAAGAACTCTATGTCTTCTCCATTTATTTCTGTCAACACACAAGGTGTTCCAAGGGAGGTTGTACGTGATCTTTAAGCTGCTGAAAACGTGGGTTTTGGTTCGAGGTTTGTTTGGTTTGAGTCGTTGGTGTAGGCTGCTGCTGGTCGTGGTGCTTTAGGGCACAAATGGGTGCTTGGTTTGCTTTGTGTTGATATTGTTTTCATCCTCCTTGTCTCAGGCTACAAAGGTACCTTCATAATCATCTTCTCGACTCGTTAAATCTCCGCTTGTGTGTGTTATTCTTGGATAACTGATCTGCTCCAAACCGTCAAGTTTAATCACTCAAGCCCGCCACTTGTGAATGGCCGACCGTAACAAACTTAAAACAGCTTAGAAGCAAATGCAATGAAGATCAGGAGAGTATAGTGTTTTCCCCAGGTCGTTAAGTCCCAACGAGCTGTGCGAGAATAGTCAAACGTATAGTGATCGAGAGAATTTGAACGGAAAAAGGGATTTGATTAATTATAACTACAGCAAAAGTATATAAATTACAAAGGCTTAAATGCAAATTAAAGAAAATTAAAAAGATAAAATATATTAAATAAACGCTATCACTATTTGCAAAATGATATTTTTGTGATTTTATAAAACAAAATGACTTAAATAAACTATTTTAACTAAAACTTAAACTTAAATTACCTAAAAACGTAACTTAAAATGAAAACGTACGTTATTTATAAAAATTACGCGAGTGCGCAAGATAAAACATAAAATTTGTAAAATAAAAGTCCTACGAGTGTAAAAACAATTTTATTACTTACTATATGACAAAAGAAAATTTTAGAAAAAAGATTTATATTTTTTTGACTTTTATATTTTTTATTACGAATTAAAAACTATTTTACTCTAATTAAATGATAAAAAATATTAAATGCTTATGGAAAAATCTGAAAATTTTGTGAAAACTACTTTATCCTAAAAGGGACTTAAGAAAAATAAAAAGGGAGCAAGAGCTTATACAGATAGTGAAATGTTAATAAGTGAAAAAAAGTAAATTAAGCTAAAATATGCACAAAACACTTAAATAAATATCAAGTGTAACTTGTAACGCAAAAGACCCAAGGGCACAATTGGTTACAGGTACACAACTATCACTCTGTTAAGGGTGGGAGGTCTCAGGTTCGAGCCTGCCTCCCCACCCTTTTTGCTTTCTATTTTTTTTTTCTTGATTTTTTCTTTTGAAACTTGAAGATGCAATCAAAATAAGAAATTTTTGTAAAAACTTTTCTTGTGAGAACCTTAAATAAGCCGTTTTAACAGCTTATTTGACCACTGCTGTGGGCAGACTCAACCAAACACCATCTAGATCCACTTATAAGCACCAAATAAGCAACATCACAAATAGGAAAAACAGAAATAAGCAATACTGAAACTACACTCCCACATTAAGCTAGTTGAGTAAAAATAAAATCAAAGAACTGATTGGGAAATAAGCAGTTGGTATTTAGGCTAAACTAGGAGAATCCTAAACTATAAAATGGAGATTAAGCACTAAATGGGTACAATAAGCAGAAACTAGACTAAACCTTGGTTAATTATACTAATTATTATCTGAAAGATCTAAATAAGCACAAGTTAGACTTGGATAAGCACTTAAAAACAAGATGAAAACTGCTATGGTAGACCAGCAGCAAAACAGTGAGAATAGGTACCTTATAGGCTTATTATGGATAAGCTAGAGGGAAAAAGAGCTTTTGGGCTTCTGGGAATCTAAAGTTCACCAACCCAACTTAATTTTGCCCCCAATATACACCCTTAATAAGCTGTGTGCAGCTTATAATTAAACTTCAAAATCTGCAGCTTGAAACTGAGGTCAATGCATAGAGCAGTGGTTGGCCAATCCTCCCACTTTGAATCACTTGCAGACCCCTTAAGACATTTTTTTGAATTTTCTCCTTATGACACAAGTAAGATAAGCTGATGAGCTTGTGATTTTTATTTTTTATAATTTTTTATCTCAACAAAATCTTGCTTAAACTGCTATGCAAAAAACTGAGGAACTCAAATATATATATATTTTTTAAAACCAGTTAAAACTGAAAAGTTATGAATCCTTGTAAAACTCTTTTACAACTCTAAACACAGACATAAATGCTTGGACTTAACTAATTTTTAAACTCAAAATGGGTCAAAACTCTCTTTTGACCCATTTTGACCCACAAACCAAACAGTCCTTTATGTAACCAAAACAGATTTTTAAAGAAAACTTTTCATTAAACATTGAAATTTTGAACTGAAAGGGACTTCTAAAAACTGAATTACTTATACTAAAAAGCTTTTAAACACAAATTACACTAAAATTAAGATGAGCTTTATCAGTTGACTTTCGTTGACTTTACATGAAAATTTCTCAAACTTGGAATTAATACTTGAAATTAGTTCCAATACACTGAATTAACTAAGTTTCATACATTAATACTTGAAATTACAACTTAAAATTTATTTAAGACATAGAAACTTTAAAAACGACATACAAGGAAAAATTTAAAACTAACTACTGTCCTTTCTTGCTTCTTCTTCCTTCTCTTTTATACCCAACTAGCTTCCACGTGTCCTCTGGGTGAATCCCACTCATAAAATCAACCATTGGATGACTTGAGTTGATTATGGCCATTGATTCATTTTGGCGGGAAAATCTGGTTTTGACCTGTGGGCTCAATGAACTAGCAACTCAGGGGTGGAGGTAGGTATGATGAGTGTGGAGTGAGGGATAAGGGATAAGGTCGAGGATGATGGGAAGGTGCGAGTTGCAGTCAGTGGGGAAGGAAGGAGATAAGGTGTGGGCGGTAAAAGCACTTTTGACTGGTTTTGACCAGGGGTTCAAAAAGGGTAATGACAGGGGGTCCAAAATATGTATATGGCAAGGGTCTAAAATGGGGAAGGGTCATGGCTTGGTTTAATATTAATGATAAGGACCAAATTGTAATTCTGCCAAACTAGAGGGACCATTTCTGCCAATTTCACAAAGTTGTCACAAGGATCAAAACTGACAAGTTCCAATAGTACAAGGACTAGTTTTGACATTTTCAAATTTCAGGGGACCAAACTTGACATTTTTGAAAGTTTAGGGACTTAAATTGTAATTTTGCAATTTTAAATCTCAAGGACCAATTTTGACAACTTAAGAATCCCTAGGGACTTAAAATGATATTTTTCTTTATTTTGATTTATCAGGACTTGTTTTTGACAACTTTTGAAACTTGGGGGACTAAAACTGCCAATTATGCAAACTTGATACGTTTTTCACCAGATTTTGATATTTTTGCATTTAAAACACATAAAACACTTATTTGTGATATTTTTTTATCATTTTGATGCATTTCTGAGTGTTTTCAGATGTTTTTGCAGTTTAAATGGTGCAAAAATGATGAGTATTTAGACACTCATCAATCCCCCACACTAAGATATTGCTAGTCTCTAGCAATGTTTTGAGAAAAATTTAATGGATTTCATCTCTTTACCAAAAGCCATTACTTCTGGGGTAGCCAAATGTTTTAGTTCAAGTAAGAACCATGGTACACCGATAACCATGTGATTTTGAGCAAACCACCAACTTCCAACGGATTGATTTGTCTTAAGCCGTTTTGCTTCTGGACTAGCCAACTCTTAGATAACTTATCAATATTATCTTTGGTGAGTCGATTACCAATTATGGTTTTTCCACTGCCTTTCCATTAGCCATAAACTTTAATTTCGGGCTAGCCAACTCTTCACTAATTAAAGATATGGTGGGCTGAATACCATACAATTTTGGGCAAATTGCAAGCCGTCAGATCAACGATTTGAGATATCTTTACCAAGAGCCGTTTGCTCTGGATTAGCCAATCCTTATGTGGGTTAGACATGGTGGACTGATTACCATTTGTTGTGTTTAGTACATAGTACTTCCACTACAATTTTTTTTTAAAATTTGGCCATTTGGGGAAAAAGGACTGAAAGGTACATTTATGATCAAATTCGCGAATTTCCCCATACTTATAAATGAATATTGTCCTCAATATTCAAAGTGTGGAAACACAACAATTATTCTCTTTTTTAATATTTACAATTTTCATTCATTTTTTAGATCTATATACAACATGTGGGGCATCTCCCCCACGCTAGGGTGTCTGTACACAGGGTGAAAACCCATGTTTAACTCTGTTTTGATTACCGAACGCTAGCTGACTCGACCGAATTAATGGTTCATGGGGAAGTAAGTGGAAGAGACAATCTCCATCGGACTTTCATTCAAGATGTTTTTATAAACATTTGAAGTACCGGAAAGTTCCACAGATGAGATATACATAGAACCTACTCAAAAATGATAAATGAAAATGCCAGGGTCAAAGATAGTGTCTTCATTCCTGAAGGAGTGAAGAACAGAGAGAAGTCACGGATATATGAAGAAAAGAAAGAAAATCATGATAAAAATCATGAGTAACTCTTCATCCTCAATAGGAGAATTCATAGTTTCATGAATCTCCTCAGTTAAGTTCACTTGATCAAGACATATTATGGGTGTGTCTAGATCAAAGTCGAAATTATCATACTCCGGCGGAGATATGATATGAGTAAGTTCACAGGAGAACTCCTCGAAGGTGAGTGAATCATATTCAGATTGGTATCATGGGTTCCTTTGGTGAACTCCTCCAATGTAAATGATTCATAATCGGGGAGATAATTATGAGAATGAAAAGTGGTACTGCCACTAATCTTCTCTCCCATATTATCAAAACAGTAAGGCTTCCATTTCCGAATAGAATCATCGGAAAAAAATGTCACTATCCTTTATGGGGATAGGAGATGAAATGGGTTTTTCTTTGAAAGCCTCGCTTTTAGAAATGAGAAGAGGCCGACATTACAGTAATGTTGCACGAAGTGCTTCATCTTTGATTTCATGTGTTAACTTCATCATTCTCTTCTTCTAAGCTAACAAGCTCGGTAAGGTAATTCTTCCATATAACGATGTCTCCACAAGAAACGAATCGTCATCAATAGAATCGGAGCACATCTCAACATGATTACTTTGGAAGACAAGAGGAGGAGGGATATCACACACATGATCGAAAGTTCCCTGTGACTCTCTCCGGATTGGGACAAGGTTCTCAACACTAGACTTTATGAATTCGTCCGATTCCTTTTCAGGAACAGTGTCAAGAAGCTCATCCCCCATGTTTAGAGAGTGAGTGGGAATATCGGGTGTGATAACAACAGACCGAGGGAGTTGAGAAGGACTAGCATACATATGTTTTATACTTTCCATTTGTTCTTCTCCTAGTAATTCCATCATAGTCTTTTCTCCCTGATTTTTCATGGAAGGAATTTCAAATGATGAACTTGATGAACCTGTACAAAATTGACTAATATCAAGGGTAACTTCATCATCATCGTCATCAGGAATGAAAGGGAATCGAGAGCTAGATTTGGCTCTTTTTCCTTTTGCATTGATTCCTAATAGATTTTTCAAAGGCAACTGGGAATCTAATTTAGCGGCCGCTCTTCAGCTAACAAAACTTCCATGGATTTCTCATTTGGATTATCTTGGGAATGTTTACATTCCTTCAAATCTTTCACTAAATCCAAAAGATCAAGTAGAAGATTTTGAGGAAGTGGGTCAGGTGAGGTGGTGCCGATTCATTTGATATTGTGGAGGTTGGTTATGATACGAAGAGTCGTATGTGATTGTTACAAGGAATTGATTCCTTGTTTGACAATCGAGCTACAGATGTGGACCTCCACAATACTCACAACAAGAAAACCGATGTGGTGGTGAGTTATGTGTGGTAGTCATAATTGTTATCGAGAACCTTTCATAGACAAGCGTGTTTCCGATTGACAATCGAACTGGAGTGTGAACCACCACGCGTACTCACAACAAAGAAACTGCTGAGTCTCACAAAGTGTGGTAGCGATGGAATAAATCAGTTGTGTTATGGTAGGAATAGGGATCCGGTTATAGACAGACCCGTTCTTCCGATTCCACCATGCTACAAGCGGGCAATACCACCATTATAAGGACCACCACACCATTGACAACCAAGAGGGTGATGATAAGACATAGAAAGAATCAAAGGTTTACAGAGGGGTAGGGATGAAGAATCAAAGATGTGAGAGGGTAAAGATGGATATTTTTGAATTTTTGGATAAACATTTTGCAAAAATAAGAAAGAAAATATTTTTGGGTTTTTGATTTATATAAGAAAATATAAACATATAGATGGTAAGAACAAGGAGTGAATATTCAAATCACTAATCTGCTAAACGTAAGATAATTAGCACAACTCCCCGGCAGCGGCGCCAAAATTTTGATCTGCTCCCGAACGGTCAAGTTTAATCACTCAAGCCGGCCACTTGTGAATGGCCGACCGTAACAAACTTAAAAAGCGTAAAGTAAATGCAATGAAGATCAGGAGAGTATAGTGTTTTCCCCAGGTCGTTAAGTCCCAACGAGCTATGCGAGAATAGTCAAACGTATAGTGATCGAGAGAATTTGAACGGAAAAAGGGATTTGATTAATTATAACTACAGCAAAAGTATATAAATTACAAAGGCTTAAATGCAAATTAAAGAAAATTAAAAAGATAAAATATATTAAATAACGCTTATCACTATTTGCAAAATGATATTTTTGTGATTTTATAAAACAAAATGACTTAAATAAACTATTTTAACTAAAACTTAAACTTAAATTACCTAAAAACGTAACTTAAAATGAAAACGAGTGTTATTTATAAAAATTACTGAGTGCGCAAGATAAAACGTAAAATTTGTAAAATAAAAGTCCTACAGTGTAAAACAATTTTATTACTTACTATATGACAAAAGAAAATTTTAGAAAAAAGATTTATATTTTTTTGACTTTTATATTTTTTATTACGAATTAAAAACTATTTTACTCTAATTAAATGATAAAAAATATTAAATGCTTATGGAAAAATCTGAAAATTTTGTGAAAACTACTTTATCCTAAAAGGGACTTAAGAAAAATAAAAAGGGAGCAAGAGCTTATACAGATAAGCTGTTAATAAGCTGAAAATTAAATTAAGCTAAAATATGCACAAAACACTTAAATAAATATCAAGTGTAACTTGTAACGCAAAAGACCCAAGGGCACAATTGGTTACAGGTACACAACTATCACTATGTTAAGGGTGGGAGGTCTCAGGTTCGAGCCTGCCTCCCCACGCTTTTTGCTTTCTATTTTTTTTTCTTGATTTTTTCTTTTGAAACTTGAAGATGCAATCAAAATAAGAAATTTTTGTAAAAACTTTTCTTGTGAGAACCTTAAATAAGCTGTTTTAACAGCTTATTTGACCACTGCTGTGGGCAGACCCAACCAAACACCATCTAGATCCACTTATAAGCACCAAATAAGCAACATCACAAATAGGAAAACAGAAATAAGCAATACTGAAACTACACTCCCACATTAAGCTAGTTGAGTAAAAATAAAATCAAAGAACTGATTGGGAAATAAGCAGTTGGTATTTAGGCTAAACTAGGAGAATCCTAAACTATAAAATGGAGATTAAGCACTAAATGGGTACAATAAGCAGAAACTAGACTAAACCTTGGTTAATTATACTAATTATTATCTGAAAGATCTAAATAAGCACAAGTTAGACTTGGATAAGCACTTAAAAACAAGATGAAAACTGCTATGGTAGACCAGCAGCAAAACAGTGAGAATAGGTACCTTATAGGCTTATTATGGATAAGCTAGAGGGAAAAAGAGCTTTTGAGCTTCTGGGAACCTAAAGTTCACCAACCCAACTAACTTTTGCCCCCAATATACACCCTTAATAAGCTGTGTGCAGCTTATAATTAAACTGCAAAATCTGCAGCTTGAAACTGAGGTCAATGTACAGAGCAGTGGTTGGCCAATCCTCCCACTTTGAATCACTTGCAGACCCCTTAAGACATTTTTTTGAATTTTCTCCTTTTGACACAAGTAAGATAAGCTGATGAACTTGTGATTTTTATTTTTTATAATTTTTTATCTCAACAAAATCTTGCTTAAACTGCTATGCAAAAAACAGAGGAACTCAAATATATATATATTTTTTAAAACCAGTTAAAACTGAAAAGTTATGAATCCTTGTAAAACTTTTTTACAACTCTAAACACAGACATAAATGCTTGGACTTAACTAATTTTTAAACTCAAAATGGGTCAAAACTCTCTTTTGACCCATTTTGACCCACAAACCAAACAGTCCTTTATGTAACCAAAACAGATTTTTAAAGAAAACTTTTCATTAAACATTGAAATTTTGAACTGAAAGGGACTTCTAAAAACTGAATTACTTATACTAAAAAGCTTTTAAACACAAATTACACTAAAATTAAGATGAGCTTTATCAGTTGACTTTCGTTGACTTTACATGAAAATTTCTCAAACTTGGAATTAATACTTGAAATTAGTTCCAATACACTGAATTAACTAAGTTTCATACATTAATACTTGAAATTACAACTTAAAATTTATTTAAGACATAGAAACTTTAAAAACGACATACAAGGAAAAATTTAAAACTAACTACTGGCTTCTTTCTTGCTTCTCTTCCTTCTTTTTTACCCAACTAGCTTTCCGCACGTGTCCTCTGGTGAATCCCACTCATAAAATCAACCATTGGATGACTTGAGTTGATTATGGCCATTGATTCATTTTGGCGGGAAAATCTGGTTTTGACCGTGGGCTCGAGAACTAGCAACTAGGGGGTGGAGTGTAGGTATGATGAGTGTGGAGTGAGGGGATAAGGGATAAGGTCTGAGGATGATGGGAAAGGTGCCTGAGTTGCAGTCAAGTGGGGAAGGGTAAGGAGATAAGTGTGGGCGGTAAAGCAGCTTTTGAGGTTTTGACCAGGGTTCAAAAAGGGTAATGACAGGGGGTCCAAAATATGTATATGGCAGGGGTCTAAAATGGGGAAGGGTCATGGCTTGGTTTAATATTAATGATAAGGACCAAATTGTAATTACGCCAAACTAGAGGACCATTTACGCCAATTTCACAAAGTTGTCACAAGGATCAAAACTGACAAGTTCCAATAGTACAAGGACTATTTTTGACATTTTCAAATTTCCAGGGACCAAACTTGACATTTTTGAAAGTTTAGGGACTTAAATTGTAATTTTGCAATTTTAAATCTCAAGGACCAATTTTGACAACTTAAGAATCCCTAGGGACTTAAAATGATATTTATCTTTATTTTGATTTATCATGGACCTGCTTTTGACAACTTTTGAAACTTGGGGACTAAAGCGCCAATTATGCAAACTTGACGATACGTTTTCACCTGATTTTGATATTTTTGCATTTAAAACATATAAAACACTTATTTGTGATATTTTTTTATCATTTTGATGCATTTCTGAGTGTTTTCAGATGTTTTTGCAGTTTAAATGGTGCAAAAATGATGAGTATTTAGACACTCATCAATAACATTTAGTTTTTAGGGTATAGTTTGGTCCCGGTAATTACTAATGTTAAGCCCTTAAGTCACAAACTTAAAACCGGGTAACGTAAAAATGTAATACTTCCAAAAATGTTAAAACTTATCAATATACTCCAACTAGGTCTACTAAAAGTATGATAAGTCTAATAGGGTGCTTTATATTGTTAAAACCTAATAACGTAGGTTCGGGCACGCGTATTACGTAAAGGGTAAAATGTTTAGCTAAAATTGGTAAAGTGGCAATAATTTATATGAATTATGACTAGTGGTGAAACTAAAGTATTTTTGAACACATAGACTTTTCCTAGTCTTGTGTTGGTTGTGAGGATAATTCACACTATTTAATTTTTGAGATTACTTATATAAATAATTAAAAGTAATTTATATAACGTAAAATAGTAAAATATATACCTGAAATATGCGAGGTGTTACAACTTATATACGGATATTATATAAAAAGACTTTTATACACTCATTCAATAATTACACTCTTATAATGCAGATATACTATTTTGTCATTCTACCTTATAAATTAATTACACAAACACTTATAAACTCATGATATATAAGCCATAAAATGCTTATATACCATAAACATAAGCCCAACTAATAAGCTCCGCCAAACACGCCGTATATACTTGTTAAACTTTCAATAAACGTACTTAGAGCACCGGGTACGGTGGCTGTTGGCTCAAGCCGTCACCCATGACATGAGCCTATGACACTTGCGAACCACACCGCCATTTATTGGAATGTACCGGTATCGTAGCCAGGCCACTAGCTCACGCGATAGTTTTTTTTTTGTTTTTTTCTTTCTTTCTTTGTTTAATTTTCAAGTGAGTATTGTGTTTTTGGGTGAGGCTTTGTGTTTTTATTTGTGTTTGTGTTTGAAAATGTTTATTGTGTTTGTGTTTGAAAGTTTTGTTTTTTGTTTTAACAAAAAGTTGCAGGGCTAAACGAGGAAGATGGAAGAACAGTAGCGAGACTTTTTATAATTTTTTATTTTTTTCATTTTAAACCTTGTTGTCATATTAGTTGACTAGCTTTTGTTAGTGTTTTTCTTGCACTTTTAGTTCTTATTTTGTTTACACTTTTAGTCCTTATTTTTTTTATTAATGAAATTAAATTTTAGTTATATATTATTTATATTAAATTAAAATAAAAATCTAATGGCATTAGAAAAATGGTGTTATAACTAGAAAGGAGTATTTTGGTGCCATAAAAAAATCTAATGCCAAAGAAAAAAAAATATTGACATTACATGACATCACTTTTTTCTCGACACCACTTACGATACCACCCATAACGGACCACTCATACACCCATGTAGGGCTGTAAACGAACTGAACGTTCAGTGAACATTTCATGAACGGTTCGGTAAAAAGTTCGTTTATGTTCGTTTATTTATTAAATGAATGAACATGTACAATATTTTACGATAGTTTAGTTAAATGAACGAACATGAACAAAAGTCACGTCTGTTTATTTATGTTCGTGAACGTCCGATTATGCTCGTTAATTGCGTTCATTTATTTATTTATGTCCGTATATCAAATCTTTTAATTGTATAATTTTAAATTAGTTTGTTTAACAAAACGACACTTATAAAACAATATTAGATGCATAATTTAATAAAGTTTATGATTGTTTGTCTATGTTCATTTATGTTCGTTTAGCGATCGTTTAGTGTCTTAATGAACGAACATAAACGAACATGAACAACTCATTTTCTTAATAAACTAACATGAACAAGAAATTTCGTCCGTTTAAGCGTTCGTGTTCGTTTATTTGTTCGGAAAAAATTAAATGAACGAACATGAACAAGGCTCCATTCGTGTTCATCCGGTTCGTTTACAGCCCTACACGCATGACACCAAGTGTACCTAGAAGCTGGGCTCATTCACCCTCAATAAAGAAATTTTACCCGGCTAAACAGTGTTACCACTACATATTTATTCAACAAAAAACTTACCATTTACGTTACCAAAAAATTATCCCACTCCACCTCCAGTCCCACCGTTACACACACACAAACAAACACCTTCACCAAAAACAAACCCAAACTCAAACCCTAACCCTAACTATCCAAATCCCACAAATTAACTCCAATTTTCACACACAATTAAACTCACAGTAATGCTCAATTAGCTTCCAATTCATTATTCATTCAAATAATGGCGAATAATCAGCTGGCAATAGTAGCATCACCGACCAAAACGACGTCGTACGAGTCGTTATTACAGTCACAGAAGGAATTGATTAGTAAACAGATTAATGACTTGCAAAATATTGTTACGCTGCAATGTAAACTCACTGGCGTTAATCCTTTGTCTCAAGAAATGGTGATTAATTTAATTTTATTGTAATTTGATGTAATTTAATTGTTATTGAGGTGTAATTTGATTTAGGTTAGTTAAAAGTAGTGGATTAGGCGTTATTTGTTAGTGGAATAATGTGTCGAGATTTGATTCGAGCTATAAATGTTGATATATTGAAGTAAAAGTTGTATCGGAACCGAATTGACCGGATAGACACATTTCTTTTGTTAGTGAATTAGTTGTTAACGAAATAGTATATCGAGATTCGATTTCAGCTATAAATGTTGATTTATAGAAGTAAAAAGTTGTATCGGATCCAAATTGACCGGATACACGCATTTGTTTTGTTTTGTAGTCGGTTATTGAGAACTGTATGATTACGGTATAGTTGAACTTTCATTTGATTTAATTTAGTGAAACGCAGTGAATTTGGTGTTAGTTGTTAACGAAATAATGTATAGATATTCGGATAGTAAATGTTGTTTATTTGTGGAGCTGTTTGTTTATGTATTAATGCCATGCAATTCGATTCGAGTAAAAAGTTTCACGGAAATGAATTGACCTAATTAATGTATGCCGTTTGTTAATATTAGTCCGAAGTAGTAAGTTAGGTATTAGATTTTAATGAAATAGGGGTATTGAGATCTGAATTATGAACGCAATTGTATTATAATGCGAATTAATTTGAGTGAAATTTTGTTGAGGAACCGAAGTGACGATTAAATGTATTTGTTTGGTTGCGTATTATTAAGAACAGAAGGATTGCAGTATAATGTTGATATATTTTGGAAGTATAAAGGCAATCGAATATTAGGAGTGTGGTAAAGTTGTATCAGGACCAAATTGACCGAGTAAACGTAGTTGGCGTGGTTGGTTAGTTATTGAGACCCGTAGGATTGCGGTATAATGGAGTTTGATTTCAAGTGAATTTGCCAATTTGTAGCTTAACGAATAAATGCTAGTAACCGATTGTAATATAATGATTAGTTTTGGTGTGTAATATTGTATTGACCGTGTATTTTGTTATTAATGTGCAGGCAGCGGGTGCTCTTTCGATAAAAATTGGTAAGTTTTTGAGTTGTTACTGATTTGATAGTTTTGTAAAACAGTGTCTTCTATAGATTGTTAGAATTTTAAAATTTTGGTTAGTCTTGAAATTAAAGTGGTACTATCTGTCGAATTTTAAAACCGAAGACGAGCATGTTCATTTGAGATTTCGTGGTCGACTAGTCTAACCAATTGGAGTATTGAACATCTTTTTGCTTTATCTCCTTAACGTTCATGTATAGCAGCAGAAGGTCTGCAGTGTGTGTTAATAGTTATTGTGTCTCCTTTTGTATTTTGTTTTCAGGGAAACGGCCCAGAGACCTGTTAAATCCAAAAGCAATAAAACACATGCATTCAATTTTTTCTGTAAAAGATGAAATAAGCAAGAAGGAAACCCGTGCTATTAGTGCTCTTTTTGGTTTGACAGCGACGCAGGTCTGTGTTTGATTTTGGAATTTATTGTTTCGTATTCTGCTTTCATTTTTGTTATGTAATAAGTAGATATGCAAAGAGACTCTCTAAGAGAGGGTTCTAAAATTGACCCCCTAACAGTAGTAACATAACAAAGATTCTAGCAGACAATTTAAACACATCAAACTAAATGAATAAAACCTTAAATCCATTGACAACGATATAATAAAACCATCATAAACAAGCCTAGCAAATTTTCGTATCAAATAAGAAATTATAAGATCGGTAACAATAATGAAATGAAGATAGATTACCTTAGGGGAGGGGGTAATCGCTAATTGCCATTATCCCAAGGCTACTTGAAGTGAATGGGCCTCATTAGTTGGCTAGGTAGAAAATCCTATTACTCGGCCCAATTGGCCAACTCGGTTAAACTTGGTCAGCATTTTTTTCAATTAAAATTAGGGTTTCTTACTATATTAGCCGACGTTTTTCTCTAAAAACGATTCTTATACACATTGACCACAAAAACTAGAATACGGAGCTGCTAAATGAATAAACATCACTCATCTGAGGCTAATCAAAGGTAAGTTCATGCCATTTTTGTTAAGAAATCAGTTTTGCATGAACATCACTCCTTTGACTTATTGTTTAAGTTTGATTTGATTTCAGAATCATAAATTGATTAGTTGTAATGTTCTAAAAATTTGTAAATCAATTTTGTTAATGATTTATGTTTAAGGATCGAATTCGTTAATGAACTTAGAAGTATTTGAAGTATTATGTTTATGTCATACATATAGTTTCAAAATTTATGCATATAAAATTCCAATCCGAGCACCCCACCACTCCCTGGTTACTCCCTGCCTAGGCCGGTTACTAGCTACAAGGTAGTCGAATACCGCATAGCGAGTTTTACAACTTTGAGAGGAATTGTGTGTGTTTGACTGTTTTTAGTAATTTACGAATCATGGGGACGTTTTGCTGGCTCAATATTATCATACCAGTTTGGGGTGGGTCTGCATTAATTTTGTTTATTAATGTGTATTGAGGCATTTAAGCTCACACTTAAAAGTAGTATAATCATCCGAATCTGTAATATTAATCTAAATCTATTATAGGTGAAGGAATTTTTTAATAGTCAACGTACAAAAGTTCGGAGATTTATCCGAATGTCGAAAGAGAAGGCAATTCAATCTGCTGAAGGTGTGCAAGAGCAAGATGGGTCATTGGCGGATGCATCTAATCAACCGGTTCCTTTGAACTCTATTGGACCAGATCCTTTGAACTCTATGGGCCCAGTTCCTTTGAATTCTACAGATCCAGTTCCTTTGAATTCTACTGGTCCAGTTCCTTTGAATTCTACTGGTCCAGTTCCTTTGAATTCTACTGGTCCAGTTCCTTTGAATTCTACTGGTCCAGTTCCTTTGAACTCTACTGGTCCAGTTCCTTTGAACTCTACTGGTCCAGTTCCTTTGAACTCTGTGAGTCCAGTTCCTTTGAACTCTATGGGTCCATCCAGTACGGAAGCGCCTTCTTCTTCCAAGCAAGATGAGGTGTTACCTGATACAGATGATTCAGAAAAGTATTTTATTGCTCATATTTTTGATCTGTTGCGGAAAGAAGAAACATTTAATGGACAAGTCAAATTGATGGAATGGATTCTACAGATGAAAAATGCTGCTGTGCTCTATTGGTATTCTTATTTCATTGTTCACTGGCTATCATTGTCTATTTGGTACTATTTTTAAGATCTAATATTTTAATCATCCTTTCATGAAACTGCAGGTTTCTGACAAATGGAGGTGTGATGATTTTAGCTTCATGGCTGAGTCAAGCAGCAATCGAAGAGCAAACTACTGTTCTTCACGCCATTCTGCGGTAATAATCTGAGTTGGTATTTGTTGCATATGTACTGTTTATTATATACTTCATCTACTGAATGAAAACCACCTTTAGGTTCTTTGTCACTTGCCCTTACATAAAGCTCTCCCAGCCCACATGTCAGCCATATTGCAAAGTGTCAATAAACTTCGATTTTACCGAGGATCAGGTCTGTTTTCTTTGGCTGGTGTCGTCAAATTATTGTCTTTTTTCCTGCTTGCGCATGAGGGTACAAGGAAATATCTGTTATACTATGATAGAGTGACATTAAACAAAGGTTTTCTCTTAGTTCTGACTTCTGAGGGATTATAAACATGACCAAGTTTTTCATCAACTTTGTGGGTTGTATCTACTTTCCTTAGCTATGAGCTCTGCACATTTTTGTTGCCTGAGTTTTTGTAAGGCACATAATAAGAGCAATGGTTGTTATGTATGTAGTTGCTTTTCGTATTTGCTCTTTTGCTATTGAATCTCATTATCTGATTTGAAGACCAGATATCTCAAAAAGGGCAAAAACTCTGTTGTCTAGATGGAGCAAAATGTTTGCAAGAAGCCAAGCTATGAGAAAGTCTAATGCCAACATTTCCGCGGTCGATGCACAGAATGAGATGCTGCTGAAGCAAAGGCAAGCCTATTTCTGTGTTTCTGTATGTTTATAAGTTTTTGTTATCGGTTTTATATCCATTGTTTTTATGATGGTGTAGCATTGGTGAAATTATGGAAAATGAATCTTTGGAAAGACTCGACAACCCGGTGAGTTCAAGACTTCTAAGTCATAGCCTCATAGGACTCCCGTTCCCTTCTCGTCATTACTTTTTTCCATTTTAAGTTATACCTCAACTCAAAGAAATTGTCATTTGATTCAAACTTTAAACCTTACACGGTTACACCATTGATTTCCATATAACAGTCTCGTAACATGTTTCTTAGTATTCTATCTATGTAGCTTAGTTATAGCTATACATTTTCACACACACTTAGTCGTCATTTTTTAATGTTAGACATAGCCCATTTGACATGTAATTACATAAGTGGATACTTTTCTGGAAAGGAAGTACCATTTTCCTACTAAAAGCTTTGACTGCTGTATGCATTCGCTTATTTATTTTCTTTTGTGTTTATTAAATAGGGAGCGACTTATTCATTGCAAGAGAACTCTGAAAACTCCAGGTATACCAGTTTTTTTTATTATGATAAAGTTCAGATGCACTTCTCAATGCTTTTGGCTATGACTACTTATCCCTAATACTTGTTTTTCTCATTTTGCAGCTGGTCGCAGTCTGTCAAATTGCTCACAGGGCCTTCTGATGATTCAAATATGAAGCTTCTTAAAGGGGGAACCTCAGCTCGTATCCTTGGAGTTTTATGTGTTTTCAGTGGAAACAGGTAGCATTAGCAAAAAATTAACATAAATCTAGCACTTTACAATAAGGATTTCTATACAGTGGATCTCGATTCTTCTTGGACTCCCTTTTTATTAATAAATAACTTTTGGCTTGTAAAAGGTAGCATCTATAGGTTTGGTGCAATGCTGAAAAGTCATATCTTTCTGCATAATATTTGAAGTACCTAAGAAAACATCAAACACGAAAACATAGATGATAAATAAGTGGTCGGGGAAAGTAGGTACACATACAAGTGAAAATTGAGCTTCTAGAAAGTAAAAACTGGAAAGGGGAAGTAGAAAAAGTCAAAGCAGACAGAATCTTCAAC
Organism: Chrysanthemum makinoi; assembly: GCA_910596185.1. Lineage (NCBI taxonomy): Eukaryota > Viridiplantae > Streptophyta > Magnoliopsida > Asterales > Asteraceae > Chrysanthemum > Chrysanthemum makinoi. The sequence goes on along the minus strand of OU343223.1, from coordinate 88,499,299 downwards.
ATTGTAAGGTGCTAGGTTGGGCGTCAGTGATGGCCCCACTTCCCAGTTACCACATGAAACAATATACAAAACAGTGACTTCTAATTAACTAACAGTTTTTTTCGGATGAGAGCATTAATACCAAGTCTATTGAAGTCAAGGAATAAGTGGAAGTATGTATAGTTATTGCCTTAACTAGATTTCAGATAGAGGACGCAGAAAGGTACAGCTTGTGGAGCAACCTGGCCAAAAACCAGCTAGCCGTGGTCCACAGGTTGCAAGATTGGTTTCTACAGCTCAGAGTCGCCCACTCAGCCGATGATATACAGAAAGCCAAAATGCGGGCTCAGTTTATGCGGAGCAAGTATGGGGAAAGTTATGTGAGCCCTCAAGTGAAAACTGAAGCCCTTAGGGCTTCGTCAACCTCTCAGGCCTCTAAAGCTCATGTTCAACTTAAAGTTGAGGAACATGCTACTTCCACTCCTAGCATGTCTCCTTTAGCGGCAAAACCTCTTGAACAGCCGAAAGTTGAGGAACATGCTACTTCCGCTTCTAGCATAACTCCTTTAGCAGCAGAACCTCTTATTCAGCCCAACGCCGAGGAACATAAGACGCCAGTGCAACCTTTGTCAGGTGATGAATTGCAGGAGGTTCCAGTTAATGGCAAGCAAATTATGAACTCGGAGGAACCAGTGTGGAAAAAGTGCAAGAGATTGCATATTTCATGGGCGACTCCACCAGGTACTTTTACTTTAATAATTTTTTCAGCTTGTTCATCTTTCTTTTCTGGAGCTATCTGCAGGTTCAATGGAGAATGTGTTGCTGTATAGGTGCTTCATCTCATCATAGAGGTGGCAATTTGGAGCCATTCACTTGTGAATGGGTCTGTTTAAGCTGTGTATTATTATGAACTGGTCAAATGATTAGAATGAAATAAGTTTGATAGAGAGGAAAAGAGTCAAACGGGTGAAATGAATTAAGTTAGCTAAAGATGAAACTAATCAAATGAGTCGAAATCACCTAAGAAGTTTTTTAATGTAAAAAACCTCCTAAATCATTTTAAAAATTAATTATAAAAAAAAAAAAAATGACAACATCAAGTCAATTATACCAAAATTACATGTTTCAATGCATGAGTCGCCTGTTTTACCACCTTTGTCAAGTACCATGGTAGAAAATGCTGTTTTTACCATCTTTATGCAAAATAAGACTCCACTAATATAAGAATGAAAAGAAAACTTATTCGAATGTACATGTAGCCAAGCTTATGAATGTCCTAACTGATTTGCTTTTTGCCTGAATACAGGCACACAATGAATATATAAGTTTCTTTGTTTTATTAGAAATTAAGATTTTTTTTTTATCGTATACATGTTGATAAAGTTACTAGAAGACTTTCACTTCAGGTCTTTTATCTTCATAAGAAGCTTTTTAAGGTTTAGCATGATCAATCTACATGCTCTTTATGAGTCTATCTTTGTGGTGATGCTTGTTTGCTTTTTAGTTTCTTTTTCAATAAGGGGGAAAAGCATACTAATGGTGTTGGTGGTGCAGTTATGCATTTCTGCTTCTTATTTCCTATAAGGAGAAATAACATGTTTATATAGTGTACACAGCTGTATACATTTCTACAAGCAATGAAATGATGTCATAAAACATGCACTTTGTATGAATAAAAGCTATGATTAAGAGATACGGCCATTTCTTTTTAAAAAATGTTTTGGATTGTTTTGGTCTAGGCTAATGGTATTTTCTCGTATTCATTCGAGACCGTGTATAGTGTTTTTAATCAATAGGTTACAAGCTGGCGCTACAATATGTAATTTTATTATCGACTACAGAAAAACAACAATCGCCCACATATTAAGAAGTCATAAAATTATGTTATCTGAAACAATTTAGCTCATATAACAACATCAAAAGTGAGCTTTGTTGAAATTCGTATGCCGGCCGCATTTTGCAAAACCATCGTTGGGGTCCGACAAGAAAGACAACTTCCGAATACGAGTTAGTTATCATTAGAGACGAGCTTTTAACATCACATCTAAACCTGGAAACATTAGCGTGCTATTGAATTGCTTGAATTTGCCACATACTTTAGCCATGCTTCATGTTGGTAAAATTTCTGAAATATAGCTCTCTGATTGCCACGTTGATTCTTTCAGTTTACGGCATTTGATTTTTCTGCACAATTAAGTGACGGTAAATTCTATCGTAATTTAAGTGACGGTAAATGTTTTTTTTTTGTTGAAAAAGTGACCTTAAATATTTTGGATTCTGTGGTTGTAATTGCTGTGGAGTGTCTAGATACCTACCAAGTGATGATATAGTCTCTGGGTCAGATAGGGTGTAGATTTTGGCTACTATTATTCAAGTTTTGACGTGTTATATTCGAAATACTCACAATAGCTTGTTGTTTGACTGTGTTGACTTTGAGTTTGTCTGTGTTATTAAATAGTGGTCTGCAACTTAATTTGTTTAGTATAGAAATAGATCATCTACAAGGTACCATTGGTGAAGACATGATCAACTTAACATAAATATGAAAGACATTAAAGATATACAATATTATTATATTTATTTTGATGTGACATCATTGGTCAATGGTTGCATCATACATAGTATGAAACTTTGCTAAGTACTTTTGGAAGAAAAAAAAATGGAGCTTTTGGTACTGGTTTGGGTTGTGATTTACTCATGATTGTCTATTGTTTCCATCTGCCACACAGAAATAAACATCAATGCTGAGTGGAGTGTGTGTTCAGGAGAGAACAGCAAAGAAGTTGATGTCCAAAACAACCGAATCAAGCGTGAAAAGGAAGTTTTTTACAATTCAATTTTTGAAATTCCACCAAATCCCAAAGAACCATGGGACAGAGAAATGGACTATGACGATTCACTCACACCCGAAATCCCATCTGTGCAACTCCCCGATGATGAAGACAATATGGTAGATGAGCCGACAGAAGTAGCACCCGACAGTACTAGTAATTATGCAGCGGGTACAAGTACAGTAGCTGAAAATAGTAATAAAAACATGCCGGAGCCGGATCTTGAATTGTTGGCAGCCTTGCTTAAAAACCCAGAAATTGTATTCGCCTTAACAGCGGGTCAAGGTGGAAACCTGAGTAATGAACAAATGGTGAAGCTTCTTGATGCGGTTAAGGCGAATGCAGCTAGTGGTGGCTCGGTTGGTAGTCTTGTTGATGGGTTAGTTGAAAAGAAACAAGAGCAAAGGGTTGAAGTTTCACTACCATCTCCTACTCCTTCCAGCAACCCTGAACGGTGTCAATTATATGCACATCATGTTTTGTGCTTAATTCTTGATTGCGATTTGAAAATTATTAGCAAGTTTTTACATCGAATGGGTTTTCTTCTTCTTTTGCTTGTTTTGATGGTCTTCATTCTTAGATTAACCACAAATGCTTAATGCCTGCAAATCAGTTTAAGAATTGCGTAATGGCTTGACATTTTAGAAGCAAGAATTGGTAAAATTTGTAACGGTTGATAAAATTTGATTGGTCTGTCTTTTGAACAATTAATGAGTTTATATTTTTAAAGTAAAATTAATAGGTTTTTACATTTTTTATATGATAAAATCAATGGAGATCATATGTTGCAACGTTATTCAAGGCTAGTAATACTGCAAATAAGTGGGGTTCAAATTGCTGTTTCATAAAATTTGGTGTTTTTCCTCAAATTTTTGGTTCTTGCTGATTGGTTTTTCTTTTTGAATCAGAGTGGATGGCGGCAAGAAAGTGCTACAAATCCATTTTCCCGGCAAAGTGTGACGGTTAAGGGTGACCCTTATGCCATCCCCGGGGTCTATTATCAAGAAACCAGTACACATCAAGCGGTTGCTCCGATTACACACCAGAGATTTTCCAACATGGACCCTGACCAGAGGAACACTCCGGCAGCTATCAATAGTGTGGCAGCATCTAGTTTGACCCAACAAGCATTTTCTCCGGCGACATATCAAACTTTTTCCAATATGGTCCCGGAGCGTGGTTTATCCTTGCAAGGAGTGAATGCTGCATCGAATGACTACTTTTCATCGGGACATAGTGGGTCCCAATTACAGCCTCAATGGCAAGTAGCAACCGAGCCTCGGCTATCACAAGTTCAGTCTTATACGGGGCGGGAAAGTCTAGCTTCGAGCCAATATTCTTATTCAGATCAAAATAGTTCAAATTACAATCCATATGGTACTACAGAATATGCACAGCCAGCTGCGTCACGAACTGGTGCATCATGGGCGGGAAACGGGCGATACTCGGATCAACCCGGGTTTGAATCTTGGAGCCCCGAAAATAGTCCAACTAGGTCTCATGAATATGCTGACGCATGGGACTATTCAGACCCAAATGGCCGAAATTACAACTACAGACCAGAGATGTCGAGAATGCAGCAAGACCATTCTCGATATCGAGAGCGTGGTGGTAGGAATGATGGTTCACGGTGGCGGGATCGGAGGAGATGATAAGGATAGGACAGTTTAATGACCCGCGTTAGGTCTCTGGTTTACTGGTTTATAGACATTAGTACCTATAAAAGTTTTGCTGCTGAAAATGGAACAAAAAATTGGACACTAAACTTTTGTAGGTAGCCATCTGGGTTAGACACATATACAAAATCGCATCTTCTTTCTTGGTTATTATCACGGCCAAAAGCAAACGAAAGAAATAATGAATCTAGGATAGATAAATAATTATTGAAAAAAAGGTCAAACATACAAAAATGAGTGGAATCATGAATCACCTACTTTTAATGTATAAATTCAATTAATTCATAATAATAAGTCTAATATTTTGAGGTCGATATGGTTCGCTGACTGAATGGGGGTCCACTATCTGATCTAAGCGGGTCTTGATTGTTTATTTTGGGCCGATATTGTTTTAAGCAAGATTTTTTGGAATAGATATTGAAAACACGATCGTCGAACGTGATCTTATGCTTTATCCGTTAGGGAATTGATATGTATACATAGCAATTTGATTTATACACATAAAAATTATTGTGAATAGACTTTTAAGCCCCCATGATGGATTTAGCCCCCTTTTGTGAACTGGGAATATTTTATTGCCTATCACCTTTTTTTTTCAATAAGAAAGGCAGTGATTACTACTAATCTACTATCACTTACATTCCATCCCATTAATTCATTGGACCATCGTAATCAATCGAACATTCGAACATTCACAACATGAAATTAATCGGGTATAGCGTTTTCTATTCTATAACATTATGGACAAGAATGACCGCATTTTATAATCAAAACAGTTACTACCAAGAAAGATTAAAACCTATTTATAAAGTTAGAAGATTGTAAAACAGAACCAAAATGCGATCACCATAATAGGTGTTCTTTGTTCTTTCGGTGGACTTGGTTATCTAAAAGAAGGTAACTCAATTCATGGGTTTGTTATCGGGAGGTATTTAGAACCTCGTATGAATATCTTGGGACATCGGCAGATAAGTTGTATGCCAATTGTAAAAAGTTAAAAGCTTGTCACAGGAAGCGTGAAATTGATGCGGTAGGAAAGAAGTGATGCTTAATTTTGAAAGTGTTAAATAGATTGTTATTAACGCTGGTGGATTTTTGAAGATTGAGAAAAAAAAACTAATGGGAACCGGAAACAAAAGAATGGGGTTGCTGCAAGTTTTAACAAGATAATGGAGTAAACATAAGAAGGTTATAAAAGTCTATTCACAATTGATTTTATGTGTGCAAATCAAATTGATATGTGTACATATTAATTCCCTATCCGTTAACCCACTCCTTTTTACACGCATGGAATTTGAACTTGTTCAGATTGCCAAAATTTAATATCAAAGCTTTCGTTTTATTTAATATCAAGGTTATAAATCCAGCATCAAAATGATCACTCCTCAACAGTTTTAAATGTCTTCGTCAACAACAAACCAATCAAGATCAAAGTTGCGATGTTCAAAGCGAAACTACAATGAAACCTCAAACAAACGATCAAGATTCAAAGAATAAAAGAGATGGTGATAGTGAAGAGATTGTTAGTTTGAGGGGGACCGAGTTCAAGAACTATAGTCTAAAGTCGAGTATTTGGTTTTTGAATGAGTTTCAAGAGACAGTTATTTGATTGTGAGGGAGCTAAAGAAATGGAGATTTGTTGTAAAACAACGGCCTAATAGAAATAGCATATAACCGATGTATGAAAGAAGAAAGTAAAGAGAACTGAGACCAATATATTTCATTGAGATTGATTAAAACTATAATATGAACCTCTATTTATAGGGTTCTAACAATCGAAGTATTTAGTACAATCATGAAAGAGGGGATACAAAAGATGAAAAGTTAGAGGGGTTATGGTATGTGGATAGCCACAATAATAACATTCATAACACTCCCTCTTGGCTATCCATCATTAGTTCTCATACGGTTAGATCTGCTGCCTCATTAAAAACCTTGCTTGGAAAACCCTGTGGAAAAAAAAACCATAGCTAAGGAAAAAAGAGTGCAGCGCGTATATTCTCCCTCTGATGATTAAATCACTTAAGTTCATTAAGTCTTCGCATTCCAATGCCGTAAACCAACTTCTTAAAATGTTAAAGTAGGAAGTGCCTTGGTAAACAAGTCTGCTAGGTTCTCGCTTAAACGCATTTTGAACAACAATGTCGCCACTCCTCTGCAAGTGATGAGTGAAAAAGAACTTCGGTAGAATATGCTTGGTTATGTCGCCTTTGATGTATCCGTCCTTAAGTTGAGCAATGCATGTTGCATTATCTTCATGTACAACTATTGGTGCCACCTTCTCTGAAGAATTACCACATGATCTACGTATGTGTTGTATCATACTTCTTAGCAAAACACATTCTAGACTTGCTTCATGTATCCCTAGAATTTCTGTATGGTTGGATGATGTCGGTGAGATCGTCTGCTTAACTGAACTTCATGAAAATGTGGTTCCTCCACTTGTAAATACATATCCAGTTTGAGATCGACCATTGTGAGGGTCAGACATTCTGGAAGATACGTAATCTTCTAATATAACTCAAATACCTTTAATCAGTATCTTATAAGATATGGACATCCATATTATAATTATCCATAGCACTTCCCCTTCGATGTCCATTTGAGGATTATGCCTCGTTAAATCTTACTAGATAAAACATAGTTGGACAAAAATTTAGTGAAGGAAAAAGTGTACATAATTCCTTTATACGCTTGTGGATGTTGCCTCATTAAAAACCTTGCCGGAAAACCCTGTAGGGACAAAACCATGACCAAGGAAAAAAGAGTGCAACGCGTATCTTCTCTCCCCCTAATGACCACATCACTTAAACTTCTTAGTTGGTGCAATCCAATATCATAAACCAACTTCTTTAATATCAACGTAGTAAGTGTCTTGACAAAATATATGTTTAGTTTTTATATAAACAAGTGTTCTCCACTTAACCTTCATATATCAAGAAGGATTAAACATATGTCATACATATCATTATACTAGTACATCCTTGTACTTCACAAGTTATATGGTATCAACGAACACAAAGTATATGATACATTATATCATTTATAACCACTAGTGGAACAATCAATGTTTTGTATGCATTTAACTATGACACCTATAAATCGATATTGTGATCATCATATTTATAAGTAAATGGGTCTTTCTTCATCAAGTGACCTCATAAACATGAGCGTCGTTTATCCATATAAGATACATAGCATCTTTCTTTAGCTTTCATGATGCACAATGATTTCATCTTTAAGATGTTTAGATCATACAACAATACAAAACTTTGTATTTTATTTCAAATTATTCAACCATCTCGAAAATCTTCTCATGTGGTCCATTCACATTTGCCTCACCAAACCATATGTAACTTATACCATATTCAAATACAAATCTCTTTAAGACTAACAAGGGTAAACTTTATTATTTAAATGGCTCATTTTAAACAAAATATACTCTAAGGCTATAGGAATAGACAAATCCATATTAAGACAGATGCCTATGTTGCCTTTCACTTATATAGTGATTTATTTAACTTGATCAAGTATTATTCTTATATGCTTTTAGCATTTTAAGTCACGAGATGTGCTTCATGCATTTTATGGAATCTTAACTTCAAATGAGCTCTATTCATTTTCTTTTAGACGCATATCAATTATTTATCACATTGCCAGACTTATACAATATTAAAATACATTATTGGATCAACCACATGTCACAGTTTATTTTCACTATCTCATAACGACAGATGCATATCCAATAAATTTACATATTCGTATGTACGAACTTCAAGTCCCAGTAACCATGTCTCATCACAAGAGACTTCAATCTTTCATTAGTTCTTTGCGTCTTTACATCTTTTGGCCATTCATTTATACATATACCCTTCCTGCATGTATGTTTTCATGATGCTCACCATGATTATAACGCTATCTTATTTATTTAAAAAATCATATATAATAGTACCATCGACGTCGATTCATTACTTTTCGATTCCACAATTTACTAGACATTATATATCGATTATTGAGATCTCAAAGTTTTTCATGTACCCGGGGTTTTCCAATAACCTTAATGTCTAGTGTCTCTTTAAGAGACTATGGGGTCTTTATTACCTCGATTCGACCATCTTAATTTTCTTGCTCCATTTTATTTGTTCATTCGAGGACTTTTACTTAGAATCGATTAGTTTATCATGTTGCAGACATGCCATAGACTCATTACCAATCATTGGTTGTCATGTTGGGACATACATTATAATTGGAGCACTAGCAGCGTATATATGATCTAGTCACTTTTTTTAGGTCACTAAACATGTCTAGCAATTACTAGATCTAGAATATAAATTGTCCCTTAAACTTCAAGTTCATATTCATTAGTGTGAGGATCAACATTTATATTATCATAATTCATTCTACATTTTTCGCTGCTCATTCTCCCCCTGAATGAATTATCAACTTCAACATCCCTTGTGTGCGTTGTGGTAGATTTCCAATACAGGTTTCGCACATTTAAATAAAACTTTATATGGAAAACATATGGTTTGTGACCAAAACCATTATAATGGGGAGGAATCATTATATATTGTTGGCAAGATGCGAATTCATATATTATTACATGCCCCATAAACTAAAGTTTTGTTCTCACACTTATTGGCTTTGCAATCAACTGAAGTTGTTTTATAAACATTTCAACAAAAGCAATCCGTGTATGAACCTGGTCTACATAAAGTTCAACATTTATTCCAATAATCGCCCAATACTTAGAAGTATTCACCACCATTCTCAAAGATATACTTTGGAAAACCATGCTCGTATATGATAAGTCGAGCCACTAAACACGCTAACTTTAAGTTGCGTCTTTGATAATCATTTTGACGATGCATCGATTTTAAAACTCAAAATGATCCACATGGTAGATGTATAGGCCTACATACATCCCCGTTATATTCTTTCCAAAACTTTATAGGTATGGTGGTGATATATAAACAATTAACTTCCATTGAGAACAATAATAACAAATAAATCAACCTTGGAGGACCCATGGTTCTTTTATACATTTCGCATCATTATTGACTCGGGATGGTCCAACCGGTCATGCCAATTACTATAAGGATCTTGGCTCATAAACTTATACTTATGGCCACATATGATTCAATTGCAACTTTTAAATGTAAGAGTCGAATAATATGGAGAGCTTAACATATCATCACATTTCTTCAATTAAATTGATATAAATTCTTTTATGGCTTTCACATAATTCAATACAAAACACTTTTAAAGATTCAAATGTAGTATGCACATTAGCCTATAACATTATTAAAGAAGAAAACATGTTTTATAATAGTGAAGTATGCCATTAATCAATTAAACAAGTGTTTTACATGCAAACGAATAAATTCACCTAACAAATAAGTGACACATACATAATAAACTAAATATCATAAAATTAGTCAACTGACATATCTTATTCTTATTGCTATATTAAATAGCTCTATCTCTTTGACAATCTTTAATAACGATTTACAAACTTCACAATAACTTTATAAATTACATATTTCTTTCCTCTATTCTTATGGGTTAATTAACATACATCAACGTTACAAAAAAAAAATGATCCACATACTTATACCAATAAGGTATATCGTCTATGACACATTTATTTTTTATTTTCTAATTCTCATGTGTTTCTACGATATCTTACCCGTGGCTCAGCATGTCTTCTTCATCAATTTTAGAATGTACACTTCAGCCATGTGCATAGCTACGATATTTACTTTGACTAAAAGATTTTCATTTTCACTTCACACAGTGGATCTATTCAATTGGATGGGTTCAATTTTAGGAAAAGCTTGTTTTCATCTCTATATGCATAAGCAAATCTCAGGTTAACATTTTTTCTTACCATCACTATCACAAGTTTTCTCACAAATAACTTTTCCTCAACATAAATAGGTGAGAGGTAACTACATATAGCAAAGTTCATACAATCATAGGTAAATCAATTTATTACAAGCTTTAGGAGTATCACGAATTTTAGTGTCACTTATTTACCTTGAATTGTTCCATGTAAAGAATTTTATATATGCAGTTATCGCATGCCTTTTCCTTGTCATCATGTCATGAATTCAATTTTCATATATGTAAGTCTAAGGCAAATCTTAATTCCTTCTAGCATGTAGTTTATAAGTCATTAAAACTCAACATATCATTATCTAGGTTGCTAGCAACATGTTTAGAATTCAAATCATAGAAATTACATAACAAGAAAAGCAATAAATGGGTTATGTGTTATCGTTATTAAAAATCATAACCAAACGATATTAAAACAGTTACATTCACGTACGTCGAACTCAAAGATAGTCAATATTTTATTATGTCAAACGTAAATGTATTGACCATCATGAACTAAAGTAAGACACATAAGATTAATTCTATTTTATATTTTTTGATCAACGGTTCAATAAATAATTTTGCTTTGTCTAAAATAACTGCTGTTTTTAACAAACAATTGATTTAGATATTACAAAATTCACCATGGTTAAGGTTAATGGTATTCACAAATTCAATATCATACGAAAATCAAAACTAATAGTACAAGACAATCATAGGATGACATATTACCATAAGTTATTCATATAGTCATAGGTTATGAGAAGTTAATAGTGCAAACAAAGTATATATCATATATGTAATCTGTAAATACTAGAACTCCAAAACCAATTTTGATGTAATAAAATGAACTGTTTAGGCATCTCTAGTTTCAAGAGGCAAATTATTTAAATGACATAAAGAACATATTAATATATTTAACATATAGAAGATTTCCTATAATTTGTTAATATTTTTATGTTATTTAAAATGATTAACGACAACAAGAGATCATCTAAACTTTTAATCATATAAACGTACCTTGATAATGGTTTCAAGTTTTGAACGTCAAAAAAAAACTATGAATTGTTCGTTCCATGTATGCGTTAGAGACTCGTGCTGATAACGTGTTGTAAAACAACGGCTTAATAGCAATAGCATATAACCGATGTATGAAAGAAGAAAGTAAAGAGAACTGAGACCAATATATTTCATTGAGATTGATTAAAACTATAATATGAACCTCTATTTATAGGGTTCTAACAATCAAAGTATTTAGTACAATTATTAAAGAGGGGATACAAAATATGAAAAGTTAGAGGGGTTATGGTATGTGGATAGCCACAATAATCTTTTTATATAATAAAAGAATTACATCATTTCGAAGTGTTTTTGCAAAACCCTTCTCATTGAAATAAAAATTGGACCAATAGAAGAGCTTAATTTTGCCACGTAAGCGAAATCGTGTGATGTGATTGGTTAATGAAAGTCAAAATTAAATTGATTTTGGTCAACATTTAATTAATTTAGTGGAGAAATTTGGTTGAGAAGAAAAACACATAAAAACATAGGTGTCAAATTTGTGAAAACAAGAACTTAAAAAAGGAGGGGGTAATTAATAAAACTTTAGTGGTTAAATTTTTTAAAATTGTATAGAGTTAAGTATAATATTATAAGTTTCCATGTTTTTTTAATAACTTTGAAAATTAAACAAATACTCTCTTATACTTTATGCCCCCTATACTTTATAACTTAAAAATACAATATATATATGTTGTTTTAAAACTCTAACATATAAATATACATAAGATTATAAATATCATTTTTTTACTATATATATTTCATATTAAAAGTATAATAAGTGTGGATACGAATTTGAATATTAAATACGGCTAAATTATTGAAAACGGGAATATAATTATCAAATTGTAAGAATGAGCTACTGTAATATGAAGAAAAAAAACTTGATTGTACTTATAACAACTATCATGTAATTTTTATTTATTCATATAAGGATATGTAGATTATTTATTTATTTATTTTTTTTTTATTTTTTTTTTGTGTGTGTGGAAAGACAACAATATGTAAAAAACATTTTTAAAAAACTTTAAGGAATATATTTCAACTTCATCAACGTTTATTATGTGCAACAAAACTCGCATCTTGTGTACATCATAATATAAATAGTAAAATTTAAATAGGAACATCAACATCTATATCAACTAAATATATTTGAATCTTGAGTTATCTAACAATTTTTTTTACAAAATTTGATTATACAAAATTATAATGGATATTAATGGATAATGAAAAACTCGTGAATAAGTATATAATTATATGTAATTATTTTTAAAGACACAATATTCAGCATTAATAAAAAAAAAAAAAAAAAAATTGTCAAAACCCTGTGCGTGCACAAGTATTATAACTAGTAACATTCATAACAAGATTCAAGATTTACAATTGTCATCGAGAATGCTGATTTTATGTCCAAAGTTAAAGTCAAAAGTTGAGTTTACATCTTCAAAGAGAAGAATGGGCTACAAGGACGTCTTTAACATTCATATGAAATTTTCAGCGTTTTAAAGGTTAAAGACTTAGGGTGTGTTTGGGGAGGGGCTTATGGGGGGCTTATGAGACTTGGGCTTCTAAAATAAGCCGGTTTATAAAATAAGTCTCGTTTGTCATGCGGGCTTATGAAATCATAAGCCCTTAAAAGGGGCTTAAAACTTTAGCCTCATAAAATGGGCTAAAAACTTTAGCCCGGGGCTTATGAACCATAAATTACATATTTACCCACAAAAATATCTAACATATACCATAAAACTCATTTAATTATATCATTTTTAGTAATTTTGCAATAATAAGCCCCAGCCCCAGCCCATTTGCCAAACAAAATATAAAAAATACAAATTTCAACTTTGACTTATAATAAAAGCGCACAGCTCCGTAGACCAAACCCAAGATTTCGGCTCCAGCCCCAGCCCATTACGCCAAACATACCCTTAAAGTCAAGTGGTCAAGTCATCATCAAGTCAAGCTCAACCGGGTATCATCGTATTCTAGAACTGTCTTCAACAATGATTAAAGTTTGAAGTCAACTTTCAAGTTAAGTAGAACAGATTCTTTAATAATAAAATAAATCGACTTCAAGTGTTTTTTTAAAGTTTTTAGTTGCGAACAAAAAGGAAGATCAAGATTGTTTATTTTTACGTTTATTTGTAATAGAAAAGTAAGAAGTACAAAAATAAAATAGGTTGTTATGACATAATTAAGTTACAAGTCATATTTAGGGATGGCAACGGGTCGTGAAATTTCGGGAATTGTATTTTCCATCCACATCCCGTTTCCTACTTCATCCCCATCCCCGTTGCCATCCCCATCTCCATCGGGGAATAGTTTTACATCCTCATCCCCCATCCCCAACAGGGATCTTGGGATCCCGACGGAGATCGGGGATCCCCGCGGGAATTCGGGGATTTTCCATCCTTATAGAGAAAACATAAAAATACACGAACTCATCGAGAATATAGAGAATTTGACCATAAAGTATCTCAAGAAACGGACATCACTCCTACTTAAATTAGTAACAATGTTATTTCAACTTTAGAACATCGTAATATATTGGGACAACACATATAATATAAGAATAATGTGCATTATATGTGAGTATTCGGACAAAACATTTGTTAAGTAATATATATAATCATTAGTGTTTAATTGTTTGTACTTTTTAGGCTATTTGATCACTTAAATATTATACGTGCATATATATTACATGTCAATGCTCATAGAAATATATATACAAAAGTAAATATTGTATGGCTATACATCTAATTTTCATATATTTATACATTAAAAAGATCGGGTTAAGGTTCGGGTATTGATGTTATCCTAATTTCCGCCCCATACCTAATTACGTAATGTTAAGATCGTTTATAAGCTCCAGGGAATAATAATAACAATGATTATAATGCACATCGGAATAAGAAAACATAGTTTGTTATTATTAACAAAGTTCTTCGTCATCATCTCTACCACTAAACACTAACCTAGGCGTTTACATGAACATACGCCTAGGAACTAACTAACTAACCATCACCCTAGGCGTTCTCCCCTAACGCCTATACACACACACACACACACCCCTTTGGTGTTCACATCTTGACACACATAAATCTAATTCCCTGCCTCTCTTTATATACTAGAGAGTCTAGGGTTACAATTGACAACTAGGGACTAAATAATAAAGTCTTCTTTAACAAGTAAGTCCCCTGTGTTTCAATCTTCATCATTTGTCATCTTTAGTCCTTCATCTTTCATATTTTGTCATAATCAACTCAAATATAATTCCCAACAATCTTCCCCTAGTTGATAATGACAAAACCAAATAAGCACGAGCTTCCCCTGAAGTTAAGATGTTATGAAAGATAAGAACTTCCCCTTAAACATGCAATATCACCAAGGATCTTCAAGTTGCAAATCTTCTATGTAATGCATTCTTCCCCTTTTTGTCATAATCCACTAGGAGACGCTAAGTAGCAGCAACTTTGATTCCAACCACCACTAACCAATATCATACGACTAATTCATCCTTCTAATGCCTCAAGACACCCTTCATGAAGTTTTCCGCAACTAAAAATGAAATTAAGGCAAGAGAATTTTGAACCAATAATACAAATACTAACAAGTAGTAGTAAAAACCTTCCCCTTGAATGATGCATGTAAATAACCATAAGAACTTGTCGAATAACTAACCACCATGGTCACAAATACGTTGTAGTTCCAGCCATGAAAAACATAGTACCACCCAAAATACTAATAAAGATGACTATAATCGCATTTGAAACCAAGTAGTAGTAACATGAAGAATAGTTCAAAGGTTTACCAATTTTTTCAATCATCGTCAAAGTCCAAATAAGTATAACAATAATCTGAGATCTTTGAACCTTGAAATCAACCAAACTTTCGTGTGTGTATAACAATCAAATCCGAGAACTAAATCAATCTCGTGTGTGTGTAATCTGTCCAAAATCACCATAAATTGGACAAGATTTAACTCTCCTGTGTGTGTCGCCAAAAATCTTAGTACCAAAAACTCTTACAACTTCCCCTCAATTCCAAAATTATTCGAGAACTATCCGATATCGACTAAAGAAACACAACAATAGAAACTTCAGTGTCCATAAACACCTTTAGACACAAGTACAAACATTGATCTTTTAACCATGAGGCACAACATGTAATTCGACCACAAACTGTTTGGCAATACTAGAAGCAAACGGCATCACAACTGTCGAGTAGCCTTGTATCCTCCACATACGAATCTTCATATATCAATATATTAAAAACCACATGTTAGTAATCTTTTATATAATAAAAGAATTACATCATTTCGGAGTGATTTTGTCAATTAATTCTTATTGAAAAAACAATTGGGCCAATAGGAGAGCTCGATTTTGCCACGTAAGCAAAATCGTGTGATGTGATTGGTTAATAAAAGTCAAAATTACATTGATTTTGGTCAAACTTTAATAAATTTGGTGGAGAAATTTGGTTGATAAAAAAAACACATAAAAATATAGGTGCCAAAATTGTGAAAACAAAAACATAAAAAAAGAGGAGGTAATTAATAAAACTTTGGTGGATGAATTTTTAAAAATTATATAGACTTTAGTGTAATATTATAAGCTTCCATGTTTTTTAATAACTTTGGATTATAAACAAATACCCCCTTATACTTTATACCCTTTATACTTTATATCTTAAAAAATACAATGTATATGTTGTTGTAAAATAACAACATATAAATTTGCATAAGATTATAAGTATCACTTTTATTATATCGTTCAATAATTTCATTTATTTCATTTTTAAAAGTTTAACCTATGTGGACACGTTTTACATTTTAAATACAACTGATTCTTGAAAACGAAATATAATTATCAAATTGTAAGCACGAGTTACTTTAATATAAAAATAAATATACGCGATTGTACTTATAACAATGACTCATTTAATTCTTAGTTATTTATATAAGAATATCTAGAAAAACATTCTTAAAAAAACTTTAAGGCGTATACTTTAAATTTATCAACGCTCATTATATGCTATTAAACTTGCATCATGTGTACAACATAATATCAGTAGTGAAATTTAAATAAGAACATCAACATCTTTGTCAGCTAAATAAAATTAAATTTTTAGTTACCTAATAGAAATTTTAACAATTATTTTATTAAATTCTAATGGATATTAATGCATAATATAAAACTCGTGCATAAGTATTAGTTGTACTTATATCACAATTTTAATAAGCAAATTCCTATATGTGTATATACTGAACTAAAATATTAAAATAAATTTGATTTATGTGTAAACTTCGTGCGTGCACGAAACTTATAACTATATAATTATATGCAGTTACCTTTAAAAACAAAATATTCAGTATTAATAAAGAATATTCTTTTGTCAAAACCTCGTGCGTGCACGGGTATTATAACTAGTTTATGAAGAAAGAACTTAGTCAACATAATCAAACTCCCACCGTCCAAATAAACCATGCACCTTCATCACAGAAACTTACTAACTTTTATCATCCTCTTAAAAACCAAATCATTACCATGCATTTTCATAACTATTATCCAATTAGTATTATCCATAAAACCATGCACGCTTGATCCCATGTGACTTACACTATTAAAACAAAAAGTATTTAGGACCAGTAGTATCATCGTCGCATGTGACCAATCAGAATGAAGGAAGTATGTCCCATGTAAACACAAGCCTACATATATCATCTCTATATTTGGGACCACAAAGCTGCTCATAAACCCAAACGTAGCAACCGTACTAACCTTCATGACCAGTACTAACCTGTATGATATGTGCTCCATTGTCCCTCTCCTTTGATAGCATGCATTCTGGATAACGAGCAGTACCTATTGGGACCAACAGTACTTTGTGAGGATAAACAGCATAAGCAGTACTTTGCATCGTGACAATAGTAAGTCTTTCAAGTAGCAGTAGTACGACATAACCTTTGCTCTTCACCATCCAATTTAATAAAAAATTGATATCACCGACCCTTTAATGCACCATCCAATTTGAATATATACACTTTAACCATTGATCAAAATTATCCCAAAAAGGTTTAGCAGTATTTTGAAAAGGTTTTCTTGAAATGCTAGCGAAGATGTAGATACTTTGAGTTGAAGGTCTTGCTTGACTTATGACATGATCATCTTTAGGTTTCTCAATTGTATCCTTTGGTGTTTTGAACTAGATTGACCAATAAGTTTTTCCTAAACTCTAAGTTGTCTATTCCAAAGCGAAACATCGGCCTAAGGGGTTGAAAACTTCCGATGGGATGAGGGACTGCATGATAACCATTGTCTTTTTAAACTTCGGGGAGGTGTTTCTTGGTGATTCCTCATACTAGATGTATCTACATAATTATTGAGTTCATCATCACTAGTGGTTATATCCTCAAAATCAAGGTCATCCTTATCACTAGGTGGGTTTTCTTACGTGTTATTAAAGTCCATACCAAAACCTAGGCGAGTTCTAATGTAAGCTCTTACGTTTTTCAACATAAGTGACATGAGAAAGACCAGATTCTTTCCAAGCATTAAAGTTTGCTAACATTTCATCTCTTTCCTTAGTAAGCTTCTCAATTTCAGAGATTTTACAATTTAACTTCCATTACTTAATTTTAAGCGATAATCTGTTGTTCATACTTTTCCGCCCAAGCCATTTCATTATTTTCATGTGTTATTATTTTGGCTTCCATAGACTCAAGTAATAATTGGATAACCGAGACCTAGCCCTGATAATTATCTCTTTAAGTAACATAATCATTTAGCACTTTTTGATAAAAATTATGACACTTAGAGCATACCTCGGAGATAGGGTGAATTTGGTGAAGTGGCTACCATAGCAAGTAGAACGGGATCATCTTCACTCAGTGCTCCAATCAAAGCTTCCTAGACCATCTCTGGATTCCAAAGGTATGTCGGGTTCCTCATCAAAAGCGTGCTCAATCAAACTCTTACACCTGATTCTTCCATTGCTACCATACAATAGGTTCTTGGTTCATCATCAAACTCGACACTCCGGTCAACCTCGATAGATTCTCTTGAGCAACCAAAGCTTTTGTTTTTGTTTGATAGGAATTTCTTTTAGCTCAAGCTTTGGTTTCTTAGTCATCATGTTTGCTTGATATTTAGCAAACCTGCATTCCCATGCAAAATGTCCAGTCTTTTGACAATTGAAGCATTCAATCTTGGATTTGTCAAAAGTGATTTCCTGTTTTGGTTTGAAGTCAATGCCTTTACCTGTCACTTATGCAGAAGATTTGTCACAAATTGAAGAAGATGCTAATTGTTAAGATCGTTTATAAGCTCTAGGGAATAATAATAACAATGATTATAATGCACAGCGGAATAAGAAAAATAGTTTGTTATTATTAACAAAGTTCTTCGTCATCATCTCTACCACTAAACACTAACTTAGGCGTTTACATGAACATCGCTGAACTAACTAACTAACCATCATCACAAGCGTTCTCCTAGCCTTTATATACCTGTATACACACACCCCTTTTGTTCACATCTTGACACATAATAATTCCACTGCCTCTCTTTATATACTAGAGAGTCTAGGGTTACAATTGACTACTAAGGACTAAATAATAAAGTCTTCTTTAACAAGTAAGTCCCTTGTGTTTCAATCTTCATCATTTGTCATCTTTAGTCCTTCATCTTTCATATTTTGTCATAATCAACTCAAATATAATTCCCAACACGTAATTTGAGGATTCCCACCACCGTCCCCATCCCTGGTCAAATCAGGAATTCCCCAGTCAAATCGGGTTTGAGGATCGGGTACGAGTTTTTTATCCCTAGTCATATTACACTTGGGAGAGAAAGAGGGAAAAAAAAGTTGTTAGAAGATATATTCTTAGAAGATGTAAATATGGTGAAACCGCAAGGACCTCTGTGACAATGTGTATGTATTTATACCCCCTTGCGAGCCAAATTCCTCCAAATTTTATTAACGAAGGAAGGAAGGTGCGATGGGTAAAAAAATAGTATGGGTACCGCCAGTTCCCCCAGTGTGCCCAGAGCAACAAAAGAGACTTCACATGATGTTGGAAAAGGTGAGATCCAAGGCGAAAGTTGTAGATTTGAATTTGAAGATGGCACCCCCACCCATGAGCCCAGAAGAATATCGTATGCCTCTTTTTCATTGCTTAATAGTAGTACGTAATAAAATTAGTTATAAGTCGATTTGTTACTTATAATAATTGCTTGTATTGGTCAAGGTCGAGCACGAGCAACTGCTCGTTTTGGACCCCCCACCCCTGTGGTCTTCACTCCCCGAACTGTAATAGACTTATCAGCACATACTTGTGGTAAGTAAATAAATATTTTTTTTACTTTGTTCTTCTTATGGTTAACTTATTATTATTATTAACTACTGTAAATGGTGTTTGTTAATTAGCTACCAGGGGTGAAGCCAGTATCTATAGGGATCCCAATAGCGCATGACGCGGCGGCGGAGTGTTCATGATATGGACCACGCCCGGTAATCTTCTTCTTCTTCACAGGCGGTGTCGGGCTAACCATATATACTTATTCACATTTTGGCTTATCTAACAGGCTTAGCAGATGACGAGTTTAAGGCATCTATCATCAAGCGCTACCGCGGTAACAAATTAAATCCACTTCTATCTACTACCTGTTTGGATTGGATGCCATTTATCAGTTAAATTACCTTTCCTTTATTGCAGATCAAGTCCCTTTTCTCAAGCGACACCGCGAGTCAACTGAAACTGTGGTTGCTCAAAGTGGTGAAACTTTTTAACTTTTTACTTAACCTTAAATAACATCTATTCATAACCTTGCCACTGGTTGAATTAATGCCTTGTCTCTGTTATTCTATAGCTATTCCAGATCAAGTGCTAGGAGCGTCTGTGCTCAAGCGCCACCGACAAGATGAATCTAGTAACAATTAATTCCACTCTTACATACTAGTTGTTGGGGATGCGTTTCCACCATTTATCAATTTGATTACAAAAGCTGATCAAAAATTTGACTTTGGATTTTGTTAATAGCAAGTCACTTCGTTTTCATATAAACTTGCACCACTCTTTTTGTACTTAAGCTCAATCTGAATGCCTTGTGGGGTTGGTTTTACTATGCATTCCGGATACACAACTGACAACACAACGGGACATGTAACATATGAAATATATGGAGGTACATTTGCATCAAAACCATCTTTCTGTATGTTTGTTGATTGTATTTGTTCATGTTTAGGACTTGATTGGTAATACACATGTTCTCGCTTTGGATTTTTTTCATATAAAGTAAGTCATTTATATATGAGTTAATTACATAAATGGTCACTGTGGTTTGGTCATTTTTTCACTTACAGTCACTAAAGTTTTTTTGGTAGTTGATCCAATGGTTTTGCATATGTTACGGTTCGGTCCATATCGAATAAAATGACCAAAATGTCCTTGTCATCTTCTTTTTAAAATCTTTTCACAATTAACTAACGACCTTTAGTATAAAGGACTAGCGATTAGTTAGTTCTTTCTACGTTTTCATCCGTATTTACCGTTTTTAGTCCATATTTACACGTTTTCGTCCGTTTTCGCACCTTCGTCCGTTTTACGTTTTCATCGTATTTACGCGTTTTGGGTTTTACACCTTTTAAATGCTGTTTTTACGTTTTAGATGCGCATGTACGCGTTTTCATCCATATTTACCGTTTTCGCCGGTTTTTGCGTTTTTCCAGTTTTACACCTTTTAATACGTTTTTACACGTTTCCAACGTATTTACCGCGTTTGCGTCAGTATTTACGCTTTTAGATCCGTTTTTACGCGTTTTTGTCGTTTTACACCTTTTAAATTCGTTTTACGTTTTAAATGCGCATGTACACGTTTTTAGTCCATATTTACCGCGTTTTAAATCCGTTTTTACCGTTTTCATCCGTATTTACGCGTTTTAGTACTGTTTTTACAAGTTTTCGTCCCGTTTTACTCCTCTTATTCGATCGATTTTACACGTTTTTCATACGCATGTACCGCGTTTTTGCGTCCGTTTTACGCGTTTTCGTCCCGTTTTTACCGCGTTTTCATCCGTTTTATCGTTTTATGCATACTGTTTTCTGGCGGTTTCATCCATATCTACGTTTTTGTACGTTTTTGCGTTTTGTCCGTTTTACACCTTTTCGCCTCTGTTTTACGCGTTTTCATCCGTATTTACTGCGTTTTGTTCGTTTTTACGTTTTAAATGCGTTTTATACCCTTCGATCATTTTTACCGTTTTAGATGCATGTACGTTTTACGTCCATATTTACGTTTTCGTCCATATTTACATTTTCGTCCATATTTACGTTTTCGTCTGCATGTACACGCTCCTTTGCCAAATGACTAATAAAAATCAAAATGCTTATTGCTCACCGCTCATCGCTCCAAAAAGCTTCACAAGTTAGTTTTTTTAATGAATGTTTAAGTTCAAAAAAAAAAAATGTTTATTTACAATTTACATTATAAATAATTTCAATTGTACATCTAATTCATTAAACTGCTTCGTTTGCGTTAAAGGTTTGAGGGTTTGAATTAATTTTGTATTAATTGATTACTTTATGAATGCTTTACATCTTTTTGTATATTAACTGTATAAAATTACTTTCTAAAATTTATATTTAGATATACTTAGTGGTTTGTAAAGTTTGTAGAGTGAGTCATGAGCTCGAAGCAAAAAAGAATATACTTGTTGCAACATTTTTACATAGTTATATTATTATATATTAATGATGTGGATGAGCGTCGTGTATAACTAAAATGCTAAATGGACAAATTTGTTGCAACATTTTTACATAGTTATATATTATGATGTTTTTAGCACTTATTGACGTCCTTTAAAAAAATGTGCCCCCCCCCACCCCAAAAACAAATTCGTGGCTACGCCCTTGTGTATGTGTATGTATGATGGCTTCCAAACAAACACGAACATGAAAATGGCATTGGCCGTGGTGACGTTGGTTAATATGAGAACAAACACTTTTTTCATTTAAAAGGGTGTTTGTTTCAACTTATTATCTTACGTATATTTTGAGAAGCTCATAAGCCTATTTTTTGGGCTTATAAGCTTATGAAGTTGAACTTATGCCTTTTATAAACCATAACATCAACTTGATTTGAAAAGTAGAATTATGAGCTTTTTCAAAGTTTAAATAACCTCATAAGCCAACTAAATAAGCCGAAACAAACACTCCCTGAGTCATAGACTATATGAGTGATAAAAAAATTAATACTAGTAAATTACACCGTTCGTCCATGTGGTTTCGGGAAAATCCATAATTGAGTCCCTATCTTTTCAATTGCGCGTAATTGATCCTTATAATGAAACTATTTAACTTCGTTCGTCCTTATCGCTAACTGTTGTTATCTTCTCTTGTAGCTCACAGTCGTCAAGTGGCAACGTTAGTCCATCAACCAAACGATCGTTTGCAACGTTAGTCCTTTTTAGTAACGGCCGTTTCTAACTAACTCAAAATTTGGTTTTCCTACGTTTTTATACGTTTTGGTCCATTTTCGTCAATTTTTATACATTTTCATCCGTTTCATACGTTTTCGTCCGTTTTCATACGTTTTCTTCCGTTTTTATGCGTTTTCATCTAGGGCTGTAAATGAACCGGACGAACACGAACGGAGCCGTGTTCATATTTGTTCATTTCATTTTAACTGGACAAATAAACGAACACGAACACTTAAACGAACAAATTTTATTGTTCATGTTCGTTTATTAAGACATTAAACGAACGCTAAATGATCGAAAATAAATGAACATAGAGAAACAAACATAAACTTTATTAAATTATGCACAATATATTGTTTTAAAATTTTTGTTTTGTTTAAATAAACCAATCTTAAATAATAGAATTAAAAGATATCATATACAAACATAAATAAATAAATGAACATAAACGAACGTTAACGAACGCATAATCGGACGTTAACGAACGCATAATCGGACGTTCACGAACATATATAAACGGACGCGGCTTTTGTTCATGTGCGTTCATTTAACTAAACGAACATAAAATATTGTCCGTGTTCGTTCATTTAATAAATAAACGAACATAAACGAACTTTTTACCGAACAGTTCATGAAATGTTCACTGAACGTTCAGTTCATTTACAGCCCTATTTTCATCTGTTTTTGTCCGTTTTCGCTCGTTTTCACCCGTTTTCTTACGTTTTCGTCCGTTTTTTTACGTTTTCGTTCATTTTTCCTATGTTTTCATACAGTTTTTATAAGTTTTCCTCTGTTTTTATACGCTTTTGTCCGTTTTTCTTACGTTTTCTTACATTTTCATCCGTTTTCCCTTTGTTTTTTTTAAAATGGACGAAAACGTAGAAAAAATGGACGAAAACGTATAAAAACGTATGAAAACGGACGAAAACGTACACAAATAGATAAAAACGTATGAAAACGTAAGATAAACGGACGAAAATGTATAAAACCGGACGAAAATGGACCAAAACGTGGAAAAACCAAATTTTGAGTTAATTAGATATGACCGTTAGTAAAAAAGACTAACGTTTTAAACGATTGTTTGGTTAATGGACAAACATTGCCACTTGATGACTGGGAACTAACGGAGAAGATAACAACAGTTAGCGATAAGGATGAACGGTGTTACATAGTTTTACTATAAGGATCAATAGATGCAATTGAAAAGATAGGGACTCAGTTAGGGATTTTCCCAAAACCACATGGACGAACGGTGTAATTTACTCAAAAATCAATTAGAATATTTGTAAATTAAATTTTCCACATATGCATATGTGAATTATTCAAAATTTCACTCCTAATCTAAAGGTCATTTCATTACATGTTTATGCACTAATGCTCTGTAACGTGTTTTCGATGATGATTAGTAGCAAATCATATACTTGAGCTTATTTGTCATGTCTAATGAAAACGCAATTGATGCAGGGAAATAATAAGACCAAAGTTAAACTGCTACAAAGAAAGGATGGTATACTTTAATAGTTTAATGTATGTTACCGTTATTGGTTATGCTCACGACAAATCAATAGTTATACGGCAAAAAATTACGTGAGCCGATCGGGGCACACACGTATATATTTACGCTCAGTTTTCGAGTTTTTAGGGACGGGAAATGTAAAAGAATAGGAAAGGGAAAAGAAATGAAAAAGGAAAGTAAGTGTTAATTGTTATGTTTTTGAGATAGAGGAAAAGGAAAAGGAAAGTAATTATAATCATGTTCTTAAGTGAGAGGAAAAGGAAAATAAGTTGGTCAAATTACATATATGCCCTTTAATTATTAATGTCAAATGTTTTAAAAATGGTATATTAGTCTTTACACAATATATGGTTCCGTTTCCTTTCCCTTTCCTCCCACAAGTGGGAGGGAGATTTAGTTATCAAATCTTCCTCTCTATTTCCTTTCCGTTTCTCTTTCTTCCTTTAAAAAAGACTCAAGAACACAAAAAAAAAATTCGTTTCCTTTACTTTCCTCTTCCTTTTCAACTTGAGAACTGAGCGTTAGAGATCGTTTATTCAATATAATTAATATGTTTATTGTATACTATTAAAGGAAACATGGAGGCCCATGGCACCCTTATGGTGGCCGACCATATGGGCTAGGGGCCTAGGGCTAGGGCAAGGGGAGGGGTAGCTTTTTTCCTAAGGTATCCTATTAGTATAAAATGAGGGCCTTAGGTATTCGTTCTTTGCTCATCACTAATCAAAACCTCATCTCCTCTCTCCTTTGCTTTTAGCAAATCCACAAACACCCCTTTAAGGTTATTGTCTTATTCTATTTTCTACGGCTAGCATTCATGCCTTGTTCATAGATCGTGGGTTAAGCGCTAGCATCCTAACACTCTCGTTGGACGTGTAGTGTGAGTTTTCGATACAGATAAACTCAATATAGTTGATTAGTTCGTGTGTGAAGATCAAGATTAATACTTGATGTTTATCTATTTTTCAATAGATTCGAGGTTACTATTTTATGTGTTTTAATTCTTAACATTAAATATAGATTCATCCGTTGCGTACCCGTGGTATTGATGGTTTAATCAATCTGAATTCCCAACAACCGTAAGGATTAAACTAGGTAAAACCATTATTCTTTGCTTTTTCTATATCATGCTTGCAATGAATTCCTATAATCAAACAATCTTTGTTTAATGACATAACAAGTCGCTTGAAATGTGTAGGCACATCAACAAAGGTCTTTTGCAAAGAACTTGAAACATGGAAAAAGAAAAATTGTTATGAAAGAGGTAACAATCTTTTTTACATGTATTTCAAGATTGACAATCTACCCAGATTATTTGGTATTATTATAGGCTCAAACATGTCAAATTGAACAATTTAGCCTAACATGGAATGAAGTTGTGTTCAATAAGAAACGGCAACATGCTAGAGAGGTATAGTGAATATTTTTCTACATTTTAAAGCATATAACATGTTAAGTCGTTGTTGCAGTGTGTAGAAAAACATGATATGCAGAAACCAACACTTTTATATAACTAAACGGTGATGAATTTTGGAATGAAAAACAACTGACAAGATCACCATAGATAAAGCGGTATGATCCTATTATCTAATTGATAATAGTCTTACAAATAAATGAAAGATAATAAATGATGAAAGTGATCTCGAGATCAATACTCAGGATAGTAACAGTCGGACGATAGTAAAAGGTCATAATAAATGATGAAAGTGATCTCGAGATCAATACTCAGGATCTGCGTGAGATGGTAGAGGAGCGGCTCACAACATAGATAAACTCTCATAACCCTAGAAGAGGAGATAGCAACCCTCTTATACATGGTCCTGCGGTCATGAGATATTAGGGTATAAAGATGGGCTTGGACATTGGGCTTGACTTTGAGAAGATGGGCTTGGACAACCTGAAACAAACCAAGCAAACACAACAACAATAATGGAATATTGGGTTATATATTTTTAACATCCCCCTTTAATCCGATATTCCATACAGGTCAATCATTCCAAGTTTTTTACAAGAAAATGATCTTTCGAGAGATGTCTAACCCTTTGGTAAAGATATCGAACAATTTGATTTCTTTGACTCTACTTTGGCAGTTCTAACAACACCATTAAGGATCTTTTCTCTCACAAAGTGGAGATCAATCTCAAGGTGTTTAGTTCTTTCATGAAATCAGGGTTGCTGCTATTTTGATACTTGAAATTAACCGCCACTTGAGATCAACGAACAGAATTTATACATTGCAGATCCTTAAGGATTTTTAAAATCCAAATGATCTCACTGGTTAAGGATGCTAGGGCTCTATACTCACCTCGTCAGATGATTTAGAGAGTATTTTGTTTCTTGCTTTTCCATGAAATGAGGTTCTCATTCATAAACACACAATATCCAATATGAATTTTCTAGTGACAATGCATTTGGCCGGTCGACATATGAGTATCCTTTAAAGAACACCACGGTATTCTTAACAATATGAATGCCAAGACCGGAGATCCTTTAAGGTATCTCGAATTTTAAAAGCATTTTGAGGTGAGATGTTAAAGGAGAATACATGAATTGACTAAGACAGTGCACATCATAGGATATATCAGTGCAGTATTGGTCAAATATATAAGCTTTCCCATGAGGTTTTGATAATCAACAATGTTCACAAGGTGAGGATCAGTATCGGTGGGAATGTTGGATATAGACAGTTTAGACATCAAGGGAGTCTTGGAAGGTTTGCAGGCAAGCATACCATATTAGGATAGCAAATCAAGCACATATTTCCTCGATTGAGACAAATCCCATTATTAGAATCAACCACTTCTATACCCAGGAAGTATTTAAGCTTTCCCAAATCCTTTATCTTGAATTTACTTTTCAAAAACATTTTAAACTTCTCAATTTCACCAAGATTATTTCCAGTCACAATTATATCATCAACATAAACAAGGAGAGCAAGGAACACACCATTATCAGATTTAGTAAACAAGGAGTAATCAGATTTACTTTGACTAAATCCATTTTTTCACCGAAACGAAGTGAGTTTAGCATTCCATTGTCTAGGAGCCCGCTTAAGACCATAGATAGATTTTTAAGTTTGCAAACAAGATTCTTATCACCAACATAAAACCTTGAGGAGGTCTCATGTAAGCAGATTCAACAAGCTCACCATACAAAAAGCATTATTAACATCAAGTTGAAAAATGGGCCAGAATTCACAACATGGCAATATTAAGCACACATCTCACAGTGACCATTTTAACAACAGGAGAGAAAGTTTCCTCATAATCTACCCCTTCCCTTTGAGCACACCCCATGGCAACAAGTCTAGCCTTGTACCTCTCAATTTCACCATTGGCTTTATATTTAAGTTTCCGACCATTTGGAGTTCAAGGCGCTTCTACCTATGGGTAATTCAACAACATCCCAAGTATCATTTTCAAGTAAGGCAACAATTTCTAAGTTCATAGCATCAACCCATAAGGGGTTTTGAGATGCTTCAAAGAAAGACTTGGGTTCATAGTTCTTATTCAATTGAGTGACAAAACACAGATTTTCACCATTTAAGTTAGAGTACCCAACATATTTTCAATCCCATATTTCACATTGGTTTTAACAACAAAGTCATTATAATTTTTGGAAAAACGAAGTTCTAGAAGATCTTCTTAAGGTTTGAGTACCACAGAGTATTTATGTTGGGATCAACATTTCCTTCAGGGCTGTAATTTTCATCAAGTGTGGCGCCTTCAACATCATGCAATCTGGCATCAATGTTACCACTAGATGATCCAGTTGGGGAATCACCAGTGTTCACATTGTCACCAAGAGTTGCAGGGGGGCTACCTCCTCTTAGTGACTCAAGGTCACAATTATGTCTAAATACATCTCTCTCATCATCATTAGGAGGCTCAGGGTTATTTAGATCAAAAATTCAACGAGGTTATTTTCATGAAAGACATCAGTTTAATATGCTTATTCTTACACCATTTTGATATAGATTCCTAAAAGGAAATATGGACTCAAAGAATTTAACATCTCTAGACACAAAGAATTGACATCTATCAAGACTATAGAGCCTTACCCTTTTTGAGAACCGAATAACCCATCATAACACATTTTTTCTTGGTAAGCTTATCATGACTATTAAGAATAGTAGCAAAACCAAGACAACCAAACATTACGATAGAGAGATTAGGAGGGCAATTATAAATCATATGGCAAGGGGATTTTCCATTTAGCACAGAAGATGGCAATCTGTTAATAAGATAAGCGGTTAGCACACATTCATTCCAAAATCTTAAGGGTATTCCCCAAAACATAAGAAATGCGCACATTCAAGAGATGTCTATGTTTCCTTTCAACCACCCATTTTCTTTGTGGGGTGTAAGGAACAGTTTGATGAGTGATCCCATGTTATCACAAAACTTGTTAAAGGTTTGATTTTGAAATTCAGTTCCATTGTCACTTCTAAACACTTTACGAGTTTTTTTGATACTGATTTTTAATCAAGTTGTAAAAGGTTTTAATAGACTCAAAAACTTCATCCTTGGATTTAATAAGATACACCCACACGCGACTCTAGTATAATCATCAACTATGGTAAGAAAATATCTATGCCGGAGTGAGTGACCACCTTATATGGGCCCCACAGATCAAGATGAACAATATCACCAAGCATTTTAGATTTATGATCACTTAGAGGAAATGGTTCTCTAGTTTGTTTAGCTCTTTGATGATTTCACAAACCTCATATTTATCATTTTTTCAATTTTCAAATATTATCAAAAGGCGGGGTCACGGGGTGGCCAAGTCTGATGCAATCATAGAGACAAAAGGAACACTTATACTCAATATTAATATTATCACATTTAGTACCTTCAGTATCTAAATAGTATAAACCACCACATTGTTTACTAATCCCCAGAATGTTTTTCGATTCAAATCGATTCACAAAGAAACATTTACTTTCATCAAACACAACTAAGATCTTATTATCTTTAGCAAGTTTATGAACATAAATCAAGGTCACACAATAATCAGGAATGACAAGCACATCAAACAGGACAAGACCATTTCCAAGTCTAAGGTTTCCAATTTTAGAGATGATGGCACTAGTGCCATTTGGGTGAGACACTTTGATATTAATATGAGATATATCATATACATTTTCTAACTCTTTCTCACTATTGGTCATATGTTGATTAGCACGAGAGTCCACAACTTTTCAACATATTTCATTTTTGTCATAGAACTAGAACTGGAACAAAAAAATTTATTAAAGTTGTCATTGAACAGTTTGCTAGAATTAAAGTAAGTACCCGCCATGTTGGCTTGGACATTTTTCTCGAGACATTTTGGTTTCCTTAATGAAGGAGACCAAAAGTGGCAAGTTGCTCATCGATGAACCCTAGGATCCGGAGGGACTAGAGACCTTGAGGACCCAACGAGTTGTATGCAACATTTTACCCTTACCACCTTGTCCCCCTTTCTTTTTTCCAAAATCGGTAGGATACCCAATGATTTTAAAGCATCTGTCTATAGTATGACCAATATAACCACAATGCTCTTCACACAACTTGAGTTAACATTCATATTAGGTCTTGTCACATTAGTCCCACGGTTTGAACCCGTGTTAGAATTCGGTCCTAAAGCGGTAGAGTTATGTCTAGCATTAGTATATGAGTTCTGATTTTTTTTTTGAAAATTGTTTCTAGCGGGACCACTAGCTAAGAAGCGATTCGACCCCTCAGGAGGTACGAATTGGTTCGGATGCCACTCGTGAGATTCCTCACTAGAGATAATGGCATAAGCCCCTTTAACATCAGGTAAGGTCTCTCTAGACAGAATATAACTTCTAATACTCATGTAAGACTCATCAAGACCCATCAAAAATTGCATAAGTTTCAGATTGATTATGATTTTTAAACTCATCAAGATTGCAGTGCACACAATTAGGCAACTCAACCATGTCATCATACTGTTTCCACAAAGCATTCAACTTATGATAATAGTCCGAGGCAATTCGACCCATTTTGTTTCAAAGAACTGATTTTATGATGCAGGTTGAATATCACGAAACCATCTACTTTATGATATGTTTCCTTTAACTCTTTCCAAACATGTTTAGCTTTTTTAGAGAAAATTTGGCCAAGGAATAACTCCTCGAGACGAATTCAAAATCCATCCTAAAACAACGGCATTAACTCTATCCCATTGCTTAGCTAAAACCTCATCGTTAATGGACCTTTTATAAGAGCCATCAATAAAACCAATTTTATTCTTACCCTCTAGGGCAAGAAGCATAGCATTAGCAAAATTTGATAATTTTCGGTCCCTCTAAGTTTGACAGAGATACTTGAGTAAGAACAGCAGAGTCATTAGGATGCAAATGAAGAGGATTGCTAACATCAAGTTTACCAATAAGAGTGACAGGGATCATCGACACCCTCATCGTCGAAATTACCATGTTCGGACATAATACCAAAAATCAAAAACAGTCAAACAAACAAACAAAGAACAAACAAAGAACGAGAGAAAAATAAAGCGGCAACACCTTATACCTCCACAAACAACAAATAATCTCCAACAATCAATCAAAACTTCTCAAATGTCCCTCAACCTATCCTCCAAGCATTCTAAGCGAGAAAAATAAAAGACATAAATAAAAAGTAGAGACAATAGGTGTTACATCGCCAGCTATCTCAGCGGCACAACCTGTCGAACTGTACATTTCTCCTAGATTCACTTAGTCTAGGAGGCATGTAACGAACCTCGACTCCCTGAACCACTTTCCTTCTCCTAGATTCACTTAGTCTAGGAGGCGGCAAAACTAACTGCGCTATTGGTCACCAACAACAACCAAACCCGGCAATAACGATTAATCGTGGAGAGCACCAAGCGATTAACCAACTTCACCAACACGATTAACCACGGGGATTAACCACGAAACCAAGATCCCTGAAATATAGAGATCCATTTTTTTTAATAAATCGGACCAACCCTTAGCTCACGATACCATGTAGAAAAACATGATATCGAGAAACCAACACTTTTATATAACTAAACGGTCGCAAGTCACGGCGGAATGAAAAACAACAGACAAGATCACCCGAGATAAAAAGCGGTATGATCCTATTATCTAATTGATAATAGTCTTACATATAAATGAAAGATAATAAATGATGAAAGTGATCTCCGAGATCAATACTTTCGGGATCTGCGTGAGATGGTAGAGGAGCGGCTCACAACATAGATAAACTCTCATAACCCTAGAAGAGGAGATAACAACCCTCTTATACATGAGCTGCAACGGTCATGAGATATTAGGGTATAAAGATGGGCTTGGACATTGGGCTTGACTTTGAGAAGATGGGCTTGGACAACCTGAAACAAACTATTAATCCCAGTTGAGCAAACGATCTAATATAGAAACTGACTTAGAATAACAACTTATTAAGTATTATGCGGAATTTAACACTTAACCTTAAGAAGAAGAACAGTTAACATTCAACACCTCAATATTATTTATTAATACGAATACTCTTACAGTATTAGGGTTTTGCAACCTTGAAGTGTATCGACCTTAGATATAAAACTTAATATATCTAACCTAACCTAGGACCTCCTTTTATAAGCTAAGGAGTCCTATACATTATACAATACGTAACCTACAAGATAAATATCTTTTCCATATTTATCTAATACAATAAACTAACCGACTATACAAAACACTAGCAGTGGTTACAATATATCATCCGTGGTTACACATTACTACTAGCCGCGGTTGTCTTCATCTGTGGTTACACTCTTCTGTCCGTGGTTATATCAAACTCGTCCGTGGTTCCATTACTTAAAGTAATTCATGATTCAAGGAACCAAAAACCCAACAATCCTTCCCTAAACTTGATACATTCCAACAGAATTCTCAAGTTTCCTTTAAGCTCAAAACATATGAAATGGAGGATGTAGCCAAACACTTATGAGATTTAAGAATTGTCTCATATTTCTTCAACAAATCATAGGCTTGACCATCATAGGGTAACATCATCTTGATAATACCAGGTTTCAACATCGAACAATAATTCTGGATACTTATTCAACTGAGGATAATCACCTTCTACTAACATGTGAATAACTTTTCCAGAAACAGTTAAAACATGAACTCCACAAGTTTGATATAAAACCATCTTGTTACAGTACCATTGTAGAGTCCTTTCCATTCAGGTTCATCATGAGTTGGTTTAAATAAAATCTTCAAATTATAATAGACCCGTCTCTCATGATAATCAGTTGGATGTACTTCACCAAACTTATTCTTGTAAAGTCTCCAAAGATCCATTAAATCATCCCTTTCAAAATTCTGAAGCATTTGTGAAAATTTATTATACTCATAAACTTCATTGTTGAGTCTTTGAATTTTCCAAACTCCTTCACTTCCATCATTAAGCATAAACTCATAAGAAACAATTTGATTAACATCTGCAACTTCTTTTAATCTTTTAGAATCAGATGTCTCTTGAATCTCATGTTTTCTCTTTCTTTTACTTTGCATCCACTCATCATGCTTCTTAATCCACTCTTCTTCCTTCTTAGAATTCATTGGACAGGAATCATCATGATTAATCTTCATACATCTTTCATAAATCTCAAGAATTCTTTCAAATGAAAATTTACTAAGATTTTGAAATGTGAATGCTGAATTCTTAATAATTTTCATTAATACATTTCTCATCTATGCCATTGAAAGAGGTTTCTTTCTTATAACTTGCTTCCTTTCATTACCAACCTTTCTTGCCCATTCACCTAAAAGCCTAGCTTTTTCCTTATCATCCAAAAAATTCCATTCTTGTGCAGTATATTCATCATTTATTTGTTGAGAAGCTTGAAGAAAGTTTTGTGATTCATACCATATAGCTAACATTCTATGACTAGCTTCCTCTTCTTCCTTTCTTTTCTCTAAGGCTTCTTGTTCTTCACAACCATATTCTTTGAACTGCATCATAAGCTTCTTGTTCGCTCTAGATTTAAACTTCAACTCTGGAATGCTGCAACCCCTTTACCTTTTCCAACATCAGATTGAATCACCTTCTTCTCATGGTTCACCAATAACTAAAGTTTTTCCTCTGGGTTTGGGTTTAGTTGCATTAGATTGAACAGATATCACAGGTGTAGAAATAGATGAAGTTTTACTTAGATTTATCAATGTACTAGCAGCTTCTTTCTCAACTTCTTTAGACTTAGGTGGTATACTGAGATAGAGTTGTGACAACAGTGGAAGTGGTTATAATAGCAGTGGGTATGATTGTAGTAGGTATAGTTGTAGTTGTTATAGTTGCCATGTGCATTCTGACAGTGGTTAGAAGTGTACTAACTGTGGTTTCAGACATACCATCAGTGTTTGTGTTCCGTACTACATCTTCTACAACTTTCTTCACATTTTCAAGAACTGCCTCATTCCCATCTTTATCAGATACCAAAATGTTTGATCTCCACTATCAACATCTTCTTCCATAGATACATTAACATCCTCCCCTGAATTCTTGCCTTCACTCCTCCCTTGTTTGGATACATCCTCCATATTCAGAGCTGGAGAGGAGTCCACCTTCTTTTTCCGTAGCTTCCTTAAGCTGCAAGCCCGGCCTTTTAATCTTCTCCAAAACCAAAACCCTGTGCTTCAAGCGCCGAATATCCTTTTCATGAAACCTAGCCAATTCCTTGAGATTGAGATCGTCTCCTCCATCTTGGTACATTTGGCCGTCAATTCATTTAAGCGCTCAAGAATATCCTCCCACTTCGACTGTGTGAACTGGTCCGAGGTGGTTCATTGGAAAAGTCAGCATGTACAAACTCGAATCCGTCAATTCATGTTCAGGTTCCAACCTATCCTCATCACTTCGAGGTGTTAAGCTGCTCAGAGGTGAATCCTTGGATATAGAAAACATAGCATCGACCGAGCCGAACATCTATGCACCTGTATTAGCCAAGTGGCTAGGGATTCCTCCACCTGTGTTAAGTTCCAAGAAACTCTCCACATTAGGAGTTGCCAATGGTTGGGTCTTATTAATGTTTCCACTATCTGACCGGCATCTAAGCATGTATCAGTAGTGGAAGCCCTTCCAATCATGTCACCTTCACCACCTGTGACAGCCTCATGAGCAACACCACTAGCACTAGCCTGAGGAAGCTTAGTGCCCTTCTTTCTCCTAGTCCATACAATAGGTGTACTATCAGTGATTTGAGGTGTACTATAAGTGGTTTGAGGTGTACTATCGGTGACAAAGCGGTTGGGTTGCAAGACCTTCATCAAAATCAGGATCAGTAGGCAAAATAAGCATGTGAGGAAATAAAGGAACATCTCTAATTTGTACATTCAGTGGCTGATTCCTCATATGTGCAAAACCTTAGGAAGCATATGATGTACTTCATACTCTCTAGAATGTTCAATAGGATCAACAATTTGATGTGCTACAATCAGTTGAACAAACCGAGGATACAAATAGTATTTACCCTTCTTCCTAATGTTTTGTACTAACCCCTCATAAATCATCCTAGACCAATTAAACTTCCTTCCCTCAGATAAACAAATAATAGCAGTAGCAATTTTTGAAGGAAAGTCATTAAAACCTGTGGTCTTGTTACTCATACACATCAACAAGGTGTGAATCAAAAACTTCCATTGTTGTGAAAACAAACTCTTAAAGAATTGTACCTTGTCACCCCTATGGGTATATCCTAATCTCTCTAAACCAGCAACAATCTCAACATCTGAAAGATTATCAACCCCATCAGCATCATCAAACTGCAAAACTTCTCGAATGATATCCTCGAATGAAATAACATGCTCATCCACTGCAGAACGAAACACCTCCACACCATCAACCTTTTCAAGTGTAGCATTCCTCCAGAATTGATGTATGTAGGCTTTAAGAATGGTGGGTGTAATAGTTAAAGCATAGTGAATGGGACTGTATACTAAGAAATCAATCATTTGATGAAACCCTTGAACGAGCATTCTTGAGAATGGCAACTAGGTTATGTGAAGTGGAATACTTTTCAGCCATTTTGATTAAGGAAGATAATGATATGAGTTGGTGAATTATGCAAAGAAAGTGATTAGGGTTAAGGTTGGGCGCCAATTGGAAGTGGTTTGAGAATCAAATAAATGATCCGTCCGTGATTTGGGGAGAGTGATATAGATTCGCCAATGTTACCAAACAGCCCCTGTACTATCCAAAACTAGACTCCATGCTATCCGCGGTTCCAGAACTACTATCCGCGATTGCAACAGACCATCAGCAGATACATTGGATCACTTATTCCAAATGACCAAGAGATATAGCAAGTAAATAATAGAAAAACTAAGATTACATAATAGGGTCACAATAAGTAAGATCTTATGCACACAAAACCTTCAAACCTGTAAGACAAAATCACGAAACCAACACAGAGTATAAGGTTATTGTTGTCAGTGGTTAGTAAGAGCCAAAAGTGGTTCCAAAAGACCTATCCGTGGTTTGAACAGGTAAGTCAATATGGTCAACTTCTAGAACTAATATTAGTCCAACTCCCAAGAATCTCATTAACTCCTCAACCACATTAAACCTGCCCCTTATTTACTTCCATAACCCTAAACCCACTTATAAAAAGAACCCAAATCTTACATAACGCACACACCAATCAATATCAAAACCCTAATTACTTCAAAGTCTCCAATCAACTGCAATCACAATGTGAAACCCTAGTTGGAATAAACGAGTAGTCAATCTAACATCCTCCTCATCCTCATCATCATCTTCATCATCAAGGGAAGATGATAACCCATGGCGATTCTACTTGCCTCCACAAGTAACAAGACCATTAAAATCCCCATTTCTTCCATCATCTGAAGATGCAGGTGTTGTGAATCCAAGTAATGCATCTGAGGACTCTGATGATTCCTCAAAGAAGAGATCTTCATACTCCCAACCTTCAACATCTCAACCCCAAACAAGACCACGAGCAAGAAACCCACCACTCCCAAACAACAGAGAGGTGGTTCTTGGTCTTCTAGCACCAGGTTGTGGTGCTTCTTCACATATCGTAAGGGGAAGGGAAAAAGGAAAATGGAATGATGCTTTTTGGTGAAACCAGCTGATGCAAGTATGATATGACTATGTCCTTCATGCTTCATCTAATGTGGTCATCGTCATCATCAACGTTTTCATCAATCCATCCTTTCCATTTTGATCATTAGCATCCTCTTCATAGTAGTCATGCATCTCCAGCCATCGAGATAGAAGGAATGGGTGGTTATGCAAGACTTCACAAACGCATATCCAGCATCTAGTGTGAAAGATGTGAGCGATCATGCATATCCAACTGCCTGTTAGATGTTGGAATAGATGATATGAACTAGATTAGGATTAGTAGATCATGTATAGCTCTTTGCTTGTAGTTGCATTTGATGTTGATTGTACTGTGTAAGTGTAAACTGTTTCTCTAATGAATGAATGAACACTTTGCATCAGTACTTCTTTTACTTCTATAATGATCATTCTTGTATCTGCAAAATGGTTAGTGAAAAACAGGACAACTAGCAGTGGTTTGAACCAAACTATCAGTGGTTAGAAACAAAAATAGCAAAACTAAGATTACATAATAACAGTTCAATACTTATACAAACTGGTACAAAACAATTTGAGAATTTAGAGATTAATCATTCCAATACTAACAACAAGATACTGAAACCTCCCCACATCAAAAGCTTTGGTGAGAAGATCAGCAACATTGAAATCAGTATGGATTTTCACCATTTGAATCAACCTTTTCTCATTACAATCTCTAATAAAATGATGTCTTATCTCAATATGTTTAGTTCTAGAATGTAAAACAGGATTTTTAATGATGCATATTGTACTGTTATTATCAATGTAAATCTAAGTATGCATAAAATTGTACCCAAAGTCCAGCAATTGATTCTGAATCCATAGAACTTGACCACAACAACTAGCAGCAGCCACATATTCAGCTTCGGTTGTAGAATTTGCCACAATAGTTTGCTTTTTACACTGCCATGAAATAAGTCTGCTTCCCCAAAACTGACATCCTCCAGTTGTAGACTTCCTATCCAAACTAGCACCAGCATAGTCACTATCTGTGTAGGCCACCAAGTCAAAAGGAGAATCCTTTGAGTACCAAAGGCCCAATTTAGGATGACCCTTAAGATACCTTAAAATTCTCTTAACAGCATTCATGTGTGATGAATTAGGTGTGACTTGAAATATTGCACACACACATACGAGAACATAATATCGGCCTAGATGCAGTGAGATACATCAAAGATCCAATCATGGACCTGTACAACTTCTGATCAACTCTGGTACTTCCATCATCTGGTAGCAATGGCTTCTGAGTCTCCATTGGTGTACTAGCACTTTTCACATCTTGAAACCCAAACTTCTTCAAAACATCTGCTACATACTTATCTTGACTAATGAAGATACCATCAGTCCTTTGTTGAACCTGTAGCCCCAAAAAGAAAGTGAGTTCTCCCATAGAACTCATCTGAAACTTATCATGCATAAGCTTTTCAAAATCTTTGCATAGCTCTTTATTGGTTGAGCCAAAGATGATGTCATCTACATAAACCTGAACCAGTAAAATATCATCTTTGTGCTTCCTTAAGAACAAAGTTTTATCAATCAGTCCTCTTTTAAACCCATTGTCCATCAAATAAGTGGTCGAGCACTCATACCATGCCCTAGGAGCTTGATGCAAACCATACATTTCCTCACCAGAGGACCTTGTCGGGATGATCGGGATCTTCAAAACAAAGAGGTTAACAAACATAAACCTCCTCATCAATTGTGCCATACAAAAAGGCACTTTTAACATCCATCGATACACACAAATTTTTGAATGAAGCATAAGCTAAAACAATCTAATAGCCTCAATCTTCTTGCAACGGAGCAAACACTTCATCATAATCCAAGCCTTCAGTTTGTGTGTATCCTTGAGCAACCAACCTTGACTTGTTCTTCACAACAATACCTCTTTCATCCCTTTGTTTAACACCCATTTTGTCCCAATTGCCCTCTTACCATTAGGAAGTTCTACCAATGTCCAAACCTCTTGAAGTTTGAACTGAAGAAGCTCCTCTTGCATTGATTCTACCCATTCTTCTTGGATAATGCTTCTTCAACTCTCTTGGGCTCCTTTTGAGACAGAAAACAAGCAAACAGGCAATTTTGCGGATCTTTATATCTGTTTCTTTTGTGAAGTGATCTTGCAAAGAACCCATGTTCAGGAATGGGTTCGTGTTCTTAACCTTGCTTCTTGTTTGAACTGGAGTATTCAAATTTCCAAGTATTTGTTCCTTGGGATGAATCTTGTGTATCCTTGTTGAGGTAACAAGACTTTCATGAATGACATGTTCCAAATTAGTTAAATCAACATTGAAGAAATCATCCATGTCTTCATCATCAGTAGGAGTATCAATTTCAATCAAGCGAGGCATATCGAGGATCATGTGGATACTCTTCTTCACCATGTAATGGCTTTGCATGTGGTCCAAAGAAAGTACTACTATCATTACATACAGTAGGATTTCACTTGTAATGACAGTGGTAGTGTTGGTTGCTTATGGTTGTATTAACTCTATCCGTGCTTATGTTTGGCTTATCCGTGCTTGCAGGGCTTTTCTTTCTTTTCAATTTCTTCTACCAACACTGAATTATCTTTCAATAACTCATCCTTATCTTGATTATGAGCACTATTGCCTCGATATTCAAAACATCATCATCAGTGGGACCTTGCTTTTCAATGATGGGTGAGACAAAACTAGCTTTCCACTTTTCAAACAAATAGAACTCTTGAGGAGAATCAGCTTTCTTTAGAAATTGCTTCTCCAATTCTTTTGAGTACTGCATCAACATTAGTGGAAGTTCCCTCAATGATAGGCTCATAATTCATAGATTTGGTTAGCATATCAATGTTAAACAGCCCGTCTGGTCCTTTGGTCTCAACACTAGGAGTCTTTTCACTGAATTGAACATGTAGATTTTCTTCAACAATTCTAGTCCTCCTATTGTATACTCTAAAGGCTTTACTATTTGAAGAGTAGCCTAAAAAGTATCCATCATCAGCTTTTTCTTGAAACTTGCCTAGGTAGTCTATGGTATTCAAGATAGTAACAGGACACCCAAAAGGTTTTAGGAATGCAATCATTGGCTTCCTATCATGTAACAACTCATAGGGGTCTTGTTATGAGGCTTCACTACCTTACTTCTATTCTCACATAACATGCGTGCCCTAAACCCAAAAGGTAGTTGGTAACTTAGACTCTGACAACATAGTCCTAGCAACCTCAATTAGTGTTCTATTTTTCCTTTCAGCCACACCATTTTGTTG
The DNA here is from genome assembly GCA_910596185.1 of Chrysanthemum makinoi. NCBI lineage: Eukaryota > Viridiplantae > Streptophyta > Magnoliopsida > Asterales > Asteraceae > Chrysanthemum > Chrysanthemum makinoi. The sequence goes on along the minus strand of OU343223.1, from coordinate 88,459,520 downwards.
TGGTGTTCTAGCAACACTAAAATGTCTTTCTATACCTTTATCTACACAAAACTGATTCATCACTGCATTCTTAAACTCAGTTCCATTATCACATCCGATTATCTTTACTTTATGATTTACTAGATTTTCTATCTTAGTAATGAAACTCTTGAGAACTTCACTAGTTTCACTCTTAGCAACCAAAAAGTAAACCCAAGAAAATCTACTATAATCATCAGTGATAACTAGGCAATATTGCTTATGGTTCAAACTCTTGACAAAAGTAGGTCCAAATAAGTCCATATGAAGCATAAACAGTGGTTGTGAAATGGTGTTGACATTTTTGGACTTACAAGAAGCTCTATGTTGTTTTCCTTTTTGACCACACCACAGTTCCTTACACTCAAAAACCTTAGAAGGTAACCCTCTCACTAAGTTCCCTTTAACCAGTTTATTGATTGTTTTGTAATTGAGGTGACCTAATCTTCAATGCCATAACTTAGACTCATCCAGATGCTTTAGCAAATAAACAAGTTAAGGACCTATTAGGAATTACATCTTTAAGATCAAAACAATATATATTTTCCTTCCTAGGTACCCTAAGTTGTATAAACTTCTCATCGGGCATCTTAAACTCAGGAGACAACACCACACACTCAGTTTCACCAAAAAGTACCTAGTTTTTCTTATCACACATTTGAGAAACCTTGAATAAATTGTACTTAAGTCCCTGTACCAAGTAGACTTTTTCAAAGTCCAAATTCCCTGTTCTGATTGTGCCTCTTCCAAGTATCCTTCCTCCCTTTGGATCATTGCCAAAAGCACATCATCCATCAAAAGCTTCAAAATCTTCCAGGTTGCTCCCATCCCAAGTCATGTGCCCCGAGCAACCACTATCAAAAACTCCTTTGTCTTTTAGCTCATCTTGTAGATTACATGAAATTAAACAAGTTAGTTCCTTTTGTGGACCAAGAATCTTACGACTTGGGTGCTCTGTCATCAATATAATCAAATTTGTTTAGGTCCATTGATGCGCAGTTGACATGATGTAAAACCTTGGTCTTAGGTTTCCATTGCCAACTAGCTGAGGCCTTAACGACATAAAAATGATTTCCAACCATGGGTTATCACCCTTTGGAATTTTTAAAACTTCTTTGTTATCCGTGGTGATTTTTGGCTTATCAGTGGTTTGATTTTGCTTAGCCGTGTTTACACTTTGCTTAGCAGTGGTTGGAACCCATTTGGGAGAAGTAGTGACAATAGATTTTGTATTCCCATTCCTATTAGATTGCTTTAGGAATCATGTTTTTGTTAGGATGAGGGTTTGTTTTCTTTGAAAAGTTTTGGTGATTTACCCTCCTCCATTTATTCCAAACTTGTGGTGCTTTTTTTACACATTTCTCTGTAAGTGCAAAAACTACCACATACAAAACAAGCCTTTTTAACACATTGAAACTCATCACCTAATCTGTTAGAAATTAGACCATTTAAGCTTCTTTGATTACCCCTAAGTTTATATTGTTTCATCACGGTCCTAGGTATTTCCTGTACTCTACTACTTTCTTGGTAACTTTAGCTCCAAATCTAGGTACAAGATTAGCTTGTCTAGTATCAACTTTCTTAATAAGTTCTAACTTTTCAGTCGTTGTTGATACTTTACTATCTTCCTCAGAATTCCCATCTTCAATGATGGGAGCATTAGATGACGATATCGGAACTTATCTTAGGTGTCTCAGTCTTACTTATTCCTTCAACATGTTTGTTAAAACTGAATTCACTACTAAATGACAGTTCTTTAGCAAGTGGTGCATGTTGCATAAGAGTAGGTGGTGGCATATTGTTGTATCCTATCCTAGAACCCTTTTTCATTAGATGACTCTCAATAGATTTATGAACCGATCGAGTAAATTGTGTTTTAGCTACCCTAACAACATGTTTTTCTTTTTCATCTAGGGCCTTTTGTTTTTCACTCTCTGCTAGTTCAAGTTTCTCTTTAAGCATTTTAATCTCTATTTTTAAGATCAATTTCACCACCTAATATATTGATCTTATCTAAATACTCAAACTCACATTTAATACAGTATCTAAGCTTCTCTTCCACACTCTCTAGACCAACCCTATAACCTAAGTTATCCATAGTTAATCTTTCTACTTCTTTCTCATACTCTCGGATAGCCTTTTGAGATTCTAAGTTATCATTACATGATTTAAAAGAGCAAGTAAACTCATTAGATACCTCGAATCGAACCAGAAGATGAAGCATAAGCCATAAGAGCAAAGTTATGCTCTTTTCAAGCTTCACTAGCAAGAAAAGCTGCATTTGGTCCTTCTTCAATCGATCACCCAATCATAATCACCAAGACCATCTTGAGCCACCAATGAAGAAGGAGGACTCTTGATGATCTTCTTAACACCTTCAATCCTCTTAGGAGCTCGACATTCCCTTGCAAAGTGACCCTTCTTCTTGCAGTTAAAGCACTCCATCTTGATTTTGTGAACCACTGCTCTCCTTTGACCATCATACTTAACTTGTCTTCGGTCCTCCTCAAAACTTCCTTGCTTGAAGAGTCAACATTGCCATTTGCCATTGAAGATTAATCTCTTCGGATCATCGGGATCAATTTGATCCGATCTTGATTCAACACGTAACACTAGTAGTTAAATCAGCCGAAAAGCACAAATTGCACCATCGACATTATCACTAACAGTGGTATTATTGTTAGCAATAGCCGTGGATATACCATAGGCAGATGGATACATCTTGTGGCTCTTGTGATTAGTGGATACAAAAGCAATGTTTTGATTAGCGGAAGATGCATTAGCAAAGTTATTCTCGCACTCATAAACCTTCAAGTTGTTGAAGAGATTATCGAGTCATCTTAGGAAAGTCCTCCTATTTCTCCACACAATATGAATAGCCCATTCTGATGATAGACTCCTAATGAACTTCAAATTAATATCTTCTTGAAGAACCTTATAATCTCGAGACTTCGTTGGCGATAAGTTTTGAAGTCTATTGTATGTGCCATCAATCTTTTCTCCACTGAGAGCGGTGAAGGTTTCAAATTGATGCTTGAGCATATTCATCCTGGACTTCTTAGTAGCTTCATTGCAGCAAACGTCTCAAGAGCATCCAAGAACTCTTTAGCGATTCATATTGTTCAAAGTCCAAAGCATAGTCATTGGGTATTCCCATGGAGAGAAATCTTGTGAGCCTTGATCTCCAACTTTCTCTTAGCCTTATCAATTTCACTAACAATGGTAATTTCTTTGCCATCCTCACCCTTCTTAGGAAGAGTGTCTCCCTTTTCAACGACATCCCAGAGAGCATTATCAATCATGCGAATGTATTGCCCCATTCGCATTCTCAGTTGATACTCACCATGCTTGAGCATGGGTACCTTTGAAGCAATCACCATGTGAGTTTCGTCAGACATCTTATCTTCCTTGAACAAAACTTAACTTAACCTCTTCTTGGTTACAGTTTCTAGATCACAAGCTCTGATACCACTTGTTGATCGGTTGAGCAAACGATCTAATATAGAAACGACTTAGAATAACAACTTATTAAGTATTATCGAATTTAACACTTAACCTTAAGAAGAACAATTAACATTCAACACCTCAATATTATTTATTAATACGAATACTCTACGATATTAGGGTTTTGCAACCTTGAAGTGTATCGACCTTAGATATAAAACTTAATATATCTAACCTAACCTAGGACCTCCTTTTATAAGCTAGAGTCTCCTATACATTATACAATTCGTAACCTACAAGATAAATATCTTTTCCATATTTATCTAATACAATAAACTAACCAACTATACAAAACACTACTTGATGGTTACAATATATCATCCGTGGTTACACATTACTACTAGCTGCGGTTGTCTTCATCTGTGGTTACACTCTTCAATCGTGGTTATATCAAACCTGTCCGTGGTTCCAGTACTTAAAGTAATTCATGATTCAAGGAACCAAAAACCCAACACAAACCAAGCAAACACAACAACAATAATGGAATATTGGGTTATATATTTTTAACACAGTGTATTACATTAATTAGTTCATCCATGATTAAGGAGTACGTTCCGATTATAATACCAGTGTCTAATTGTATAAGCTTAAGAACTCATTTCAAAAAAAGCTTATCAAATTCATTTGCACTTCTTTCTATGATTATAACACTAAGTCACTAAACTTGATTCAGGGATGATGATAAAGGACTTGCAATCATGGCTCGCCATCATTATCCAGTCGAAATGTGTAGTCTTTTAGTGGACTAGTGGTGCAAGGTTACAAGCAACTCTTATATCATTCAATAATCACGTTTCGAAACTGAAAGTTTCCAAGGACCTGAATTTGGAGGATAGTACAATTCAGACTTCCTGAAGGTGTGAACAGGTTCAAGGACTGGCTGGAGAAAATTGGGAACCAAAGTTCCAGAAGGATAAATCTTAATGCAGCAGAAGAAAATTGGTAAGGATCAACTCCCTGTTGAATTATATGTCACTCATCAGTTTACATTTTTGTCTTTAAGCATTGTTTATAATAACTTTATCAAATAAATAGCTACTAACAACTATTATATACCATAATTTTGTTTGTGGTGCATCTATGAAATCTTTTGTTGGTGTGAAGAGGTTCGAGGACTGGCTGAAGGATGTTATATCAGGAACTAAACCTGTCGAATCTGTTTGGAAAGTTGGTGAAGTGATCTTTATACAACAAAAATTAAGGTCGTGACTTGAAAATTATAAGAATCATATCTCGCAGATTATACTGCTGGAAACCTAACAGGACTACACACAATGGATCAAGATCGCGCCACTGAAAAGCACAATGGTTAATCAACAGTTTTTCGGTTATGAAGACAGTGTGGTTTGTGTCTGTTTCGTCAACAAGTATAAGAGAGGTTTGGGAAAGTAAGTGTGATTTTGTTGGGTGTTAGTATTTTTTTTGTTTGAAGTCAATTATAGTAGATGTGTTTTATTTTTTGTGTGTATTGTACCTATTCCTATTGGTAGTGCTCAAGTTATAATCGGTAACTATACGGCTAGAAATACGTGAGCCTATTGGGGGTACATCGAGGGAACGTTTTATTAATATCATTAGTGTATTTATATGATATATATTAATTATATTAATAGTTCTTGAAATTCGTTGGTTTAATTGTTGGATGCTTAATTAACTAACGGCCTAACTAAATAACAAGTAATGGACTTAGTTTTTGTAGCTAAAGGTCCAAAACCCTATGAGGCTTGGTGAATTACGGCGAATAGAGTCCAAGAGGAATTAAGAATGCTTAGCTTGGAGGTTAAGTTAGGTTATGCTATATAATGAACCCCTTGGTTTATTATTTGCTATCATTTCATAACTTAAACACAAAAGAAAAAACTCTCATTCTCCTCTCTTGTAAAAACCGATCGACACACCCCTAGTTTAAGGGTTGTCGAATTTCCAAGATCAAGAAACAAGAACCTAGTGTTTCGTTGTTTATTCGTGATACGAGAACTAGCATTCAACGTTCTTCTATAATGTGTTGTGTATGCAACCTTAGAGGTGATTTAGTTTAGTCACTAAAGGGTTTCGTTCAAGATCAAGATCAAGACCAAGATCACTTGTCTTAGTAATTCAAGTGATAAAACCAAGAGGTTAGTAACTTATGTGCTTATTTGTGCTAATCTATATGCATCAAAAGGATCCCTTTAGGACATTCTTTTTATTTATACTCGTATAAGTTCTAATGGCACCCCAACCCAAATGCAGATTGAGAATGCCACATTATGGTGTCATACAAAGCATACAGTAACGCAAGCGGAAGTCTTATCATACAAATAAAATAAAGTCATGAACATCATAACTCCAAGATGATAAATACAACCACAAATCCAAAATATAGAAATACCAAAAAATAAATTTGAAACATAAATCCATAATGAAACATCAACATTGGGTGATCTCTAAGTCCATCTCTTACTCTTTCCCGGTTCCTCGCTTAGTGTAAGATATAACTTTTCACATACACATCAAACCATAACACAAAGTAGCATATATATGGAATTCTAGAGAGAGAAAGTTAGAGTTTTGGGAACTTAGTGAGAGAAAGTGAAAGATATTATTATGAGCTCCAACTCTCTACCTTGGAAGGTAGAGAGCATTTATAATCTTACATAAATGCCACACAACGCTGGATCAGGCATCAGTTGGGACCGTAAAGTCCTCCCGCGATGTTACTTAACTAAATACTACTTAACTTAAAATAACTCACGACTCACGAGCTTTCTAATGATTACATATACTGGTACCGCTCTTTAATGCAGGAATTTCTAATTCCTAACAATCTCCCTGAGTGCCTCATCATGTACTAAAAATACATTGAATACAAGCAGTATTACATTAAAATTGATCTTGCATTCTTGATGTAGCTTTTGCTTCGAGCTTCGTAGTCATTGATTCTTCACATTGCATGTTTGGTTACTTCAAGTGGAGGTCTTTTCCTGATCCACGTGATAGAAATTTGAGCCACTATAGAGATCATTAGCAAACAAAGATCTGTGACATCCATTGTGGTGTTGTTATTATGTGATGTTGTGACATTCGGACCGACATGCTCACATTCTGGATCATGATATCTTCTCATCGAGTAGCGGAGAAGCTTTTGTTGAATCATGATATTGGCGGCGTAGCGAAGCTTGGAGTGAAAATATCCGAGTCATTGATGCACTAATCATGATTTCTTTTGAGTTGAATGTGTTAAGTGAGCAAGCGGCTATGGATTGACGCTTCATTACGTCAGTGGCGTCGGGCGTACACGCATACAATTAGCAATAAATCGCTTAGTGTCTTTGATCACTTCGTTGAATTGAGTACCGGCCCACGGTTCCCGTTGTCATTTTAAATCTTGCACAGCGTCGAATTATAATTCAAGAACCTCAGGGTTTAGCGGTGCTCTAAGGCGTTCTCAAACCTGGAACATCTCAAAAGACACACCGGTGAGTGACCTGAATTTGGTCCTTGATTAATGAAAAGATATTTGAAAAACAATCGAGTATTGCTCAATAGAAATTGTTTTTGCAATACAGTGAAGGTTTTAATGAAAATCAATTATCAATCATAAAACACCTTTTGATTTGAAATCAGTACCGCGTCGATGTGCTAAAGAAAAGAGTTTAAGCACAAAGAGTTTTTCAAGGTATCCGTCAATCCCTAACTTTGAACAAAGTTGATTCAAGAAATTGAAAGCCCCATTGTTTCTCTTCGGTTGTCACATGGTTGATCCATATAATAGATCTCACATGCCACCTACCAGAGCTTGTTTGATGTTGGCTCTAGAAGGCTTTCCATCTTCATTGTGAGTGTGTAGCACATATCACCGGATGTTGGCAATACCACAAGGATAATCGTAGGACTCAGATATATCTCTCCACGTGCAAAGAGTCTTCATTGAAAGTGTCCTAATGAGATTTATTGATGATCTCGTGGCTCTAGACTCAATTTTGCATATTTGGATCCCGTGGAGACTAGGGAGAGGGTCTCCTCCTTCAATATCAACAATCTCTAAGAGGAGGTTGATAGATAATGTCGGTTCCCCGTGAGAATGAAACAAGTCCTTTTAAGAGGAACTTGAGTGGTTTTGAAAGTTGAAGTCACGGCATCACTGGGTCAGACGTCTTGTCTTCAATACCGATGTTACCATCAGAGCATATGAATTGAACCGGTTTCGCCCTAAGGTTGAATAAGCTGGAGCTATTTGTTTCACACCTTTTTCATTCTTTTTAATTCTTCAACCCCGGTGCTTACGAGATTTCATAACTAGAACCTTGTTGGGTTTATTCCGATTACTAGCTTCGGTCCAGTGCACTCTTCCCATTCCTCATTTTCTCCTTTTATTATCATACCTAAGAACTCTACACTAACTAGTGGATAGTTCATGGGTAGATCCCTCCGTTAGGATCTTGGGAACAAAAACCTAACCTTATATCCTTCAATAAAATGCATAGTAAAATTTGGTCGGTCTATTTGGTATTGTTCATCTGCCGTTGGAACCAATTGAAAACCATTTGAAAATCAATTGAGATACTTGTGATATATTATCAAAGCATTTTGTACTCGAATTGTTTTGATATTTTAAACGAGAACTCCCCTCAACATGTGCATCAAGTATTTGAAAATGTTTTGCACACGGGGCAGAGAAAATTAACTTCTTTGATTACCATTTTCTAAAAGATATCAACATCACTTCCCAAATCGAATCAAGTAGATAAAGCATTTTGGGGAAGGATGAGATTTTCATGATTTTGCTCCCCCTCAATATGTGCTTCTAGGTTTGAAAAGAGTTTTGCACATACTAGAGGGAACCTGCACATTGAGATAAGTGATCACGTTTCAAATCATTGTGGTTTAAGATAGATGCTCCCCCTCAACATGTGCATTGAAAATTTTGAAATCGTTTGTCACATGCGGGGAGGACATCATGTACATTCTTATAAAACCATTTACTGAATTATCAGTTTAAATCCAATTTAAATCACACATTCTCCCCGATCACAATTATCAAATCATTTGAGATTTGTGATCTCTTATAGATTTAAATTGATTTTTGAAAGCTTTTAAGGAGAAATGTGACTTGATTATGCGTTTCTTTACTAAGGATCGGATTTTAAGACTTTAAACTCCATTGATAAAACATGCATGTACATCTTTTGAAAACAATTTAATGCCAAATAACTTTTAATTTAATTGAAATCATTCTCCCCTCAACAATGACATAGGTTGTTGAGAGAGATGGAATTGGACAACTAGTCCGGATGATTATCAAAAATAAAGCCGAGTTATTTCAAAGCATTTAGTTTTCAATGATAAATGTTTATAGAATCAGGGCATGGAATTTGAAAACATGGTAAAACATGGCTCTGTTCTTTCTTTTAAAACCGGGTTATTGCCTGAAAATGACAATAAGCCATTGTTTCTTTTTCTCCCAAAAATTTTTTTTGTTTTTTTGTTTTTTTTTTTTTTTTTTTTTTTTTTTTTTTTTTTATTAGACAACATCTAAAGTCCCGTGTCATTCTGAATGACAGACACATTAGAATGACATAAAGGCAGAAAACATGACCACAGTGACAATATTTTGAAGATTTTTAGGAGTTTTTGAATTTTATGGTTTTTGAAGGTTTTATAATTTTGTATTTTGATTTTCGAATAGATATATAAAGAAGATAGATGAAGATAGACCTTTATATTCTTCCTCCCGAAGACGTTTGAGTGTTGGGTTGAAGACTTTTCAAAGCCAAGCGTGGAAGAATAAACTCAAAACGTTCTCTTGGAAGAGCTTTGGTGAAGATGTACTTCGCCCGATATTGAGATCTCACAAAATAGAACCCACCACCTTTTTCCACTTGTTCCCTGATGAAATGATGTCGAATGTCGATATGCTTTGCTCTTGAGTGTTGAGCGTTGTTGCAGAGAGAGTAGCACTTTTATTGTCCTGATCTAGAGGGATTTTGTTAAATTCAAAGCCATAGTCGATAATTGATATCTCATCCATAAGACTTAGCACAACAAGATGACATGGCTATGTAAATCTGTGAGGAAATAGAAGTACTCATTTGCTTCGAAGACCGAGCTCACAAGCTTATCACCCAAAACTGAGCACCTCGGGTACTCGACAGCGTGTATCTTGACAACACCATGATGGCGCCACGCATAGGCCGTTAGTGACATACCGGTGTCACCGGGTACCATAGTCCCATATTGATGGTTCCTTGGAATACCGAAAGACCGTTCCTTGCTTCAAGGTGCTTTTAGTAGGCTTAGCACGGTATCTAACACATGTGCAAGGCGAACAAGATGTCAGTCTACTAGGCATGAGGTATCGAGGATCCAATCATACTCGATATTTCGTTGGTCAATCATGATCCACAGTGGTCCTCATCTAGTTTAGTTCGATCAATCATGGGGTGTCAACAGGTCACTGAATCAAATCCAAATTTCTTTAAAATCTACATTGCATATTTAGATTGATTTATGAAAATGCCTCCGGGACTTTGTGAAATTTGTAATCCCAAGAAAAATGACATTTGTCCCATCATTGACATTTGAAATTTGAAACCCATTTCATTTTGAAAACATCACATTCCATTGGGTTGTAGGGGCAAAAATAATATCATCAACATAAATTTGAACATGAGTTAAATGTTTGCACGACTTCATGGTGAATAAGGTAGGATCCGTATCGCTGATCGGTTGATAGAAAATTTGGCGATTGTATCATACCATGCCTTGGAGCTTGATTTAAACCGTAAGAGCCTTCTTCGGACGATAGCGTGGTGAATGCTCTTGATTCACAAATCCTTGAGGTTGGTGGCGTGAGCGACTTCTTTAAGATCTCCGTTAAATGCCGTCTTCACATCCATCGATATACTACCATGTTCTTACTAGCAGCATTAGCCGAAGATTCGATTGCCTCGATTCGAGCAAGCTGGAGCAAATGATTCAAAGTCTATACTCCTCTTGGCGTATTTTAGCAACTAATCGGGCCTTGTTTTCAACATCATCACCATGCTCATCAAGTTTCACTTTGAAGATCCATTTAAGGGATAATCATACCGTTCGGGCGGGTACTAACTCCCATACATCGTCGATCAAACTCATGAATTTCATCTTATGGCATTGAACCAACTGTCTTCATTCATGGCGGTTTTAACATCTTTTGGTTCGATCTTAGAAAGTTCGGAGTTGAAGAAACACCATAAGGCATCGGTTGCAAGTTGTTTCCGGGTTGATACAGGGGCGAGAGGATTTCCAATGATTGTCTAATGGATGATCGTGAGTCCATTTTCTAAGGTGTTCATGTGGCAGTTGTTGAGGCAGGGTAGTTTGAGTCGATGTCAAGAAGATGGTTCGTGATGATGGTAGCAAATATGTTCAAATGGAGATCTTCGAGGAGTAGCAAGGATTAACTTCATCATTGATGCTAGAAATAGTTCCATGATGTACATTTGAAGAATGATGATTTGTTGATGAGGCTGAAGGATCAGTAGCATGTGCTTCTTGACTTAAAGATATTAAGCGAGGGATTGACTTCATTCAAAGGAATATGAGATCTACATTGTATGATCAACACCTCATTAGTACTCTGGATCATAAGTTCATCAAACATAGGATCAAACAATTTCTTTAAATCATCTTCGGATAGGTATATGGGTTTCTTGAGGAAGGTTTGGAACAAGGGATGAACCAATTGGGTGATTTGAAGTCGGGTCGAATGGTTGTTAGAGCCGTAGGACAACGATAGAAACTCTCTCGATATCTTTATCAACCCATAAGTAGACAATTTGAACCGGAACAAATGATTTCTCGACACAATGCATTCTTCCTAAAGGTATACATGTAGAGATCACGGAAGATTCACCACAAATGTCTTCGAGCGAATGAGGTAGTCATTTTCCTTAATGTTCATGTGGTTGATTTATGGCGTGCACAATGAGAGGAACAATAATCCGTAAAGATTTGGCAAAGGAATACCAAAAGAGATCATTATCCATGAACAACAATCCGTGAAGATTTAGCGCAGGGAATACCAAAAGGCGGATCATTATTCAATAGTGCAACTTACAATATCATGATAGTCATTATAAACGCCTTGTGAAATAACTGGAGATAAGGTTTCTTGAGAATTCAAGAAATACTTCTTAGATGGTGAACTAGTTGAGTTAATAGAAGCCGACATGAGCTTGGTTTGGATGATCAACATTAGTCGAATGTTGAAAGTATCATCAAACCTATCTTTGAAAAACAATGAATCCCAACATTGATTCAATTATCCTTAGTAAGTGAAGCATTAGGCGTTGGAGGAGAGTCATCAAAAATCAAAACTATGAATCGGTTATCCTTAGTATATTCACTCTTCATCAAAGAATATACACTCATCATCATCAAAAAATTAAGTCGTATAACCATTATTCAAACATCCATCATCATGTAGTATATTCACTCTTCTCCCCCTCAAAAATTGCATCCGAAGTTGCCATTTTTTTATTTAACAAGTGAATAAGAGTAAACACCAATGAACATAGATCCACTTGAGGGTTGACAGAGCGTGGGAAAAAATGAAGCTTGTTGATGAAGAATGTCAATGATAACAGTCATAAACATGAAGATTTCTCTTCTTTTGAAGATAAAGCGCACAGAAGCGTACACCTTTCTTTTCTTTGAGGAACGGGGCCGAAGTGTTATCTGCGACGCCATAATGATGAAGAACGAGGCACGGCCGATGTGAGCAGGCGTCATAGCCGAAAGAATATCAAGATTGAGTTACTTGAACCTGTGAGTTATGAGATATCAATCCATTTATAATCCATACTTTAAGCGGTCCATGTAGTGAAGGATCGAAGTATGCACTGAATCGAGGAAGGACTACACTAACATTACAAGCTTGATTGCATATATATTGGTTAGTGACATTAGTATCCAAACCTTTGGTGTTTCGGTCAACCTTGATTTTGTCATCGAGCAGCTTTCGGTAGGAATCCACCTAAGTCCAGCATCCTTAAACATTCTACCCGATGCTATCCACTTATGGCAAGTTCTAGGATTGTATGGCTTCTTATGCATAGTGGAAGACCTATCCATGTTCATAGTTTCCAAAGATTTAGCGATTGATATCCATCTGGCGAAGTTTTTGGCTTGTTTTGCTTCACAACATGTTGAACCTTAGTCACGTTAGTAGTCTTAGTGGATTGTACCTTAGCATGTGAATAAGGAATTTTCTAGTTTTGTTTTCTACATGCTTAGCATTCTTATGCACATAACTACTATTAGATGCACGCCAATCCCTAGTCTTTTGAGTGTTCCTAGGTGGTGGTTTACAACTACTAGTAGTGCCTTGAGATCTCGTAGAATTCCTCACCCTAGGTCTTGCACCTAAAATTCCGTCTTTTTGAATCTGTGCCTTTTTCCTAGCTTTTTCTAGATAGTAGTTCTTCCACAAGTCATTCATATCATATGAATTCTGGGTTTTAATGCTTGGTTTTGACCTTTGTTTTCGAACTAATCCTAGAGGTTTGGGAGTAGAAGTGGCTATGTGTTGAGGGTTAACGGAGCTAGATGCCTTATTCTTAGGTAACTCAGGTGAAGTGACCGGTTTTGACAAAACTTGTTTCTCATCAACTTGGGAGGCAAACCCGTGTTTTTAAAATTTTGGTCTTTCGGATATAAACGCGATGTTGCCTAACAATGGACGGTTTCTAATGGGATGAAAAACTGGTTTCCCCAAGGTTGATGGTTTTGTAAACTTAGTATTCACACTTTTCCCTACAGTTTTCCTAAGCTCATTTTTAAGGCAACAATAGCGAAACTCTTTTCACAAGTTGAGCTTTGAGATCATCAATTTTTGCTATCAAAGAGTTTGTTTGTTCTATTGATTTAGTTCTAGCTTCTTTGACAGAGTCACTTAGTTCTATGTGATGCTTTTTCAAAGACTCATTTTCCTTTAGTAATTTAGCCACATAAATTGACAGTTCATTATTTCTTGTTATAATAGCATCAATCTCTTGTGTATTCATGACTAAATTTCTTTTCTCATTCAAGACGAGAATATGTTTCTTCAGATTGTAAATGGTTGACTCTTTGTCTTGAAGCTGAGCTTTCAAATTGTTAATTTCAAAAATTCCGCGAATTCAGGAAGTTCCGGATTTTTACATGGTTTGTTAAGTTGAAAACTTTCTTCTTTACTCTGAATCGCGATTTCAAGTGAAATGCAATGTTTTTCAAGATTTGAGAATTTGTTTGAAAGTTCATCAAAAGCCTTCTTATCAACCATATCTTTTATTTTGAAACACTTAATCTCGGACTCGGCCTGATGAGAACATTTATGAAAGTTATGTTCAGCATCATGATCAGTTGTTTAAGTACTTTAGAGATGCACTATGTTGAGCGATAAAGGTACCTCATTACATGACTCTGTTCAATTTCTGTTCGATATATGCATCCATCATGTGTAACAAGAGTCACCTGAACCGTGGTCATTTCAAGCTTATCGTCTCTCGAGCCTCCGATTCCGGTGTCAAGCGATCCAACATCACAGTGCCATACCGGTCTCAACACAACAATTTATTGATTGTACCCGAGATTCATTCGCCTTTCTGATTAGAACATCCACTTCTTGTGAGAGCGGGGAGTCAGGCGGTGGTTACATCATTCTTTGTTGTTTCGATATTATCGCATTCAGCAACACCCTAGCTTCGATACATTACCCGACTTATCACAAATATCTCTCAAGCTGCAGACTCTCATCTACTTTTGCATCTTTCTGAGTAACTTCCTCAATATACTTCTCCACATTATCCATGAGATGAATAAGTGTCTCCGTGTTTCACGCTAATTTCCATTCCAGTGTGTCTCTTGAAGGACATTTCAGTCATGTCTTGATCATAATCGATTGTGAATTCCTTCTAATGAATGACCGAAAGTGTTTGTAGATCACTTGAAGTGCGCGACTGGAACTATCCTTTTGAACCTTCTCTTTGTCAAGTTTTAGCTCCAATTGCTCTAGGTTTAACACGAGTTCCGTAATGTGGATAAGTCCTGACGAAAGAGGGCAATACATGTTCGTTCCATTGATGTGGGTAGAAGTAACATGAGGTGAGAGTGAAGTTATTGATAAGGTTCAATCTTTGCTTTCCTTTTGCATGGCATCGTAGCATTGATGGTGCATTTCGGTCTTTTAGTCCGAACAGGAGATATCACAACCTTATTGATTGATTCAATCATCTTTAATCTTTCGATGTAGCATACATTATCATTGTTGTCCACATCATCATACAATTTAAGCACTTCGAAATCAGCGGGTCGATAGAATAAGACATGATGTGGTAGTATGTACGGGATTTTACAAGTCTATGATTTAAACCGAGAAATAGAATCTTTCGTGGGATTTTACTAAATCAAGAAGAAACCGTGATACAATGACCAATAGAGCGAGTTAAGATAAGCGATGGACCCACACAATGATAGACGATTGAGTGATAGGACTTTAGATTGTTCGTAGGAGAAGCTGAAATGTTGATTGGTTGAGATTTGGATTGGTTGATGCACGTTTTTACGGAGAATTTTTAGGTCTAAAAACTTAAAAGCTCAATAACTTCCTTTCAGAGGGGATTTGGGCCTCGAAAAATTCGTTTCACGACATCGCGGTGAAACCTCACAATATTCGGTTTGTTCGGTCGTTTTGGTATTTATTTGAAGGAGTTACGGATCAAAAGTTATGACCGTTTGAAGTTTTACGTAAAAGTCAACTTTGGTCAAAATTCTTCTTCGTAAAAATCAACCAAGTCGCTATAACCCTTGAACCAAGTCGCTAAGTAGCAACTCGCTAAATAACCAAATCGCTAAGCACCAGTCGCTGAAGATAATGCCAAGTCGCTAACACCTAATTAGCTACACCCCGAGTCGCTAGCAAAATTTTGGCAATTACATTTACTCAATTAAGCTAAAACTTCAAGTCGCTAAAGAGCAACTCGCTACACACCAAAATTAAGCTATCACCAAGTAAGCTACCGTAGTGGAGAGTCCACTACTTGCTTGTAAATCGCTAGATCTAAGTCGCTAGGTTTAGAACGTAACTTCGCTACAAATTTGTAAAGCAAATCGCTCACGAAGAAACTAATCCGGTAGTAAGTCGCTAGCATGAAAAACCACATAAACATCACTTTTCAATCCAAAAACAACCCAACCAAGATGATTTAAGCTTACCAAATGATAACCTACACACTTGTGATGATTCTAAACATAAAAGTACTAACAAAATCCGAACTTTAACACAAGAAATCAACCAAATGATGCAAAAACCACTAAACTTTCTCAAACTCAAAAACCACCTAAAAACCACTAGAAATCCCAAGATGTGCAAGATATGATCTAACCATGGCTCTTGATACCAATTGTAAGATATAACTTTTCACATACACATCAAACCATAACACAAAGTAGCATATAGATGGAATTCTATAGAGAGAAAGTTAGAGGTTTAGGGAACTTAGTGAAAGAGTGAAGATATTATTATGAGCTCAACTCTCTACCTTGGAAGGTAGAGTATTTATAATCTTACATAAATGCGCCACACAACGGGTCGTGGATCAGGGCATACATTGGGTAAAGACCCGTCCGTCCTCCACGGTGTTACATAACTAAATACTACTTAACAAATAACCTACGATACGGGCTTTCTAATGATTACATATACTTGAGGTACCGACTCTTTAATACCGGAATTTCTAATTCCTAACACTTAGTACGTGGCATGGAAAAAATCTTGAGGTAAGCTTAAAAGCCCGATGAGCAGATATGTGAAACCAAAAGCTAAATATAACAAAGGTACGAAATGAATCAAAAGGTGACAACGAAATCATAACGAATGAACGGAAAGGAATGAGTCCATGAGTAACCTGCAGAAACAAATCATAACATATATCCATCAAGAACAAAATAAAAGGAAATCCATAGCAAAACAATACATCCTCACACACATACCAATACATACTAATCTTCAAAGCATTCAAAGGTTTAAACATAATCACATAGGAGATAGTAAGCAACATCTTAATCCAGCAACACCCAAATATTGTGGAGACATAACAAGCAAATCATATAATAATATACATATATCCTAAGTTTAATTATATAAGAAATTAGCACAATAGGATATTACTCAAGTATGAAAATCATTAAATTTAGATAACCGACAATAGACAAGTTGACATCTATCAAAACAGGCAGTAACATCTGTAGCAGTACTAGACAAGAATATAGCATGACAACCACACAACATAAGTCAGATCAATTTCTGTCAGCAGGGTATCATGCGTATCAATGTAATCATGGCAGATCAATAATTAGCATATACCACATTAAATGATAATTATAACAGAAAGTAATTATTTAAGGACATCACCAAAAGCCGCTAAGTCCGCAGTTTACATACAAGCATGGCATCAAGACAAATCACATAAGCACATCTTAACATGGTTCGGGATAATTTCATACTAGCATGGCAACATATAATTCGAGGTAATAACATATCGGCATGGAGAGTAGGCAAATCAATGAGTCATACATCAACATAATAAACAAGAGAATCACATACTCATGTCATAGCCTTATAAACATATGAAATAAAAAGTCGATAACATAAGTTTGGTATTCACAATATATGGAATGAAAGCATCATAAAATCAAATAACGATAACACCACATAGTTGTTGGATGGACTAACAAAGGAGTGAGTGAATGAATAGTCAAAGCGAATGAATCAAGATATAGCATAGTAACCCGGTCACGAATCATCTGAAAGTGATGTCAACATGGTATATGAAGGACATAGCATACATACATACGAATAGCATAATCAAAGTGAAACATAATGAAAGGATGCCCACGGAAGCATAACCTAGCGTCGGCATGACACATGAAGGACACTACATACATACATAGCCGTCAATTCATAAGTGTACAAGGAGGGAGACCTTCACGAGTACCATAAGTGCGAGAGGGGGTGCAAACGCATACACCCAAAGCGCCATAAACATATCGTAATATCATAAGCCTAGGATGCATCCATCGCCCTTCACATAACATAAATCATATATGTACCCTTTCTCACATGACGTATACATATAAATCATAATGGACAAGTGATCACTTAATGTACATATCATAATAGGGGCGGCGGGACTAATCACACGCCCAGATGGTGTCATGCCATTGGTGCCATCAATGACATGGTCATGGTACCTCCATGACTAGTTGGCTCGTAACAAAAGGGGCAGAACATAATAATCATAATCATATCCAAATCATACCGAATCATAATCATACGAATCATGGCAAATGAATCATATCATAACATATCATACCGAAGTCATAATGAAACGAATCATATCGAAGAACTAAAGCATATGAATCAATCCAGAAAGCAAACAAAGGATCATCATAGGGGAATCATAGCAAGGGATCATATCAAAGGATCGAACATACAAAGTATCCCTCTTGAAAAGGAAAGAATATATGTACCTCGGTAGTAAAAACAAATCACCCGAACACACAGTAACCAAGACTACTCCTTCTTCCACGTAGGATCTACACGAATAGTGATACGCTCGAGTTTTAGAAACTATTTCATAAATTACAATTTTTCATATTTAGGGTTTCATTCCATTTTTAAAAACTTTTCAAATTTAGCCACTTTCCATAATTAGCGAGGTTTCCATATTTAGCTCAACATTTCAA
>OU343223.1:88239239-88441150 GCA_910596185.1 Chrysanthemum makinoi | reverse complement strand
TTATTTTGACCTGTTGGATGTGCTTAAATTTAACTAACGCCTACTAAAATAACAAGTAATGGACTTGTAGTTATTTGTAAAAGCCCAAACGAGTCCAATAAGCCTATGAGGCTTGGTGGGTCGGCCGAATAGAGTCCAAGAGGAATTAAGAATGCTTAGCTTGGAGGTTAAGTTAGGTTATGCTATATAATGAACCCCTTGGTTTATTATTTGCTATCATTTCATAACTTAAACACAAAAGAAAACTCTCTATCTCCTCTTGTAAATCACCACACACCCCTAGTTAAGGGTTAATAATTTCCAAGATCATGCCGAACCTAGTGTTTCGTTGTTTATTCGTGATACGAGAACTAGCATTCAACGTTCTTCTATAATGTGTTGTGTATGCAACCTTAGAGGTGATTTAGTTTAGTCACTAAAGGGTTTCGTTCAAGATCAAGATCAAGACCAAGATCACTTGTCTTAGTAATTCAAGTGATAAAACCAAGAGGGCGTGCACTTGCGTGCTTATTTGTGCTAATCTATATGCATCAAAAGGATCCCTTTAGGACATTCTTTCCGCTTCTTATACTCGATATAGTTACTAATGTAATAATCCCAACCCCATATTTGCGTCGTAATTACATTATGGTGTCATACAAGCATACAAGAATCTAAGCTGTCTTATCATACAAATAAAATAAAGTCATGAACATTATAACTCCAAGATGATAAATACAACCACAAATCCAAAATAGAAATACCAAAAGAAATACGAATTTGAAACATAAATCCATAATGAAACATCAACATTGGGTGATCTCTAAGTCCATCTCTTACTCTTTCCCATTTCCTCGCCGACCTTGAAATGCGGCCGAGCTTGAGCTTCCAAAGGAATGTATATGACAGAAACCAAAAGCTAAATATAACAAAGGTAAATAAATGAATCAAAAGGTGACAACTAAATCATAACGTAATGAACGAAAGGAATGAGTCCATGAGTAACCTTAAACAAATCATAACATATATCCATCAAGAACAAAATAAAAGGAAATCCATAGCAAAACAATACATCCTCACACACATACCAATACATACTAATCTTCAAAGCATTCAAAGGTTTAAACATAATCACATAGAGATAGTAAGCAAACATCTTAATCCAAAGAACACCCAAATTGGAGGACATAACAAGCAATCATATAATAATATACATATATCCTAAGTTTAATTATATAAGAAATTAGCACAATAGGATATTACTCAAGTATGAAAATCATTAAATTTAGATAACCGACAATAGACAAGTTGACATCTATCAAAACAGGCAGTAACATATGTAGCAGTACTAGACAAGAATATAGCATGACAACCACACAACATAAGTCAGATCAATTTCTGTCAGCAGGGTATCATGCGTATAAATGTAATCATGGCAGATCAATAATTAGCATATACCACATTAAATGATAATTATAACTTAAGAAGTAATTATTTAAGGACATCACCAAAAGCCGCTAAGTCATAGATTTACATACAAGCATGGCATCTAAACAAATCACATAAGCACATCTTAACATGGTAACCGATTAATTTCATACTAGCATGGCAACATATAATTCGTAATAACATATCACATGGAGAGTAGGCAAATCCACGAGTCATACATCAACATAATAAACAAGAGAATCACATACTCATGTCATAGCATTATAAACATATGAAATAAAAGTCCTGATAACATCAGCTTGGTATTCACAATATATGGAATGAAAGCATCATAAAATCAAATAACGTATACCACACATAGTTGTTGGACTAGACAAGGAGTCTGAGTGAACGAATAGTCAAACGAGTAACTGAATCAAGATATAGCATAGTAAATCCAGATAGAATCATAACAAAAGTTATTTCCAATATGGTATAGGGACATAGCATAAATACATACCTAATAGCATAACAAAGTGAAACATAATGAAAGGATGCCCACGACGCATAACCTAACGCCCAGACATGACACATGAAGGACACTACATGCATACATAACCGCCAATCATAAGTGTACAAGGAGGGGAGACCTTACGATACTATAAGTGGAGAGGGGTGCAAGGCACACTCAAAAAGCCATAAACATATCAGAATCATAAGCCTAGGATGCATCCATACGCCCCTCACATAACATAAATCATATATGTACCCTGCTCACATGACAGGTGTACATATAAATCATAATGGACAAGTGATCACTTAATCATACATATCATAATGGGGACGACGGGGACTAATCACACCGCCTCTGCATGTGTCATGCCATTGGTGCTTATCACGACATGGTCATGGTACCTCCATGACTAGTTGGCTCGTAACAAAAGGGGCAGAACATAAAAATCATAATCATATCCAAGTCATACCGAATCATAATCATATGAATCATGGCAAATGAATCATATCATAACATATCATACCAAAGTCATAATGAAACGAATCATATCGAAGAACTAAAGCATATGAATCAATCCAGAAAGCAAAGAAAGGATCATCATAGGGGAATCATAGCAAGGGATCATATCAAAGGATCAGAACGTACAAAAGTATCCCTAAAAGCGGAAAGAATATATGTACCTCAACCGTAAAGCAAATCACCCGAACACACAAGTAACCAAGACTACTCCTTCTTCCGCTGATCTAACGAATAGTGATCGCCGAAGTTTTAGAAACTATTTCATATTCATAATTTTTCATTTTGGTTTCATTCCATTTTTAGAAACTTTCCAAATTTAGCCACTTTCCATAATTAGCAGGTTTCCATATTTAGTAACTTTCCCGAATTAGATAGCTTTCCGAATTAAGTAACTTTTCAATATTAGTAACTTTCCGGGTAACATTACGAATCAACTTATTTTAGGTTTACTTATGATAACAAGTTACATTTAGGGCTTAGAATGTGTTTAATTCCAATTTAAGAGTCCAAGTTAAATTCTTACTAATTATAGCCATCAAAGTTACATAATTAGGGTTTTCAACATTTTCAGAAATCTGCCAACGTTTTTAAGGTTATATTTTGACCCATTAGACACATCAAATTAGCTCAACAAAACTCAACAAAAATCACAGATGTTCCAACATGTTTTAGGCTACTCTCAGAATTTTTGTAGATTTTATTGTAGGGCAGAAGTGTGGGTAGAAAATCAAACCTCCAGACTTGTCCAGAAAGTACCCAGAAACAAAACCCCTAAAAGTTTAGACCAGAAGCACACATTTTTACAACTCCAAAAATTCCACCAAAATTCCCAGAAGTCACCCATATCCTAAATATCAAGACTAGAGAAGGAGAGGTCCAAACTCTCAATGGTGTGTTCATGGTAAACAAAATACTACAACCTAAAATTTTACTCAGCTTTTCCAAATTCGACACCTTAACTTGTAAAAATGAAAAATCAACCTTCCTTCACATCTAATCAACACAAATCTTATATTTCCAGAAAGTGGAGAAGTAGTACTTATGTTTATAGCCAAAAATCACTTAAAACACGTTGGCATCCTCTGTTTGGACATTCATCAATCCAACCCAAATTATGCACAACATCACAAACAAAACCCTAACCCTAACCAACGCAAGATAAAACCTCTAACACATCCCTAATTATGTTTTAATGATAAAACATGTTTAGTTAATGGGATTTTAATCAACCCTAATCATATTCATCAATTATAGTTACATGAAAAAATTAAAAATAAAAGATGTTAAAGAAAATAGGCGATTAATCATACCAAACCTTCACGGAATTACCACGAAACTTGATCTTGAGTTCTTGATGACAACCAATTATGGAGGCCATATCTATCAAATTCTAGTTGGGCTTGCTTGGGTATATGGGTTTAAATAAAAAAAACTTAGCCCAAAACATTTTTTTAAAACCAATTGGCACAATGTTACATTTATATTACTATTTATTTATTTATTTAACTTATGATATAATTAAAGTAATAATTAAAAAATTAATCCGAATTTTAGGGCGTTATAACTAATATGACTATTAAATCCCAACAATTACTTCAAGCAATTAAGATTTAAGCATGATTCAACATTTACCCGGAAAACTAAAGTTATGCCGTTAGTTTACAACTGTATTTTTAGGAAGCATCAAGTGTGTGCATATAATCCATCGGTTGATCCTAAACTTTGACCATTTTTCAACCCAAATCGCAGTTAATATGTGTCTATAAAGAAGTACTTCATCAATTATAAGTTGTTCTTATTTTTTAGTAATGCTATTTAGGCCTACAATCTATGCTTAAATATATGCCTAATGCATAACTTACTTGTACAATTTTATTATACATTTTCTCTCTCCAAATTTTCATCAATCACTTTTTCAAATCCATCAATCAAATCATTAGAGCATGTGGTATGATAACTCGAGTTAAGGCTTAACTTTGCGCCACGTGAATGTTACATTAACTTTAACATTTTAAATTTTTAACCATAAAAAAAAAAAAAAAAAAAAAACCCTTATTATAACTCAACCATTACTCAAAATTTTAGGCCCCACTTTTATCATAACTCAACAAAAAAAAATTGAGTTAAGCCATAACTCAACACACGGTGTGGTAACTTGCACCTTAACTCAGCCAAGTTAAGCCATAACTCTGCGTTACCACCATAACTTGCACCTTAACGCAACCCCTTAACTCAAATACACGGTGTGGTAACTTGCCCCTTAACACGATTGAGTTAAGGTATAACTCAACTTGTGAGTTACCATACCGCATTCTCTTAGGCATACAAGCAGACTTGCTATTTAGACATAAGAATCATTTTTCGTTATTTTAGGCAGCTACTTTTTGTTTAAACAATCAAGGTTATTTATTTTTCCTTGCAGATGTTTTGCAAATTAAAATTTACCCTTACATTTAGTTTTTGATATATCATTTAATATTATTTCTATTAAGCATTTTATTACTTCTATTATTTTTTATAACAATTCTTAAAGCTAGCGGCTTATCGGGCGGGCCTTGAGGCTAGTTTATATACAGTAGAGACATTTCACAAAATTTTGATATATCAGTAGTTTTGTCAAAATATACTACTTATCTAAATAGTGTAGGAGGATATGTTGTTCGTATATGAGATAATGAAACCTTTAGAGTAAATTACAAAAATGGTCCATGTGATTTGCGTTAACTTTTACATTTGGTCCATTGACTTTATTTTTTGCACAAATTGTCCCTAACTCAGAAACCCTCAACACTCATAGTTTCTTGAACAAAAAACGTTAAGTTTGACTGTTAGACACCCTCATATGACTTGCACATGAGGGTAAATTCGTTATTTTATATTTTTTTCCCACCACCACCACCCTTCTTCATCTTTAATAAACTCCCCAAACACTACAAATTAAACCATAATTTTTTCCTTTTTTATATTCAACCACAAACACTCAACTCCCATGATTATTTTCAGCCATCAATTTTTCCGGCCACCTCCATCAAATTCCCATCATCTCATTCAAACACCTAATATTCTTTTTATATTGTACCTTCAGATGTGTACTTAAGTTTACACTTCAAAATGCATAAATATTTCAAAAATAAACACAATGCAAATAGGCAAATAACCCAATTTATCTTGAACAAAATCATGAAAAAGAAACTGGGCAAACAAGCAATATTTTCCATTTAAACATTAAAAAAAAGAAGTTGAGCTATCATCTTCACCGTAACACCATATGTGATTCTTCATACCAAATCACTATATCAATTCTCAAATGTATTAGGAACACAAAATCACATGCATTAGTTCCCACGAAACAACTCATTGTCAGTTCGATTTTATTGCAATCAAGTAATGAAAAATAACAGGAAACAATTAATCAGATCTCCTATAAAGGAGATTTAACTTCAAGAAATGGTTAGTGTACTTTACGGTAGGTGTACCTTAATCATTTTACTACTATAATTATGCATACCCATTTCCTAAAAAAACACTTTAATGCGAAATACATTATCAAGATCCGGCAGCAAAGGCTCCAAATTAAATCTCACTACCTACATCACTAGATTGAAGATTTAAATCCAAGCAAAAACCCGCTTCAACCCACACCAATCACCTTTTCTCTCGCCGTCACGCATCACCCGTAGATGCTAAAAAAACATAGGACGTTGCAAATATGGTCGTTGGTGGCTCAAGGAGAGGTTGAGAGTGGTGACTGTATCCAAAATTTTCCATAGTTTTTATGATGAAGTTTTTTTATTTGTTTGTGTTGAAGATTGATGAGTTAAAAGAGAAAAAAAATTAAGGAAAAGAAGAAATGAAGATAGAAGAAGATGAAGATGATTAGGAAGAGAGAGAAATAAAAATAAATGGTTTTGGTTGATTTTTCCTAGGGTTGTGAGACCAAATAAGTAAATGATAATATTACTCTCATTTGCAAGTCATATTAGGGTTTTTATCAGTTAAATTTAACGGTTTTTGGACAATAGATTATGAGTGTTAAGGGTTTAGGAGTTAGGGACGGTTCGTGCAAAAAATAAAGTCAATGGACCAAATGTGAAAGTCAACGCAAACCACAGAGACCATCTTTGTAATATACTCACACCTTTATATATTGATGTGTCCCGTTTGATTTTTTATTTTTTGTTTCCAAATGGAAATGATGTCCTTTATTTATGGATCTTATTTCCATTACTTTATTGTGTTTAATTGTAATTACATTCTGCTAATCAAGTATTGCTATGATAGTGGCACAAATGGTCACAACTCTTTGGATTTTTAGAGGTTGGTCTTCAGTTTTTGAATACGTAGGGTGATATAATTATTACAATCATGCTTGTGTGCTAACAATGAATTGATCAAATTTATATACGCGAATGTGTGGCTTTTAAGTTTTAAATAAGGAACAAATGTCTATCTTCTTCAAATTCAAGTGCAAAACACAAAATGGCAAGACATTTGATCGCTTTCGAACCGTCAAGTTTTATCACATGCCTAACAACTTGTGAATGGTCAACCGTAATAAACTTCAAACAGCTCAGAAACAATGCAACGAAGATCTAGAGGAGATAGTGTTTCTGCGGCCAGTTAAGTCCCATCGAGTCGCGCATCAATAATCAAACGTATAGTGACGGTGATAATGAACGAAAAGGTATGATTTTGAATAATTATACCTAAAGAAAAAGTTTGTAAATTACAGGGGCTTAAATGCAAATTAAAGAAAATTAAAAGCTAAATTATATTAAATAAACGCTATCACTATTTTTAAAATGATGTTTTTGATTTTTCTTTAATAAATTTAAATTAAAAACTACGTAACGTATAAAAAGAAAATGTGAAATTGAAATGTATAATCCTAAAAAATATAAAAATTAAATTTTTACAAACCTAATAATAAGAGAAAATTTTGAGAAAAGGAAAATTATTTTTATGACTATCTATTTAATTATTATTAATTAAAAACTATTTTACCTATTTAATAATACCCTAAAATATAAGAAAATATGAAATAAAGCTAGAAAAGTGAACTTATGACTTAGAAAAATCTAAAATAACTAAAGAGAATTTTCAAAACTAATTTTATATTTTTCTGATTATTTTCTATTTTCTATGAATTAAAAACTATTTAAAACTAATTAAATTGCTAAAAATTACAATTTTAACTAGGAAAATCTGAAAAATTATTTTTTTGCTTTTTTATTTATCTTAACCTAGGAAAATGAAAACTTATTTTTGAAACTTTTCCGATTTATTTGGAACAAAAGCTAATTTAAATGTCCTAAAAAATGATTTAAATGAGGAAAAATATCAAACAAAGGCTGGAAAAATATGAAAAATTCAGGAAAAGTCTAAATTAATATTCTAATTCTAAGAAAAATATAAAAACAATGGCTTATGTGAAGGATTATGAAGTCAGCAGTGAACTCTGCGTAATATAAGCTAACTAAGTTAAGCTAACAAGTGCAATAAGCTACCCAACTGCTACAGAAGCTAATTTATGCTAAAATGAACTAATTCTAACTTAATCCAGTTAGTCCTAACAAGCTACAAGCTCTCACCTATGATCCAAGCTTTAAAAGTTCTTTTGGCAAATCAGTTGTAACTACCTAAGTTTAAGCTAACCTACAAGCTTATCAAATGAGCTTTATGGAAAACTGGAATTGTGATCCTCAAGAAGACCAACCAAAGAGTCTACAAACCAAAATTGAGCCCTAGACAAGCTCCCAAGAGCTTTGTTGAGAGTTTGCAAAATTCCTCGTGCACACTGGGTTGTCATCAGTGTGTGCACAGTGGCACTTTTACCCCTTTTATAAGCTGCACTTATAGAAAATTACCAAAATTCTACAAAAATCAAATTTCAACTAAAGACTAGTTAAACTAGAAAATCCTAAAATTGCACTGATTTTGACTCAAGAATGAATCCATGAAAAATCCACAAAGTTTTGTGCAAATCTGTTTTTTCAATTTTTTGACTTTAGAAACAGAAATTGATCTTTGACTTTTGTGAGTTTTGATCTTGCAACACTGGTTATATTTGGTGTTTTATGATGAAAGGAGACCTGATAATGCTATCCTATGTGATTCTAAGTCTAAATGCAAGCTTGTATACTCTTGAACTTAACTGATGTAAACAATGAATGAGATTAAAGTGAATTTTGACTATGAATGGAAATGAGCACAAGTTTTTGACTAGAAACTACCACTAACAACTAAATGAAAGTAAGACCACTGCTCCTAGGACATATAGAAGCCTGCAACTTGGTTATGTAAGCTAATCCAAACACTACTATTTATAACAACTTAGAACAAATTCCACTTCAAACTGAGAATCTAAGCTTTCATCCAACAATTTCAGATTCCAAACATCTAATTAGGACTTATTGATGAGATTAAGACAGCAATCACAGGTTCAAACCACATATATCAATTTATTGCAGGCTATCTCATTGAATAAGACACTTGTGCAGATTCAATTAACTAGAACCATTAGATAATTAGAACTAATGTAATACACTTACTAACACATAAATTTAGCTAAACTAATCAACTACAAGCTGAGCTTATTAAATCTATACTACTTTAACTGATTATAGAGAATTTAGAAGCACTTACAAGAGGTCCAGACACTTTTACTAACTGGTAGCCAAAGAACACATACCTAAATCCACTAATCATCCAAATCAAGCTAAATTCAACCCCAATTCTGAACTGAACCAGCTTCTCAACCCAATCCTGCTTCCATGTTCTTCAGTTGACTTTATTTGACTAAAATTGTGAATTGGGAAGATATTGAATTTTAAACTAAGATAAACTAACCATAAGCTATATTAAGCTTATATCAGTTTATACCCCATGAATCCAAAGCTTATTGAAGCTTATAAAAGGTTTTAACATATATTTTATATTTT
This sequence comes from Chrysanthemum makinoi, assembly GCA_910596185.1. Classification (NCBI taxonomy): domain Eukaryota; kingdom Viridiplantae; phylum Streptophyta; class Magnoliopsida; order Asterales; family Asteraceae; genus Chrysanthemum; species Chrysanthemum makinoi. The sequence goes on along the minus strand of OU343223.1, from coordinate 88,431,769 downwards.
TCAAGGATTTTTTTTCTGATTTTTTTTTTTGTATTTTTGGTTTATTGATAAGATTAAGCTACAAATAACTTCTGAATCAAACACTATGCATCAAAAACAACTATTAACCTGAATTGAGAAACAAGTAAACTTAAACAATAAAAACTGAATTTCATTAACTTTTAAAAATCTGAGTACAGAGAAAAGAAATTACATAAGCATAAAAACTAAACTGAGATTACACTGAGACTACTAAAGCTTAATTTAACTTGAAAACATTAAGACTGGAATTAAAATTACACTAGCTACGACAATAATTTTTACTAAAAAAAAACTCCTTTTGTCTTCAGCCTTCTCTTCCCTTTTATATGCTCTAATTAGGGTTTGTGGTACCCTTCTGATCATTTCCCACCAATAATCCTGGCCTTTGAATGCTTGGAACCCTTTTTAACCGTTGATGAGATTTTTGGCGCCAAAAATGATATTTGCCAGTTGGAGTTGATTGAGTGCAAGGAGGGGGAAGCATTTAATGCTTCTTGGATTGTTGGGTGAGGTGGAGGGATAAGGGTGTGGGAGGTGAGCTGGAGGTGAGGTATGTGGAGTGTTGCAGAGGGATTTGGTGAAGAAGGAAGAAAAAGGAGGGAAAGGAGTTGGGCGGGGTTGGACCATATTTGACCGGGGGTTTAATATTTAGACAAGGGGTCATAACAGGGGGTCAAAGGTGATATGGCAGGGGTCAAGGTTCAAAAGGGGGTTCAAGGGTGATTTGTTTATTAATACATAAGGACCAAACTTGCAATTCACCAAAAACCAAGGGACCAAATCTGTACTTTTCCAAAGTTATTCCAAGGGACCAATTATGACAAGTTTCAATAGTACAAGGACCATTAAAGATATTTTCAAACTTCCAAGGACTATTTTTGCCAATTTTGAAACTTGAAGGACCAAACTTGTAAATTCTCAAAACTTTTGAAAATTTTCACCAAAGGACTAATTATGACAACTTATGATTTCAAAAGGACCTTTGGTGACTTTTCTTTTAAAATAAGTGCTCAGGGACTATTTTTGACAAGATTTGAAAGTCGGGGGACTGAAACTGCCAATTATGCAAACTTGATATGTTTTTCATCTTATTTTAAACATTTTGCATCTGAAACATATAAAATGCAATTTTTGGATATTTTCAGTATTTTGATGCATTTCTGAGTGTTTTTAAGTGTTTTGCAGTTCAGATTTGACCAAAAATGATGAGTATTTACACACTCATCAATCCCCCACACTAAACTATTGCTAGTCCCTAGCAATCTTTTGAGAAAAACTTAATGGATTTAAGTCTCTTTACCAAAAACCATTACTTCTGGAGTAGCCAATTGTTTCAGTTCAAGTAAGAACCTTGGTACAATGATAACCAAATGATTTTGAGCAAATCACCAGCTTTCAACGGTTTTGATTTGTCTTTACCAGAAGCCGCTTGCTTTCGACTAGCCAACTCTTAGATAAAATATCTTTGGTGAGCCGATTACCAATTATGGTTTTTCAATCGCCTTTACCACAAGCCATAAACTTGCGGGCTAGCCAACTCTTCACTAATTAAAGATATGGTGAGCTTAACACCATACAATTTTGGGCAAATTGCAAGCCGTCAACGGATTTGAGATATCTTTACCAAGAGCCGTTTGCTCCTGGATTAGCCAATCCTTTTGTCTATTAGACATGGCGGACTGATAACCGTAAGCTGAGTGAGTGCAAAACACTTACTCCAAAAAAAAAAATTTTGGCCAAAAATGGGGAATTGGGTGGTATAATTACATGATAAAATTCGTGAGAATTCCCCCCCACACTAGAAATGAATATTGCCATCAATATTCAAAGTACCGGCGGTTATGCCGAAACATTGAACGTAAAAGGGAAATACTACGGCCATTATTTTTGAATTTTTTTTTGAATACAACAAATAGGGGCAACTCCCCCACACTAGGGTGGTAGAAAATAGAAAGAAGTCAGAAATACGGGTGAAAACCCATATAGTGTGCTACTGTTTTTGATTCCCGAGTCGCTAGCTTGACTCGACCCCCGCATTCATTGGTTCATGGGGAAAGCAACGTGGAAAACCAATCTCGATCGGACTTTCGTTCACAGTGTTAATAAACATATGAACATCAGAAAGTTCCACACCGACGAGATACAACCGCGGTATTGTTAATAGTAGAAACTATAAAGGATGATACCGGGGTGAAAGATGGTGTCCTCATTCCCGAAAGAGAAAAGGGAAAGAGCAACCACACCATCTGTGAAGAATGGAATAAAGATGTGCATGATAATGCATGTCCATTCCTCATTAGTAAGAAGCAAATCACCATTTTTGACATTTTAAGCTTAAACTTGAAGCTTGTATGGTGATTTTCAACGTAATTCCTGTAGGGAGGGTTGGAAACGGTTCTTCAATCAACAGATTTTCCAAAAGGGTGTCCCTCTCAATCAAAGTAAGTATTATCAATTCCTGTTGGAATCGACTCATCACTAAGAAAGGCATCGACTTCATTCCAAAAGTTGTCATCTTCCTCATCCGGAGTGAGAGAAGGGATGGAAGAGTCGGAAATAATAAGACTAGGAGATGATGGATCATTTTTGAGCAATTCTTCAATGGGAAGAATGTCTCCCATTGGATCACAAACATCATCATCCAATCCAGATGAAACTGAAGAGAGTTTGGTTTCATCCACAGAGTTAACAAACTCGATACGATAAACTGATTCCGGAGGTGGGACAAGTGGTGTGCTCTTAGAGCTAGCAATTTCCACCACTTCCGATAAAGTCTCCGATTCTAGATCATCATCATCAAGAACACTCTTGACTTCCTTGGTTCAACTTTCAAACCATTTGTTTGAACCAGGTTTGATTTTCAAAGCTTTTAGCTCAGCACGTTTTTGGTGACTCCTCTTAACCGTGAAATTTAGAGAGTGTTGCATTGATTCTTTCAGATTTTTGATCAATTGTGGTTACACTCTGTTTGGATAGAGGTTTGGAGTTTTGGTTGATATTAAACGTGAGTTCTTCGTTGTCAACCCTTATGGTCAACTCTTCAAAGAAATACATCAATTAGAGCACGCCATCGTTCTCAAGAAAGCTCTCCCTAAGATGAGGGGAACTCTAGGATCTGCATCGAAGTATACTACAACAAAGTCGTAAGAGGGAAAGTGAAACTTTCCTACTTTCATCACGACATCCTCGGCTATCCCAAGTGGACGAGTTATGGTACGGTTCGCTAGCTCGAGTGTCATACAAGTGGATGAAAGTTTAGGAAGAGACAGTTTCTTCCATACTGAGTGGCATGAGGTTAATGCTTGCGCCAAGATTGGCCAAGGCGGAGCATTGAACCATCCCCAAGAAATCACACGGATTAAAACCTGCCGGGGTCTTCAAGCTTTTGGGAAGCTTCTTGAGAAGGACCACCGGAGCATTGCTCATTGAGAGGGGTTTTAGCCATCTCAGATAACTTATCTTTGTTGCTCAGCAAGCCTTTAAGCGTGGATGCAAATTTGGGCATTAGAACGAGAGCATCAACGAAGCTTATATCAAAGTGTAGTTCATTGAAAATTTGGAAAATTTTTTCCATTTGCTCTTTGTTTTTGTCTTTGAGCTTCTCATCATGCATGCTTGATGGGTAAGGAAGTCGACTAGACTTTGAGCCGGGATGGAAGTTATTTCTGCTCATAATTCGTCTTCGAACTTCGGGTTCCGGACTTAAAGCTTGACTACCGAAGGTGGACGTTGCGGCACTTCGTGGGCTTGAGAAATGCACCTTGTCCGTTGTATCCTTGGTAACTTGACTCATTGCTCCCGGTGGAGGAGGCATTGGAGTCGAAGGTCCATTGTGCGTCTTACTCACGAGTGGTGACGGCTTTCAACTCGGCATTTGGATTTGGAACTGTATTGCTTGGGAGTCCTCCCGAAGATGACGAAGCTTTGTTCATATTCATGTTCATGAAACTGCTCATCATATTCTTCAACTCATTTGTCTGTCGAGACAATGTGGTATCAATTTCCTTTTTTAGCTCAACTCTCATGTTATTGATCCGAGTTTGCATTGAACGTATGCTTGACTCAGTAATTTTCATGAAGTCATTTGGTAAGGGAGCTTGAGAAGGTTGTTGATAACTCTGCTGATTTGGAGCTTGATAAGGTTGGTTGAAATTGTTCCGGTTTTGATTGAAATTTTGAGAGTTATTGAAGTTGTGTCCTTGATTCGGAACAAAGCGATTTTGATTGCCATGGTTTTGTACAGGAGGAAAACCAGGTGGTGTCATACCGCTAGGTGCAATTACGTAGTGAGGATCAGCTTGTGGTCGGTATTGATTGTGGTTTACAGAAGCTACAGGAGCTTGGTAAAAAGAAGCATCGGTTGCTTGACAATCATAATACGCGCGTGGACCACTACAAGTTTCACACACCTTGTTTACGGCTTTGATTGGTTCCGGCTTATGAATTTCGCTTTTGATTTTCTTTACCTCTTTCATCATACAACGGATGACGTCCGTTAGCTCGGCTATTGGAGCGGCTAACTCGGAAGAGTTACCGGATGAAGAAGCAAGAGTGTTCGGAATATTGACTTTGTTGCGAGAAATAGGAACTTTTGATTTTATTTCACAAATCTCAATCACATCTTTAGGCTTACGATTCAAGATATTGCCACCTTCGGCTGCGTTCAAAGAATCTTGATCGTTACCGTTCAACCCATTATAAAAGATATTAACTTGTTGAAGCTCCGTGAATTCATGATGGGGCATTTCCTGAGGAGATCTTTGAATCTCTCCCATGCCTCTCCAAAGTTTTCATCGAAATTTTGACGAAATCCAGAAATTTCATTATTAAGATTAGTCGCTTTTGATGGAGGAAAGAAATAATTGACAAACTTTTGAACAAGATCCTCCCAAGTTTCGATGGATCGAGGGGGTTCTTTTTCCATCCAAATCCGGGCTGCCCCCTCAAGTGAGAATGGAAAAAGCATCAACTTGATTACTTTTTGTGGCACATCCTTGAAATTGATAGTTGAAGTCAACTTGTTAAACCAACGGATGTGTGCATACGGGTCTTCTCGATCAAACCCGCAGAATTGATTCGTAGACACAAGTTGGATCAAATGTGTCTTCAATTCAAAGTGATCAGAATTGATTACTGGTAAAATGATGGCATCTCCATAACCCTCGATGGGTGCTTGGAGCATTTCAGCCATAGTTCGTTCGTTCGCCATATTGTTGTTAGGAATAGTACGAATCTCGGGTTCGACTATTTGGGCAGACGCCTCTACGAGAATGTCTTCTAGGAATTTCTGCTAGATCACGCAAAGGACTCAATGATCTAGAAGAACGAGTGCGCATGCACTAGACGTAACTTGAGGAAACAAGAGAATTATGAAAATGGGGAAAGAAGAATCTTTTGGGTTTTATGGTTTTGAAAAGTAGATATAACAACAAATCAAATTAAAACAATATCGAGGCAAAACGACAGTGAACTTAAACCAATAATCACAAGATGAATGGCTTCTTTGAAAAGGTACACCACTCACAAGGACACAAAGGCAAGTTTTAATCTTTGGTTCGGGCACTTATTATGGTCGTATTCCCCAGCTAGGTAGTAAAAGCACTGCCTTGGTTATGTGGTAATTTTTATATGTTGTTATTATTAAACAAAGAAAACGACAAATCTTTTTGTATTTTTATCTTATATATATATAGAAACAAAAGAAAAATATTTTTTTTTTGTGTTTTATACGTTTTAAGATGTTTTTGGGTTTTTGGATTTTTTTTATAAGAAAATATATATAGATATAGATGATATAAACAAGGAGTGAATATTCAAATCACTAATTCTAAGCATAAGATAATTAGCACAGCTCTCCCAGCAAGGCCAAATTTGATCGCTTCCGAACCGTCAAGTTTTATCACACAAACTAACCACTTGTGAATGGTCAACCGTAATAAACTTCAAACATTTCAAAACAATGCAATGAAGATCAGAGGAGTATAGTGTTTTCCCAGGTCGTTAAGTCCCAACGAGCTGTGCATGAATAATCAAACGATAGTGATCGGGTGATAATGAACGGGAAAAGGTTATGATTTTGAATAATTATACCTAAAGAAAAAGTTTGTAAATTACAGGGGCTTAAATGCAAATTAAAGAAAATTAAAAAGCTAAATTATATTAAATAAACACTATCACTATTTTTTAAAATGATGTTTTTGATTTTTCTTTTATAAATTTAAATTAAAACTACGTAACGTACAAAAGAAAATGTGAAATTGAAACAGTATTAATCCTAAAAAATATAAAAATGAAATTTTTACAAACCTAATGATAAGAGAAAATTTTGAGAAAAGGAAAATTATTTTTATGACTATCTATTTAATTATTATTAATTAAAAACTATTTTTACCTATTTAATAATACCCTAAAATATAAGAAAATATGAAATAAAGCTAGAAAAGTGAACTTATGACTTAGAAAAATCTAAAATAACTAAAGAGAATTTTCAAAACTAATTTTATATTTTTCTGATTATTTTTCTATTTTCTATGAATTAAAAACTATTTAAAACTAATTAAATTGCTAAAAATTACAATTTTAACTAGGAAAAATCTGGAAAAATTATTTTTTGCTTTTTATATTTATCTTAACCTAGGAAAAATGAAAACTTATTTTTTTGAAACTTTTCTGATTTATTTGGAACAAAAGCTAATTTAAAAGTCCTAAAAACTGATTTAAATGAGGAAAAATATCAAACAATGCTGGAAAAATATGAAAAATTCAGAAAAAGTCTAAATTAATATTCTAATTCTAAGAAAAATATAAAAACAATGGCTTATGTGAAGGATTATGAAGCTGCAGTGAACCTGCTTAAGTAATAAGCTAACTAAGTTAAGCTAACAAGTGCAATAAGCTACCCAACTGCTACAGAAGCTAATTTATGCTAAAATGAACTAATTCTAACTTAATCCAGCTAGTCCTAACAAGCTACAAGCTCTCACCTATGATCCAAGCTTTAAAAGTTCTCTTGGCAAAACAGTTGTAACTACCTAAGTTTGAGCTAACCTACAAGCTTATCAAATGAGCTTTATGGAAAACTGGAATTGTGATCCTCAAGAAGACCAACCAAAGAGTCTACAAACCAAAATTGAGCCCTAGACAAGCTCCCAAGAGCTTGTTGAGAGCTCTTGCAAAACCTGTGCACACTCAGTTGTCACTGAGTGTGTGCACAGGGCACTTTTACCCCTTTTATAAGCTCTGCAGAAGCTTATAGAAAATTACCAAAATTCTATAAAAATCAAATTTCAACTAAAGACCAGTTAAACTAGAAAATCCCAAAATTGCACTGATTTTGACTCAAGAATGAATCCATGAAAAATCCACAAAGTTTTGTGCAAACCTGTTTTTTCAATTTTTTGACTTTAAAAACAGAAATTGATCTTTGACTTTTGTGAGTTTTGATCTTGCAACACTGGTTATATTTGGTGTTTTATGATGAAAGGAGACCTGATAATGCTATCCTATGTGATTCTAAGTCTAAATGCAAGCTTGTATACTCTTGAACTTAACTGATGTAAACAATGAATGAGATTAAAGTGAATTTTGACTATGAATGGAAATGAGCACAAGTTTTTGACTAGAAACTACCACTAACAACTAAATGAAAGTAAGACCACTGCTCCTAGGACATATAGAAGCCTTCAACTTGGTTATGTAAGCTAATCCAAACACTACTATTTATAACAACTTAGAACAAATTCCACTTCAAACTGAGAATCTAAGCTTTCATCCAACAATTTCAGATTCCAAACATCTAATTAGGACTTATTGATGAGATTAAGACAAAGAATCACAGGTTCAAACCACATATATCAATTTATTGCAGGCTATCTCATTGAATAAGACACTTGTGCAGATTCAATTAACTAGAACCATTAGATAATTAGAACTAATGTAATACACTTACTAACACATAAATTTAGCTAAACTAATCAACTACAAGCTGAGCTTATTAAATCTATACTACTTTAACTGATTATAGAGAATTTAGAAGCACTTACAAGAGGTCCAGACACTTTTACTAACTGGTAGCCAAAGAACACATACCTAAATCCACTAATCATCCAAATCAAGCTAAATTCAACCCCAATTCTGAACTGAACCAGCTTCTCAACCCAATCCTGCTTCCATGTTCTTCAGTTGACTTTATTTGACTAAAATTGTGAATTGGGAAGATATTGAATTTTAAACTAAGATAAACTAACCATAAGCTATATTAAGCTTATATCAGTTTATACCCCATGAATCCAAAGCTTATTGAAGCTTATAAAAGGTTTTAACATATATTTTATATTTTTCAAGGATTTTTTTTCTGATTTTTTTTTTGTATTTTTGGTTTATTGATAAGATTAAGCTACAAATAACTTCTGAATCAAACACTATGCATCAAAAACAACTATTAACCTGAATTGAGAAACAAGTAAACTTAAACAATAAAAACTGAATTTCATTAACTTTTAAAAATCTGAGTACAGAGAAAAGAAATTACATAAGCATAAAAACTAAACTGAGATTACACTGAGACTACTAAAGCTTAATTTAACTTGAAAACATTAAGACTGGAATTAAAATTACACTAGCTACGACAATAATTTTTACTAAAAAAAAAACACTTTTTGTCTTCAGCCTTCTCTTCCCTTTTATATGCTCTAATTAGGGTTTGTGGTACCCTTCTGATCATTTCCCACCAATAATCCTGGCCTTTGAATGCTTGGAACCCTTTTTAACCGTTGATGAGATTTTTGGCGCCAAAAATGATATTTGCCAGTTGGAGTTGATTGAGTGCAAGGAGGGGGAAGCATTTAATGCTTCTTGGATTGTTGGGTGAGGTGGAGGGATAAGGGTGTGGGAGGTGAGCTGGAGGTGAGGTATGTGGAGTGTTGCAGAGGGATTTGGTGAAGAAGGAAGAAAAAGGAGGGAAAGGAGTTGGGCGGGGTTGGACCATATTTGACCGGGGGTTTAATATTTAGACAAGGGGTCATAACAGGGGGTCAAAGGTGATATGGCAGGGGTCAAGGTTCAAAAGGGGGTTCAAGGGTGATTTGTTTATTAATACATAAGGACCAAACTTGCAATTCACCAAAAACCAAGGGACCAAATCTGCACTTTTCCAAAGTTATTCCAAGGGACCAATTATGACAAGTTTCAATAGTACAAGGACCATTAAAGATATTTTCAAACTTCCAAGGACTATTTTTGCCAATTTTGAAACTTGAAGGACCAAACTTGTAAATTCTCAAAACTTTTGAAAATTTTCACCAAAGGACTAATTATGACAACTTATGATTTCAAAAGGACCTTTGGTGACTTTTCTTTTAAAATAAGTGCTCAGGGACTATTTTTGACAAGATTTGAAAGTCGGGGGACTGAAACTGCCAATTATGCAAACTTGATATGTTTTTCATCTGATTTTAAACATTTTGCATCTGAAACATATAAAATGCAATTTTTGGATATTTTCAGTATTTTGATGCATTTCTGAGTGTTTTTAAGTGTTTTGCAGTTCAGATTTGACCAAAAATGATGAGTATTTACACACTCATCAACAATATATGCTAGTTCATTGCTACCCTGAATAGTATTAAAAGAACAAAGTAACATTTGATCCAAGGATTCCTATGGTTCCACGTCACAAAGATTCCTTTAATTTGCAGGAATGTAGATGATCGGGAGTAGGGCTGAGCACGGTCTAAAAACCAGACCGGACCGATCAAGACCGAAAACCGATTTGGCCCAAAAGTTCGGACGCGGCGTTATTTATTACAACATAAATTATAGGTAAGAATTTTTAAATATACTTGTTTCTATAAATATATTTTTAGAAGTGCGATACTCGTATAAAAAACGAGTTTAATGTTGTTACGAAAATCTTTGGTGTAGATCGATGAAGCAAACAAAGTTCAGTATACAAATTCAAGCTCTATTACACGCTTGTAATACTACTAACCTTCAGATTGAGATAAGTAATACTCGGTAGAAAAGCATTTAAATAGAAGTGACGTTTGATTGTTCACAAACTAATTATTACTTGTGGCGCAAATAAACGAATCTTTACCCTCGTGATAGAATTGGTTTGACAGCTGACAAGTGGAAGATGTACTTCAATATTACTCCCTCCGTCTCAAATTTATTGTCAGGAGACAAGAAGCACAAATATTAATAAAAGTGGGACCATTATAACTCTCAACCTCTCAAACGGAATATTCCCTCATTATATTCTCTTTTTCTTACTAAAATGGGTAAGTGAACAATTAATTTGAGACATCCATAAAAGGAAATATGGACAATAAATATAAGACGGAGGGAGTAAATTTTTTTCAAATGCTGCCAAAAAAAAAGATACGAAGATTTTATGACGTTTCCTAGTAGCACAAAGCAGAGACTTACATAAACAACCTTCACATATAAGTTATTTTCAAAACAAGCTTGTACTTTTAAGCATTTCTTTAATAGTTTGATAGTTTGAAGCATTTAACCAACCTGACGAACACATTCGAACGTTCTACAAGAAAGCTTTTGTAAATTGTTAAGATGGAAGTACATCTATGTTATATTTATGGTCGTATATCAAAATTTTTTTTTGTGGAGTCGGTATACATAAAAAAATACACGTACATAAATATTTTGTATACTTTGTGTTTATCTTCATATGATCGCTTATGTTCGTTCGTGTAACCTCTTAATAAACGAACGTAAAAGAACACAAACAACCTCATTTTCTAATGAACAAACACGAACAAGGAAATATGTTTGGTTAAAATGAAACGAACGGACATGAACAAGTTTTTGTTTGTGTTTGTCCGGTTCATTTACAGATAGGGTTTTAATAAATTCGTGTTTGTTTAGAATGAAGAGGTGAAAACGAGAGGGAGAAAAAGTAGTAAATATGGATTAGAAAGAGCAAAGGAAAAATGTGAAAAGTAGAGAGAGAAATTCAGACACACATTTTCATCCATTGTTAAACTTAAACCTTTGTAAAGAAAAAGAATTCTCAAACACCGAAAAAAAGAAGAAAGAAAAATGGAGGAGAGAGTGCCAAAAAAAGCAAAACTGAACCCGGAGTCCCTTCCTCCGGTAACTATTGATGATATAGATGAAGACATCTTTTTCGATAATATTCGGTGACTCTGATGTACCTGAGATGAGAGAGTTTGCGGGAGTCAATAGGCATTTCAATTCGTTGATTACTGCTAATGAGGAGTTCATTGGGGGCTTCAACATGCACATTAGGCCACCGGTGTGGTTGTTTAATCATTGTACGACACAAGAATATGAACGCTGTGGTGTTCTTTATGGTAATCGTGTGTCTGATAGGAGTCGGTTGAGTATTCCTATTCAACCCAAGGTAAACTAGTGCGACTAGTAGTATTACCTTTTTCCGTTCTATAGTGTCGGCATAATGGCCGGTACTTTGAATATTGAGGGCAATATTTAATTCTAAGTGTGTGTGTGTGGGGGGAGGGCTAGCGAATTTTGATCACATTTGTACCTACTAGTGCCCTAGTACCCCCGTTTTGACCAAAATTTCAAAATTTTTATTGTCTTAAGTCAAGTATTTACATTTAAAAGAAGTGTTTTGCACAAAATAAAAATAAAAAATGTTAATACAAATAAGCCGTAAAAACGTTTATTTATATTTTACGATCTTCTAATGTTTTGTCGATAACAAACGTAAAATCATTTTAATGAAAAAAAAAAGAATACGCAAATATTTTGAGTCAATAGTTTCCTAACACACTTACGTTTTCACATAAAACACTAAAACAAGTATAAGTGATTTTATGATTTAGATACATATGTACAACAACTAGTGTTTACATATTGGGTTAGCATATACTTAAACTAAGTATACTAAAATGGGTAAAAACAAGTATATACTAAAATGGGTAAAAACAAGTATATACTAAATGGGTAAAAACTAGCAAATGGTATTGACCCATAACCCATGGTTTTATATATACCACTTAACCAAGTTCATTGTATCTAGAAAGAAAACCATGGATCAACCCATAACCCATGACCCATAACCAAAAATACCCATGGGCAAAGAGGAGCGTTCCACGGATCCCTGGCTTTGTGCTAGCCGGATCCCTTGTGGTAGGGATCCGTGGGATCCGGGGAACAGTAGAGAATTTTCTCTATAAATAGAGAGCCATTTCTTCCTTTCTATTCATCACTTTACACACATACTTTCCCCAAGTATTATAACCCTCTAACCTCAGATCCAAGTGATCTATGTAGTTTGTCTTTTGTTTTTGTGTGATCTTCTAGGTTCCTATTAAAGGCGAGATCACCACTTCTTGAAGACGTGCAAGCTCAAGTCCATGAGTTGCCATGCTTCGTCATCATCAAGACAACTAAGGTTCTCTTGTTGATAGTTCTTCCTTTCTCCATAGATATTGAGTTGAAGGCATTAGTGAAGAATGCCGAAAGTGTCAAGATGAAAGCATTAGTGAAAGGTGCTCATCATCCGTGTCAAAGCATTAGTGAAGAATGCTAAAGGTGTCAAGACGAAGGCATTAGTGAAGGGTGCCAAGCGTTGTGTCAAAGGCATTAGTGAAGGATGCCGAAGAATCAAATCAAGTAGCATTTGGGAAGAATGCCTAGATCGTATAATCGATGAGGTGCATCGTTATACATATAAGTATTTGTTTATTTCCAAGGATGGTGATATCCTTGATGGTATTGTAACAAGGAGTGGATCTCCTTGATATTAGGTGGCGTGTTGTGAAGGGTAGTAGTTCCTCCATAGTAATGGAACTAGGTGCTTAGCCTAGTACCTAATAAAGGGTAGGCGACGTTGTGATAGGATTAGTTCTCCTTGGTGTGAAAGAACTCGGTGGTTAGCCTAGCACCGTATAAAGGGTAGGCGACGTTGTGTTAGGTGTGGTTCGCCTTGGTGTGAAGGAACTCGGTATTTAGCTTTGTACCAGAAAAAGGTTAAGCGACGTTGTGAAGGCTTCTCCGCCATAAGGAGTTGGTGTAGTGCTTACGAACTCTCGAGTAGGTGACTCGGGGAGTGGAGTAGGGCAAGGAAGGTGTCCTTGTAGCCGAACCACTATAAATAACTTGTGTCGTGGTGATGTGCTTCTTACTCTTTATCTTTCATTACACGTTTATATATCTATCTATCAACGTCCAACATAAACAATCAAATAGATTGACATAAGTCGATCTAAATATTTAAAAGGAAGTTTTAAATTGGTAAAACTATTCAACCCCCCTTCTAGTTTTCCACAATTGGCATCAGAGCTTCGTTACCAAGTCTTTTAAAGTATGTTGTACTTTAAAGACTTGATACGATCTGTGTATGTTTGAAAACTACAAAGAAGGGTTTTTTTTAAGGGTCATATTTCTTTTAAATCATATTGTTGGACATTGATAGATCACTCTAACAATTTTTTTAAGAAATCTTAATGCTAGAATCTCTCCAAAAATTTTCATCTCTATTCAAAGAATAATGAAGTCAACATTCAAGGAAGGATCTAAAAAGTAATCACAACTTACGTACACCAAGTACAAAGGATTACTTTAAAAGCTCATGAAGTATTTTTTGGTATTACGCCAAACCAAGAAGCATAGAGGTATGTTTTACTTTTCATTAGATAGGTTACATGAGTTTAATTTATCTCATAGTTATCTTTGTTTTAAAAAATACTAGCATCATAAGAAGTCTCTTTCGTCACTTCTCCGTCTTTTTCATCATCAGGAATAGTATTCATCTTGATTCGTCAAACTAACGCCGTTGTCACATATGAACCCTCGATATGTGATTCATCAAAACCCGTCATCCATAAACAATCCTCATCTAATACTTCCAAACTATTTTTTAGTAAGATAGTTATAAGTCTACTACAAAAATAAAGCCAAACAACCCTTTTTCTGTCTACAGTAGCCGGATCCCTCTAGTTGTACTAGTCGGATCCCAAATACAAGGGATCTGGGGGAACCGTGGAACAGAACTCAGCTATACACTTTCAAAAAATCACCACTGATCTTTTTCCCTCTATTCACATAACACAAAAACGACTAAGCTGCAGAATTCATCCTCATTGGCTTCCATACTTTCAAGTATTCCTTCCTAGAACACCATTGTAAGTAATTACATTAACTTGTTCTAATTTTCATCATCCTCATCCTAGGGTTTATGGTTTCTTAATTTCTAATCAATTAAGTTAATTAGGGTTTTTCAAATTAATCATGAAAAAGGGGTTTTAACAAAATCACATTATGTTCACAACATTGTTAATATAAATCAAAACCATAAACCCATCCCAACTAAGCTTACCTAATTGAAAATTTGTATTTTTAGGACCAACCATGCCCAAAGCCACTCAACAAGATCATCATGACACCGTCCATTACCTTACTCATTACTATCGTAAAAAGGGATTGACCAAAACCGACCGTAAAATATTCAAAAGCCTTGTAAAATGACTTATCCACGAAGGTCGTGTAGTCAAGGAATGTTTCCTTAAAGATACCGACATTCGTCAAGTTTTCTCGACAATCAACTTTGATTGTCTCCTTGACATAGATGAACAAATTTGTCCGGTCTTCATTTTTGAATTTTACAAAAGCTTTAGAATCATTAGAAACAACGATAATAGCATCTCAATCTCCTTCATCATCAAAAAACAAAACTTTATTCTTCCTCTCAACACCTTTGCTCAAATTCTTCGCATTCCTTGTGAAGGAATTTGTATGTACTCTCAAGACAGGGCAATTAACGCTCAAAACCTTGCACTTGATCCTAAGCCTCTCTATAACACTCCTCTCGACGATCCCGAAACCATTCGAGAAACTATCTTCAAAGTTAGGACCGACCAATCCCGTTACAACCGTATCAAAAAGCTCATTCACCGTGATCCCTTTCAAATGGAACTTTTCGAAATGCATCCCATGTTTAGAAAATGGGAAGAAATCCTTAGGGAAAACGTCATTAGCTTAGTTGGAAACAAAGATCATCCAAACACATGTCTTGTGCAAATGATCTATTGTCTTACCCACCAAAGGCCATTTAATCTTGCCTATTACATGGTAAGTAGAATTGCTGGGGTATTCAAAGCTTCCAACATGGTACTTCTGTATGGTATGCTCCTAACAAGACTTTGTAAGTATGTTGGTGCATTGCAACCATCTCCTATCAACGATGATCATTACCTTTCCGATCACGTCATGGTACCTCTTACCAAACAACCCCCTAAACGGTTCATGGTCAATGGAAAGAAACCTGAAGCTCTCTCGAACTCCTCGGCCAGTGAAGAAGAAGAAGATGAAGATGAGGAATACGTCGACCCCATAGCCAACATCAAATTGGAACCCTTTGAGTACTACGAACAACTTCCAACCATTCCAAACGAGACCGCGGAATTTAAACAATTGAGGGGCATGATTCCAAACCTCGCTTACAACCTCACTAAGCCGTCAAAAAGGAAAAGAAAGGATTGACGAAAGAGACAATAGGAATATGCTTGTTTTCCTTTATTTTATGTTTGGATGATTACGTTTTAGCACTTTTGGTTTATGGTAACTTGGATATTGTTACTTTATCATGCTTTTATAAGTTGTGTTTTGTGATGACATGCTTGTTCTTATTGCTTTGTTTATAGATTTATTAGTGTGCAAAATCTGCACATCATTTCTGTGAAGATTCTGATCTGCAGATGCCGGATCCCTAGGATTAGCCTAGCCGGATCCCTCCCTTGAAGGAACCGTGGGATCCGTGACATCAGATCAGCAATACATCATTCCTTGCATCAAGATAACTCTCTAGATAACATCACATTAGCTAAGCATATGATTTTAGAATCCAACTAAAACCACTTCAAGGATGAGAAAGGCTTAGACTCATTAAAGGCTTACTTAAGATCTTAGTCAAAATGCCTCTTGATTTATCAACACATCAAAACTCACCATATTTTCGCTTCAATACTCACAAACTGTTTCTCATCTTTCAAAACACTTAAGTGGACAAATTAAACAATTTTAGGAAATTGTTTCTAATCATTTTTATCTCAAAGTGAGACAAAAATTAGTTTTTCAATTCTTGTGATTTTTAAGAATTTTTCTAATTTCACCTCAAGCTTAAATCTGATCACTAGGATCATTTATTATGACTTGACATCACCAAAACTCTTAGTGTTATCCTT
The DNA here is from genome assembly GCA_910596185.1 of Chrysanthemum makinoi. Taxonomy (NCBI): domain Eukaryota; kingdom Viridiplantae; phylum Streptophyta; class Magnoliopsida; order Asterales; family Asteraceae; genus Chrysanthemum; species Chrysanthemum makinoi. The sequence continues at coordinate 88,415,555 of OU343223.1, read as the reverse complement.
GGACATCCATTGGTAGTCATCTTGTCCCATCTCCTTTCCATAAGAAGCAATCATTTGCTATAACACTTATTACCTTTGATCATTCAAGTACCCTCTCATCTTAAAACACTTAGGAGAACTGAAACACTCAAAATGAGATAGGCTTTAGCTCTTAGAAACCTCATTTCAAACCTGTCATAACTGCTGAGAGCCGGATCCCTAGGATTAGCCTAGCCGGATCCCTCCAAGGAGGGAACCGTGGGATCCGGGTGACAGTTTATGTCTAACATTGCTAAAACAATCATTTCAACTCATCTTCCTAACTCAAACACTCCATCTCATCTTAATTGAGTTCCTAGATCAGTGAAACTCTAAACTTCAACCTTGTGCATGTTAATCATCACATTTCCAAGAACATTAGTGGATTAAGGCATAAATGCACTTGCCAAGCTCTTCCCTTTATAAGCCATATTGCTAAGAACACTTTAGTCATCAAACACAAACAAAATTATCAGCAATTGCAACCATCTCCCTTAGTCATTTCATCATGATAAAGGCTCCTAGTGCTAACTCATCCACTCAAGAACCACCAAAGAAACTTGCTAGGATCATACACGAAGTTTCCTCAACCGAATCATCTCCGGTTAAGTCCACTAATGCTAGGATCTCTCCTACACCAAGGAAACCAATCAAATTAATCCCCAAGAAAATAGTTCCCACTAGGACTTCATCACCAAATTCTACCAAACCAAACATCCCCTCCACAACTCAACCAACATCATTGGTGCCTAGAGCCACCTCACAATCATCTCCACATTCTCACAATGTAGAAGACTTACCTCCTTGGCCATCTCACCTTCCGCCACTACCAACAAACTCACTTGAAAAGGTTGGGCAACAAAATCAAAATATTGAATCAACACTTGATCCAATGTCAAACTCTCTCATTCCCCCCAATAGTCCATTTTGGATTATGAGAAGACATCAAAGTCAACCACCCGACCACATTGAAGTTGATGCTTTTTTACCTCCACACTCAAACATTGTAGAGCCATCACTTAATGAGCCTCCACCAATTCCTCCTTCATTTGAAGATCCTCAACCCACTTCACTTGAACTTCCACTTCAAGAAATTCAAAACCATGACAAGGATTGCTATCATTGTAAACATGTTGAAAGATTGATACATGAACTACGTGAAGAGCAACGTTTCATGTTTTATCACCTCCTCGAACGTTTTGAAGAGGTCAACAAGCCTAAACTACAATGAGCATCATAGTCACAAGCTCAAACTTAGAATGTTTAGGAAAACTTATCTACTCCTTGATCATCATTAAGCTTTTAGTTGAATCTAGAGTTTGGATAACTCATTAGCATTAGTAGCGCTTGTATGGCTAGTTCATTCTCTTAGTTTTAGAGATTTGGTTGATCATCTCTTGTTTTTTATTGAATGAATATCTCTATGCCATAGTTGTTATGTGCTTTATGTGTTGTGCTTGATATATCATATACTACCTCACATATTCGTTAGCATTGATTGAAACACTCTCATTGCTGAAGAAATTGTCACCAGATAGCCGGATCCCTACAAATTGCCTAGCCGGATCCCTCCAAAAAGGGAACCGCGGGATCCGTGGATTAGAAGCACAAATTTCTACTAACTTCAGTTTTATTTGCAGGAAATTATGCACTATACTCTTGTTTTCTAACCTTTACTTTGTAGATTTTCAAAATAACACATGAAGACTTTGACACCATAAAGCTAGGGGGAGCTTTGTGTCAAACGAAATTGCAAAAACATTTGCAACTTAATCCGATTTTGGACTATACTTCATGACACCCCATTGCAACTTTGCAATCTTCAAGGGGGAGCAAGTTTTCGTCACTTAGACGAACCATTTGCAAACACAATTAGTTTATTTTACGTCATGTCCTTGACGCCCTTTCAAAGGGATGGACTCGTCAAGGGGGAGCTAAGACGACTACCATTTCCGTCACTTGCTCTCTTTACATTTTCTTTTACATATTTTTCTTATAAAAAATTGTGTTAGTTTCTTTTAACACTTTTTGTTTCGACAAAAAGGGGGAGAAGAAAGTAAAAACTACTAATTCAAACTTGCTACGAATTTTAGTTTTTCTTAAAATAATTTTATGTTTTGTCATCAACAAAAAGGGGGAGATTGTTAATACAAATAAGCCGTAAAAACGTTTATTTATATTTTACGATCTTCTAATGTTTTGTCGATAACAAACGTAAAATCACTTTAATGAAACAAAAAGAATACGTAAATATTTTGAGTCAATAGTTTCCTAACACACTTACGTTTTCACATAAAACACAAAAACAAGTATAAGTGATTTTATGATTTACATACATATGTACAACAACTAGTGTTTACATATTGGGTTAGCATATACTTAAACTAAGTATACTAAAATGGGTAAAAACAAGTATATACTAAAATGGGTAAAAACAAGTATATATTAAATGGGTAAAAACTAGCAAATGGTATTGACCCATAACCCATGGTTTTATATATACCACTTAACCAAGTTCATTGTATCTAGAAAGAAAACCATGGATCAACCCATAACCATGACCCATAACCAAAAATACCCATGGGCAAAGAGGAGCGTTCCACGGATCCCTGGCTTTGTGCTAGCCGGATCCCTTGTGGTAGGGATCCGTGGGATCCGGGGAACAGTAGAGAATTTTCTCTATAAATAGAGAGCCATTTCTTCCTTTCTATTCATCACTTTACACACATACTTTCCCCAAGTATTATAACCCTCTAACCTCAGATCCAAGTGATCTATGTAGTTTGTCTTTTGTTTTTGTGTGATCTTCTAGGTTCCTATTAAAGGCGAGATCACCACTTCTTGAAGACGTGCAAGCTCAAGTCCATGAGTTGCCATGCTTCGTCATCATCAATACAACTAAGGTTCTCTTGTTGATAGTTCTTCCTTTCTCCATAAATGTTGAGTTGAAGGCATTTGTGAAGAATTCCGAAAGTGTCAAGATGAAAGCATTAGTGAAAGGTGCTCATGATCCGTGTCAAAGCATTAGTGAAGAATGCTAAAGGTGTCAAGACGAAGGCATTAGTGAAGGGTGCCAAGCGTTGTGTCAAAGGCATTAGTGAAGGATGCCGAAGAATCAAATCAAGTCGCATTTGGGAAGAATGCCTAGATCGTATAATCGATGAGGTGCATCGTTATACATATAAGTATTTGTTTATTTCCAAGGATGGTGATATCCTTGATGGTATTGTAACAAGGAGTGGATCTCCTTGATATTAGGTGTTGTGTTGTGAAGGGTAGTAGTTCCTCCATAGTAATGGAACTAGGTGCTTAGCCTAGTACCTAATAAAGGGTAGGCGACGTTGTGATAGGATTAGTTCTCCTTGGTGTGAAAGAACTCGGTGGTTAGCCTAGCACCGTATAAAGGATAGGCGACGTTGTGTTAGGTGTGGTTCGCCTTGGTGTGAAGGAACTCGGTATTTAGCTTTGTACCGGAAAAAGGTTAAGCGATGTTGTGAAGGCTTCTCCGCCATAAGGAGTTGGTGTAGTGCTTATGAACTCTCGAGTAGGTGACTCGGGGAGTGGAGTAGGGCAAGGAAGGTGTCCTTGTAGACGAACCACTATAAATAACTTGTGTCGTGGTGATGTGCTTCTTACTCTTTATCTTTCATTACACGTTTATATATCTATCTATCAACGTCCAACATAAACAACCAAATAGATTGACATAAGTCGATCTAAATATTTAAAAGGAAGTTTTAAATTGGTAAAACTATTCAACCCCCCCCCCCTTCTAGTTTTCCACAAAAAAAAATAAAAAAATAATTAATTAAATAAAATAATGCGTTAATAGTAATACTTCGGTGTTAATGGAAGTTTAGTCTATTAGGCTAGAACAAAGGAAACCCTGACTTGATTAGCTTTCCCCTTAACCTTCATAAATGAAAGCTTTTGCTAGTCTTTGATACAAGAAGCTATAAAATGTGAATTCCAGCTTGAAAAAGCCAATAATTTGCAAGTTTCCATATAGACTTTAAATATGCAAAGCTTGATATTATTCGACTAAGCATTCGCGGATCTTATTATTTACGATTTTAAATTTGCGAAGAACGAGAAATGATAGAGTTATTTGTAAGTTAGATTGCTAAGCATGGAGTAGTTGGTTCTCTTTAGAGCTCATAACGGTTAATTGTGGCTTCTTGCTCCCATAAGATTAATAAACCCAAAATAAATGATTTTTAATAAATAGAGTTTCACGGTTTTTACAATTCTTAGTTTTTAATTCGTTTCTCGAGGGTCCCCGATGGTGGAACTTGGGGTACATACTTAGATCGTGTCAGTGTCGCGTGCTTTAGGCTGCGGATAATTACGCCTTAGATCCTCGTTTCTAAAAATAGTCATTTAGGTCTTGGCTACCCTCTTACATCGGCCCTTGGACCCTTAATTCTGAAAGGCGTTAAGGTCTTGGAACTCTCCATTGTAATGGGCCTTAGATTCTTTATTCCGAAAATAGGCGGCGAGGTCTTGGATTTTCGTAGTTCCGTGAGTTCTAAAGTACATGGGTTAGGAGTGAGGCATTAATATTAAGATTCAAAAATAAAGTAGCATGAAAAATGAATAATAATGAATAACCGATGTTGAAATAAGACTCCCAGTACTGTCGGTGACACCCGATGTGTAGGTTGTTTAAAGGATGGAGGATCTATAACTAAAGTTGCTTATGTTGCAAGTATAATAATAATAAGCCTCATTTCTAGTCCAGGAGTGTCTAAAAAGCATTTCCAAAATCGTGTTAAATCGAGATCTAAGTGTGGACCTTAATTTTTATCAAAAGGGAGTCTTTAGGAATGTTTTGAAAACTAATTATTGTCTAAACCGGGTTTCTTCTATATAATAAAGTTCCTAATCATATTGAAATAAGAAAAATCAAAAAAATTTCATGATAAAATCATTAATGGAATTAGGATTATGAGAGAGAGAAGTAGCTACGCATACACAATTAGCATTTATGAGTAGCATTAGCATCTAACTTGTATTTAACAATGATTTCATTTTTAAGCTCGGTTTGGGGATCGTAAACTTCGAGAATGATGAAATTTGTTTCCTGGAGATACCCAATTTGTGTGAATCCCGTTCTATAATGCCACTTTTGAAAATCAAGCATGTCATCTACTTTTGTTTTAATTTAAATTCCATGCATTGAATAAAAAGTCGAAACGTGGTATCATTGGAATTTTTTGGAAATCCTTTCATTACTTTATATGATCGGATTGCTAGGGACTAGCAATTGATAGTGGGGGGGGGGGATGATGAGTGGCCTTTTACTCATCATTTTACACTTATATAACCCACAAAAATGACTAAAAACATCCTAATATACCAATTTATATCACAAATATCCTTGGAGTGTGTTTTTATGTGTTTCGGGTACAAAAGGATTGAAAACGGGGCAAAATCGGACATAAATGAGCTTGGAATGAAAAAAGTGCATTGAAGATGGAGCCGGGAGTGGTTTTCTGCATTCTTTGGTCAATTTAAGACCCGAAACACGTTTTTTGAGTGAGCTTGAGAAAACGGACTCAAAACCGAACCCTAAACCCAAAATTACCTGTTTACCCTTTACCCAAAACCAAAATTCCTATTTTACCCCTAAACCTAACTTTTTATTTAAAAACCATTTTTTTTTATTAAAACCCATTTTTATTAAAACCATTTTTATTAAAACCATTTTTTAAAAAACTTAAAAAAACAAAAAAAAAATCTTTTATAAAAAAATAAAATAAAACACTTATTCCTAAAATTAGTACTACCCTTTTCTAAACCTTAACCCCTTTTTTTAACCCCCTTTCTTAAAAACTACCCTTTATACCCAATTGAACCTCATCATATCCCTTGAACCCTCTCACTTTCCCTTGACCCCTACCACTAATACCTTGAACCCTACCCCCACCCACTTAAAACCATTCCCTTTTTCCCCCGTTTTTACCCAAACCTACTAATATCCACTTTTACCCAGAAATGTCAAACCCAGGAACCTGAAACCCTTTTACCCGCCAGATTCAAACCCTTCTCATCCCTTCCCCAAGGTAAGATCATATGTTGCCATCCACTGTGGCAATCCCTGGCTACCCCATTGGGTGTGAAGAAGAACACAATATATGGACGGCTGTGATAAGTACCTTGGGCTCCAAAATCATTGGATGGCTGAGATTGCTTGAAAGAAGCACAATTTGGACTTTGGCTCATTCCTACTCACAAAAATAGCACAAGAAGCAAGGATGGAACCCTAGACTTCTAGTATAAATAGAACAATGTGTAGCCAGTGATAAGGCAGTAGGGTTTTAGTTTTTAAAACTAGTTTTTAAGTTTTCTTTTTCAGTATTGTAATATTTCTTTTATGAATGAAAGTCTTAGTTTAGTTAAAAATTCTCTTTTAGTTCATTTCTTTGCAAAATCTGTCAATTAACCACTCTAGTGCTTATTTTAAAAACTGCTTGTTTAATTTTCCAATCATGTTTATTATAAGTTAAAATAAATTGTTAAGTCAGTTTTGAAAAAAAAAAACCAACTCTTGCTTTTAAAAGTACACTTTTCAAACATAACACCCTCTTAAGGGGTGTTTGGGTTAAGCTTGAAAGTGGGTCAAAACAGCTTTTGACCCACTTTGGTTTTGATAAACATAGTCATTAGGATGTTATGAGTCATGTTTGGTAATTGGGAGTTGTCATAACAAGTTTTCCAAAAGGTTTGTTTAGAAAAAATCTGTCACACAAAAAAATCTGTCTTCTGCATAAATCTGTTCTGCAGTCCCTTTTTTTAGCTAGTTTTCAAGCATGTTTCACTAATCAAAACCCTTGGAAATTGGATGTATGAGTTCTTGACATTGTTAACTTTACCTGTTTTTAGCTTTTATACATATAGGATAGCCTTAGGTAGCTTAAATTGCTTTTGAAAACCTGCCCATAGTGCTTTTAGGTTCTGTCAGACATACCCATAGGTGCCCATAAGCTCTTTTAAGCCCTTAACCAGCTCTTAATTAGTTGCAAAATAGTTTTTTTTTGGAATGCGCATAGTACCAACTTTTACTATTTTAGCTTATTTAGGATTTTATAGTTCATTTAGGTGCTTATTTTTGGCCCAAACAGCCCCACTTGGACTGTGTTGGACTGCATAGTGCATAAGCAGTTTTGAGTGTTTTTTGTTTTCTTTTTAGCTTATTGATTGCTTGATTTTAGTTCATTTGATGCCTTTTAGGTGTTTAGATTAGTTTTGTCTTCAAATTAGCTTATTTGGTGCTTTTTATTGTTCATTGTCCCTTGTTTTAGCTTAAGGTTCCCCTAGTTAGCTTATATCCTAACTACTTATTTCCCCCTTATATTAGTTTAATTCTTGTGGTTTCTCAGCTTATCGAAGTTTTGTGTTATGAATGTTAGCTTCTTTAATCCTTAAAACTGCTTATCTACTGCTTATTGTCCTTTCAAAGTTAGTTTAAGAAGGTGTTTGGTTGTTTTGTGTTAACTGTTGAAACAATTAAGCTGTAAACAGCTTATTTAAGCGTTTTCAAAAGTTTTATGTTTGATAAAGTTGCTTATTTTTACCCATTCATTAAGTCTTAAAAGAAAATTTTGAAAAAAAAATGTGTTTTCAAAAAGTGTAAAGACCAGGGATTAAACCCTGGTCTCCACACCCACGACCACAACACCAACACCTTTAACCAGTTGCCCTTGGGACTTGTCCTCGTTATACTTTGCAAAATCAAATATTTAACAACCCTTTGGCAGTTTTAGCATTATAGCATATTCACCTTTTTAACTGCTTATTTCAAAAAGCAGTAGCACCTTCTTTTATTTTTCTTAAATCCAGCATAACTCAAAGAATTTTCTATAATTTTCTTAGATTTTTCTGAAAATGTTTAGTATTTTTTATAATTAAATTAGTTTAATTTAGTATTTAATTCATAATAAATAATTAAAAGTCAAAAAAATACCCGACTTTTTTCTAAAATTATTTTTAGTCGTTTAGGACGTATGAAAATTAGTTTTGCACCTGTAGGCCTTAAATTGCAATATTTGCACTTTTAAAGCACGGGATTAGCCCCGGTTTTCGCGTTTTTTAGTTTTATTGCCTTTGGACTTAATTTAGCATCGTTTTAGTGTTTCTTATATTTAGTAGTTGTTAAATTAGTTATTTAGTTTGTTTACGTGCTTTATTTATATTCCCGTGCTTTAATTTTTAGATAACGTAATAAAAAACGTATGATAACATCAAATAGTCTTGAATATTAAGTGTCAATTTCCCCCGATAATGCTCGTTATTTATATCCTTTAAATGGATTTACGCTTGTTTTCCATTGTTTTCCGCTTTCAGGTAAATTACGAGCATTGGAGCTAAAGAGACGCGGAAATGGAAACATTACTAAAGATTTATCACAGTATGCCTATTTTGAAGAAGTTACGGCGTAACTCCTCTCTCACATTACGCCGGAACTATTGCGTGACCCAGAATACCAACTTATCAAGAGGTTACGGCGTAACTCTTCCCAAAGGTTACGACGTAACTCCATTAGGTCAAAAGATGTTCCACGCCCGATACTTACGCCGTAACTACTGCATCACTTACAACGTAACCGAGTTTATTGAAGACTACGGCGTAACCACTAATAAGGTTACGCCGTAACTAGCAGATCTAGTGCATTTACGAAGAAATAGTAGGTTACGGTGTAACTCCTATATTGGTTACGCCGTAACCCAGACCTGGCCTATAAATACCCCACGAATTCCAGCATTTCTAATCATCCCATTCCATACACAACACTCTGAGAACGTGGGAAAAAGCTCAAGGCAGGTCTAGGGGAGCATACGAAGCTGTTTCCAAGGGAGAGGTCACTCCTTTACGATAAGCTTTAGCATTTTATATTTCTTTACTTTCAATTCATGTATTTCGTACCTTTGAATATTGAATTGATTTGCATGATTAATATGAGCGGCTAAGCACCCTTTGGTGCTAGCCTAGTTATGATTCCTTAATTGTTTTGTCTGCGTTTACCTTTACTTCCGTACAATTATTTCTAAGTGTATGCATGCATAGTTCATTGGTAGTCACCCTTGGTTCGGTAGTTTTGAATGGCGGTAGAGGCCAATTGCCTAGGAGATATGACCAACTGACCCTAGGTGAGCGGACTGAGACGGGAAGGGTAAGATATGACCAACTGACGACCCTTTCTACTTGTGCGATTTGACCAACTGATCACCTATCGTTTGGATGAACTTAAGAATTGGGGGGTGTAGTGTCTAAGTTTCTAACGGCCGGGCACTCACTATTTTGAATCTAGCATGTAGCGGTACTTAATGACTTGGCTTAGGGGACCAGGAACAACAGGACTTATGACGGTGCGCCTGATTTCTCCTGTGGTGGCATTTTTGCTGATAGGTTAGGGCGAATTGACCAAATGTTTTCCTCTCGAATTTGACCCCACCTGAAGTAATTGGAAGTAGGTAGACGTAGACATAACTAGCTAGGAGGATTGACTAGGTTAGCACCACTATTCCTCTATTGATTTCCCTTTACCCATTTATCTGCTTTTATTTTATTCTGCATTAGTAGTTTAATTAATTAAATCCCTATCGAAACCATTATTATTCTGTGATAATTAGACTTAGTGATAAACCAACACACATAGCTCTTGGGACGACCTCGGCTTTACCATTTACTACACTACACGCGACCGGGTATAGTACACTGCCCGTTAGTGCACTAGGGTTATAAATATTAAGACCTGGTCAGTAAAACCTGCATCAAGCTTTTGGCGCCGCTGCCGGGGAGTTATATTAGGATTGATATTAAGTCTTTCATTTCGTTTTTAAACTTTTCTCACGATCATATTTCAAGTTTTCAGGTACCATGGAAGTTGTTAACATCGATGACCTCACTCTTGAGGAATACTTGGCGTTGACAAGAGCGGAACAAGGGCCGGGTCTCGTAAGACCGGCAATCGGAGCGGATATTCATTTTGAAATTAAAGACCAATTTATGAGGGAGCTTCGCGCTAACCCTTTTTCAGGAAACAAGGACGAAGACGCATATGAGCACGTTGAAAATGTCCTATACATCGCTAGCCTTTTCAACATTCCTGGCGTGTCTCATGATGCTGTTATGCTTAGGGTATTCCCAATGACTCTTCCTGGAGCAGCCAGAAGATGGATCGAAAGATTGCCCGCCGGTTCAGTTAATACTTGGGCGCTACTAAAGAAACACTTTATCCAAAGATATTGCCCGCCATCGAAGATTTCTAACCTGCTTTTGGAGATCCATAATTTCAAACAAGAAGACAACGAAACTCTGTATCAAGCTTGGGACAGATACAACGATCTTCTTTATAAGTGTCCTACCAATGATCTGAATAACCAGCAGAAGGTCAATTTTTTCTACAAAGGAATAAACGTAACTACAAGGCAAATGCTGGACTATCAAGGACCTATCCCAAACATGACTCCTACCACTGCAATTGAAGCCATTCAAAAAATGACTGACCATTCTCAAAAATGGCACGACGGTGGGAGTAAAAGAAACTAAGGAGGAAGTTTTGACGGAATTGCAGCAATAGCTAGTAAAATTGAAAATCTCAGTCGAGATATGCTGAAAGTCAGAGAAACCATTCATGCCATCCAAGTAGGTTGTGAAATCTGTGGAGGAGGACATCTTACGAAAAATTGTCCTCTTGTGGACGAAGAGAATATTGAAGAAGCTAAGTATGAAGAAAATCGACCATTTTACGGAGATAATTGAAATAGTAATGGTTATCGTGGAAATTACAACCGTGGGCCTTATGGAGAAAGAAAGCCCAGTCTTGAAGAAACAATTAATAAGTTCCTGGAAAATTCAGCCCAAAGCCAAAAGGAGCAAGATGAGTGGTTGAAGGAATTCCTGGAAAACACTGACAAAAACCTTTCCAAGCACGACTCAACTCTGAAAAACCTAGAATCCATGGTGATGAAGCTCAGTGAAAAAGTAAGAAGGAATAACGATAAACCTGAAGGATCTAAACCAGCCATGGAATGTAAGGTGATTTTTTCTGACGATAACTCGAAGGTTCAGGTCAATAATACGGATTTAGGGGATGATTTCGTCGACAGATCTGAGTTATGCCGTAACATGCCAAATGAGTTACGACGTAACTATGTGTTTGACAGCGACAACGGGGTTGTGAAGTATACTGAGGAAATCCACTCTAACGAATTACGCCGTAACCAAGAATCTCGGTTACGGCGTAACTGGGATACATGGGCAGACAACTTTCTTGATATAGGTGAATCAGAGACTCAAAAAACTGGTGAATGGTCCCACGATATTAACCTATTTCCTTTATCACCATCCAAAAAAAGATATCACTAGTGCAAGGCCATACCAGTAACTAAGGGGGACTCGTTTGACCTATGGGCTTCATGTGATCCTAGAAACGAAACTTGTGATGGAGGTACTGACAAAGAGAGAATCAAGAACAACAAGTTTTTATGGACTGCTTACACTGATGATGTAAGACTCGAAAAACTCTCCCTTGAAGATGAAGAAGAGCCACTTATAACTCACTGGTGTGCTCCTGTCATCATAACCGATGAGGAGACCACAAGAGCATGGCCTACATGCAGCCCCTTCCACGAGTATTGCAATGGCAGAGACAATGAAAGAAAGGAAGAATGGACATGCCCTCATGAGCGTGAAAGACATTGTATAAAATTCGGTGACTTAGTCTTTAAATATTGGTACGTAATTCAATTTGGGGATGCCAAGATCGATCCAAATCTTCTTAAGAAGCTAAAAATTGATTACGAAGAGCACATTCAGAAAAAGGAAGAGGCTAATGATGATATAAACTGCACGGATAAGCATTTAAGTGAAACTGACAACAAGGAATTACGCAGTCACTGGTGTGAAAGAGTAAAATCTCCTGGGAAAATTTTCTGGGCGTCATGCAACCCATATGATGACATGTGTAACGGGGGAAGCAGCTCTGGAAGAATAGGAAAAGATTAATTCTTTTGGTCCTTGACCAATGATGAGGAGAGAACGAGTTTGCCTTGGCTGGACAACCTAGAATTCGATAGTTGGGTGAAAATTAAGTATGGACATGTGGACACATTAACCAAGGAAAAGATTTGGAAGGAATACATGGATCGAGAAAACTCAAATGACAAAAGTCTCAACAACACGAGTAAAATAACAGTTTACAATGACAAAGAGTTGGTTTGTAATGATAAAGAAGAATGCAAGCGCGTTCTAGTGGAGAATCTGCTCAATGAAGAATGGTTCAAGGACACAGCTTCTGATGACGATGATATTGAAGGGATCCTAGATGACCTTGAATTGCAAGGAAATGAGGAGTTCACTGATCCCGATGACGAAGCTTACGAACAAAGGATGAGCAAACTCCTGGGGATTCCCTACAAAAGACCACCTCCAATTATTGTCGAAAAATATGAATTTACTCGCTACCACCTGGGACCGGAAGAGAAATTTTGTAAAGTCCGAAAAATCGAAACCATTGAATACCTCCGAACTGCCTCGAATGTTGCATGGATGAGACATAATTTGATGAATGATATTGAAGAAGTGGGGCAAGCCCAAAGGCCCCCATAGAAGCCCGCGGCTCTGAGTCTAACTTAAAGACTCGTTAATAAAGAAAAGTGCTCTTTCGGGAGACAACCCGAATTATCCATTTCTTTTGTTTTTATTTCCTTTCTGTTGGGTTTTGTGTTTTCTAACCATTTTTGCAGGAAACGAGGAAGTAATTACTGCTGCAAGTTGTCGATCTGAACAGAGTTACGGCGTAACTCATCTTGGTGATTAAGCCGTAACCAACATTTTAGCAGCAGAATCCTTGACGCATTACCAATTACGGCGTAATACCATCTCTGTGGTTACGCCGTAACTACTCGCTTGACAACTCATACCAGGTTTTTCCAGTTACGGCGTAACTCTCTCATTGTAGTTACGACGTAACTTTCCTCTGCTTTAATTCTTTCATTTTAGGACACAGTAACCTTGTATTAGTTTTTAAATGAACTTTGTGGGTGTGTTCCCTGTAAACCCTCACGAGACTTCACTCGTCCACTTAGGACACCAAGTGGTTTAAAAGGCTTGTTGCATTCGCTAAATGCAACCGTGATTCCTACGAAAGTGAGTTAGGATTGTTTTTCATTTTTTTTTCTTTTTAGAATTATGCTTGTCGTTATTGTGATTTCAGGGATTAAAATTTGTTCATGATGCTTAAACGAAGGCACGGTTCTTTTTCGTGGGCCTTCTTCTTTTTGGAGCAAATTTCAGGGAAGTTCTCACTCTAATTCTACCTTTCTCTTCACCTTTATTTTAATGCCTAGTACAAAAGGGACTTTGTACAATTCAAGTGGGGGGACGGGAGTAGAATTATCTCTTGAACTTTATTTCTCCCTCATTTTTCTAGTTTATTTTGAAAAATTATGCCATTTTTAAAATTTTGACATGTTTTTCCGAACCTAACTAGATTAGACCTTAGCCGAGCACATACAACCCTTGACATTACATGGTGAGATTAGCCTTATCCGTTTCCAATATTTTACCCCAAATCCACCAAATTATGAGTGTGCCGGTAGCTTGTAAACTTTAAAACTTGGCCTTTGCATCATTTCGAGACCATAGACGAGGTATGTTGAGTTAGCTCGATGTATTTGGACTTTTCAGTTTTAGAAGGCAATATTTTAGGATTATCACCGAAACAGCCTACCATTGTGAGTGTATTGATTAGTCACCTCGACTTTTCGACCCCCACGTGAAACCATTTTGTTGCACTTACCTTTAGTGCAAGATACCCCTAGATACACCCTTCTGAGCCATTCCTTTCATTTTGTCAACCCAATATATTGTTTCGTTACACCTATACATCTTAGCCTACCCTGTAGTCTTTATTTATGATTGGGAAGTCGTCATTTGCCTAAGTTCAAGGTTCGAGTGGAAAGGTTTGGAAATCACGCTTTCATCGACAACATTTATGAAGATCATTGAAGACCCCCCGTATTCCCATTGTTCATCTCAAGTGGGGGGATGTTATGTTATTATGTTTAGTTGAAAAAAAAATGATGATTCGAAAAGAAAAAAAAAGGTTGATTGAGTTATGATATTGTAAAGTGCGATGTTATAAGCACTATAGTATGAGCTTTATTGATTAGTATCGAGGAGGCCACCTCGGTCACATTTGAAGATTGGAGTTGGTAGTTATGCCAACAGAAGAAGAAAAGGTAGTGAGCTCATCACGACGTCCTCTAATGACACATCTACCTTGCATTTCATGATCCGATTTCTAGACTTCTAAGCTTGAAATTTGGGCAGACGGTAAGTGGTGATGACTTGGTTATAGATTTAGACTACCTGCTTGTTTTCATTTTACACCAATTATATATCCCATGTCTTATCCTACCCTTTAGTCATGAAGCGTGTCTAGGTGATGCAGCGAGCAATCTTTGGTGTCTTGGCCATGGATTTGGTCATGTATCATTGATTTTGTCCACTTCGCCGTGACATGTTAGTAATGACGAGTCACCCCTTAACCTTTGTCGTGTCTACCCATATTGCCTTCGAGAATTGTTTAGCCCTTAACTCTAGTGGTGTAGATTTGTGTAACCACCAAGCTTATGATAGAATACATGCTATGACTGTGCAATTGAGTGATCACCCCGAAATTGACACTTAGAATAGTTGAGAGATTTGAGTGTTTGTTCCCTTTTCGTAAGGTGTTCGGCTTTGTTTTATTCTAGCATAACTCATATTTTCTAGGTTTTGGAAGATATCTTTTTAGGAATCTATCTAACAAGGTCTACTTGAGGGCAAGTAGAGTTTAAGTGAGGGGGATATTTGATAACATCAAATAGTCCTGAATATTAAGTGTCAATTTCCCCTGATAATGCTCGTTATTTATATCATTTATATGGATTTACCCTTGTTTTTCATTGTTTTCCACTTTCAGGTAAATTACGAGCATTGGAGCTAAAGAGACGCGGAAATGGAAACATTACTAAAGATTTATCACAGTATGCCTATTTTGAAGAAGTTAAGGCGTAGCTCCTCTCTCACATTACGCCGTAACTATTGCGTGACCCAGAATAACAACTTATCAAGAGGTTACGGCATAACTCTTCCTAAAGGTTACGACGTAACTCCATTAGGTCAAAAGAGGTTCCACGCCGCTGATACTTACGCCGTAACTACTGCATCACTTACGACGTAACCGAGTTTATTGAAGACTACGGCGTAACCACTAATAAGTTTTCGCCGTAACTAGCAGATCTAGTGCATTTACGAAGAAATAGAAGGTTACGGCATAACTCCTATATTGGTTACGCCATAACCCAGACCTGGCCTATAAATACCCCACGAATTCCAGCATTTCTAATCATCCCATTCCACACACAACACTCTGAAAACGTGGGAAAAAGCTCAAGGCAGGTCTAGGGGAGCATACGGAGCTGTTTCCAAGGGAGAAGTCACTCCATTACGATAAGCTTTAGCATTTTATATTTCTTTTACTTTCAATTCATGTATTTCGTACCTTTGAATATTGAATTGATTTTCATGATTAATATGAGCGGCTAAGCACCCTTTGGTGCTAGCCTAGTTATGATTCCTTAATTGTTTTGTCTGCCTTTACCTTTACTTCCGTACAATTATTTCTAAGTGTATGCATGCATAGTTCATTGGTAGTCACCTTTGGTTCGGTAGTTTTGAATGGCGGTAGAGGCCAATTGGCTAGGAGATATGACCAAATGACCCTAAGTGAGCGGACTGAGACGGGAAGGGTAAGATATGACCAACTGACGACCCTTTCTACTTGTGCGATTTGACCAACTGATCACCTATCGTTTGGATGAACTTAAGAATTGGGGGTGTAGTGTCTAAGTTCCTAACAGCTGGGCACTCACTATTTTGAATCTAGCATGTAGCGGCACTTAATGACTTGGCTTAGGGGACCAGGAACAATAGGACTTATGACGGTGCGCCTGATTTCTCCTGTGGTGGCATCTTTGCTGATAGGTTAGGGCGAATTGACCAAATGTTGTCCTCTCGAATTTGACCCCACCTGAATTAATTGGAAGTAGGTAGACGTAGACATAACTAGCTAGGAGGATTGAGTAGGTTAGCACCACTATTCCTCTATTGATTTTCCTTTACCCATTTATCTGTTTTTATTTTATTCTGCATTAGTAGTTTAATTAATTAAATCCCTATCGAAACAATTATTATTCTGTGACAATTAGACTTAGTAATAATCCAACACACATAGCTCTTGGGACGACCTCAGCTTTACCATTTACTACACTACACGCGACCGGGTACTAATAACGCTACACGCGTCGTTCGGGGTCAAAGGAACTTCCTTTTCGTCGAGCAAGTTTTTCAACACCCTAGGCAGTGAACCTAATCGTTGTAGTGTAGTAATTAGGGTAAGTCACGGGTATTAATATCGTTCTCTAGGGGAATAGGAATGCTAGTACGAAGTTACTACGCTAAGGTTGGGGTTGAGGAAGATTATTTATTATCTTTTTTATGTTTTTTAGGAAATTGAAATGTATGAATCTCGGGGTTTGGATTTGGGGGTTGGTATTGCTACCGATTACTCTACTTATCTAATTATCTAGTCTAAGGTGTATGTAGTCTATGTCTAATTATTGTGTGCTCGTATGATAGTTTAAAGATGTGTTTACTTAGGTTTTACTACTCCTTAATTATCTCCTATTGGTGGTTGAATTGTCACGTCCTTATTCTTAGTTGCGTTGTGTGTCTAAAGTCGTAGGGTATGCGTATGTTCCCTAACTCTTTGAACTTACCAAATGGTCTCGTCTACAAAACCCACTAGGGATAATAAACTCTTACTCTAAGGCACTCTTTGGATGGTTTAGCTTACAACTACTCAAGGAGCTATATTCTAAGGTTCACAAAGATTTAATCAAGCATTAAGTACACAACGAATGACCTATCACATTGCTAGATCATTAATCAACTAAGATAAGACACAACCAATCAATATTCAATAATTAAGTTTCATATTCCCTAAGCAAACACACAAGTAAATTAGCCGGACATGGAGAACATGCAAGCATACACATAAATAATCAAAGACATAATTGAATTAATGAAGTAAAACACTTATCTTGGTGTAAGATAGGGTTTGGAACCCTAAAATACTGTACAAGACAGCCTTGGTTCGGTTTAGGTTTTTACTCCAAAAGACTACACACTAAAACTGAAAAATTCGGATTCTATATATAAGATTACACATGCGACGGCGTCACCTTATGTTTTGTGACGTCGTCGTGTCGCTGTCATTAGGGTTTCGTCTTGGCCACGTTAGACTTGCGACGGCGTCACCTTATGCTTGTGACGCCGTCCTCCTCAGCTTCTGACGCCGTCTGGATTGCATCTACGCCATTTGAGTTGCGACGGCCTCCTCTTTTATAACTTGACGTCGTCATTTGAAAATAGGAGTTTTGGCTTCTGTCCCGTCACAAAATCCTCCGACGGCGTCGCAGATAAGCAGTGACGCCGTCACCTTGTATTTTCAGCAGCTGGAGTGTCTCGATTCTTGACTTTGGCCATTTTCTTCGTATATCCGCGCCTTTTCGTCCAAATAAGTGCCATTACAGCAATTTGCCTTCACGAGACCTAAAAAGTGAAAATGAACGATATTAAGTAATAACGGATACAAAAGTGATCAAATAAGGGCTTAAACGACCCCTCAAAAAGGTACCTTTTAAAACCTTATCAAATATCCCTACACTTGGTATTTGCTTATCCTCAAGCAAATGTGCTTTTAGCCAATTAATTTATAAGTTAGGGGTCATGAAGCATTAGTTTAAAACAGTCCACAACACATATAAGCCCCGCAAAAGTCATAACAAGCACGGAAATTACATACTAGCACCTCACATGGGGTGTTTGGATACTCACATCTCTCTCGGGTGTATATGAAATATAACAAGTTGGAAATGGAAGATAAACACTCATTAACCGATCCTAGTACATAGATTACCATAGGCTTGAAAATAGATCAAACCTCCATCGCTTTGGCGTAAGCACCTAGAAAAGACTATCAAAGAGGTCTTTAAAGGGTTGTAACTTTAGGCTTACGGTAGGGAAACAAAGGGTTTGGTGGGATAGGCTTTTTAGTGGTAGCAAGTCAAAAATCTCTATGTTAAATGCATACGAAGAATGGCGTTGCTAAGCCAAGACTCGACACTCTAGACTTTAGCTAACTGAAACAAACAAACATAAATTTAAGGGATAGATGTAGGATGGTAGCCCGTATGTTTTTTTTTTTTTTTTTTTTTCACTTTATTTTTTTTTTCTCTTTTTCTCTTTTTTTTCGATTTTTTTTCATACACTTTTACTCTACCATTCTCTACGGTAACATCAAAATTATAGGGATTTATAGGCACATCCCTACACTTGAGTTTTTATTACTCTAACACTGATTTGACCCGAATTGAAAAGATCAAAACACTTGGGGTACATTATTACGCAAACAAAGGGAATTTGAATTTAACGTTCCCTTCCCGTCATTTCATAAACTTTAACTTTTCCCATGAATCCCAATCGTCCCAAAACTGTATACAAATGATATGACTCGACTTAGCAACTCATGCAAGCAACCAGATAATTGAACTAAGGGTTTAGGGTGATAACAATAATGCACTAAAAGTGAGTGCATAAAGGGTAGGCTAAGGCAATTTGGGTGTATATTTGGGGGTGGGGTGTAAACAATGCTCTTCATTGATATTTCGGAAAAAAAACCCGAAACATCACGAGAACCGCGAAAATGATAGGCTCTGAGGGGTTAGCTAGGGGTATCGTGTACTAAAGATGAGTACAACGCAAAGGGTGTGGGGGAATTACTCAACCGATGTGGAAGAAGTAATTATATTACGGGTATCAAACAAGGGTTATCCTAATGCCTCTTATCATTTAGTTATTCCTAACTACACAAGTGTAGTCTTACTAGCGATCTCGGAATGCATCACAAAACAAGTTCTAGAATCTAATATACTACCGGTTCACACTCTAAGCATTAAAGATGAATGCTTTTAATTCCTACTAATCTAAGGGCGATCCTCACATTTTGGGTGAAATTTAGGTGGTAAAGGGTTTTTTGTGCTAGTCATATAACTTCCTATCCATGAGACGCTTTTGTTAAGACTAATGGCCCACTCCTATATGTCATGAAAAATTAAAAATTTGGTGCCAAAATTACCCTAACCGACATTTTCTCATGGTTTATTACACAAATACACTTGGACAAAGCAAATATTCAAGGATAAGCATAGTTTCAAAGTTCCCGTTTTATTTTCCCTCCCTACACTTAAACTGAACATTGTCCCCAATGTTTCCTGAAAGTATCAAAGTTATGATAATGGAAGGTAATTAAAAACGAAAGAAACTAGTACTCCCCTGATTAGCTCGGTAGGATCCGTGTAAAGTAGTGGTTAAATCCTTTCCAAGAAGAGTTTATACGTGAAAAGCTCATTCCAATCTTATGTAACTTCTTCTTGATAAATTAAACCTGCACACTTGAAGAAAACAAACGAAACCTTCGCGTAAAATCGGCGGTAATAATATATATAAGACTCGATTTAAACTAGGATATAATGCTTGTGGAATGGATGTTTACAGAATTTTTGGAAAATTAAGACCTGGAAAATTTCAAAAATTTATAAGTAGCTCAGAAAACGAGAAAAAAAGTAATCGATGTTTTACTCATTCCTACGCCGTCAGGTTGCGATCCTGACGCCGTCAGGTTATCCTGACAAAAACTGGTCTGCGATTTTCTGGAAAAATTTCTGCAAAACATCCATTATGACTCGATACAAGCATTTAACTCGAACAAACACACATATATATCTTTTAGTTAATTGTTATTCTCATGTTTACGTTTCTTTTGAAAACGTGTGTAATCCTCCCTACACTTATCCCTTATGTAAAATACCTTTATATGCAATTAAGACGAGGTTAAAAACAAAATAAAGCATTTTTACAAATTTAAACATGTGAATAAACAATCAATAAAGGACATATGACACTAACAAGCAAACAATTAAGCATGGGATGCCTCCCACGAAGCGCTTTTCTTTATTTAAGAGTCTTGTAGCTAGACTCGTAGTCGTGCTCTCACGTTTTCCTCCTCTTAGAAGCCCATTCAATTATCTTAACTCTGTTCTCATCACGAATATATTCAGGGCCCAATTCTAGACAGGCGGTATAGGGAACCTTGTCCTTCCAATCAACTTCAAATGCCGGAATGCTATCTACATCTAACTCATCAATGTCCTCAAACCTCTTATTTTTGCAGGGCATTATATATTTAACACATTCGGTCTCATTCGAGAAATTGACTATTCCTTCCTCTTGATCATAAACCATCTTAGATTCCTCAATAAATGGTCTCCCAAGTATCACATCTCCTAAGACTCCATCAATAATGCCTTTCACATTTTCTAGGATCATGAAATCATACCTATATGTGAAGTTCCCTACGAAGACATGCAATCCCTTAACTCTCCCAACATAGTTACTCACTTTCCTAGGGTAAAAGGGGTCCCTCATAGGTCCTAAATTTTCTCTCATGATCCAATTGTAGTAGAGCCTAGTGTCACAATTCTCAATTTCCGGTCATTTCTCACATTTACTATTTCATCGTTTATCGTAAACTAGGTTTACAAGTATTAAATTCGCGTAACCTTAGGGGTTTAGTTGCGAATTCATGAACAATCATCAAGGACATTTCATATAGACTAGGTTTAGTCTACATTTTATTAGCATCATTGTCATCATATTAGTTCATGCATGATTTTGCATTTTTCATTAAACGCGTCATTTTTATATTAAATAAACGTTATCGCGTAATTAATTATTTTGAACATTTGATCTGACACTTCCAAAAATTATTCCGATATATTTTTGTATACTCATATTAAGATTATAAAAATATTATTATAAGTTTACCCGGTGTTTTAAATTTATTTTGTATATAAATTGTTATATTTATATAATTACGACGGTTTTCTTAAATATTACACGATAATTATCATTTCACTCAAATTTTGCAAGAAATGTATTTTTATAATTTTTATGACTTCAATATGTTTTATTTTGACCCGTTAAAATTTATTTTTAGTTAACGCTATCTTACAAGCTTAAATATATATTTAATTACTCAACTATACTTACAATATACACTTAATCTACATCTAAATACTTAAAAAAAAACGTATTCCCTAGCAACTAAAACACCCTTGTCGACAACAAGGGTGACTCACACTCTAAAATTGATAAATATCCTATACATATAATGTATTATACTTGCAAACACTACACATACACATTCATATCTCAAGTGCAAAAGCAAAAACCATTTTCTTTCCTCTCTTCACCATAGAACCGGCCACCATTGATAAACAACAAGAAAAATCTTTCAAGCTTCCAAGTAGTGTCCAAGTTATCGGGTGTGTTTTGATTAGTAGATTGTGGGTTTAGTTCGTGTTCGGTGCTCATCTTACTCTCATCACATCCAAACATCACCATCTTTATCATACACTTTTGTAAGCATAAAACTTCATCTTTTACCTTTTCATATATATTTTTCATACATTTTTATGAAGTCCATATGATCATATTTGCCTAAGTTGTAGTTTTTTTACATGTTTCCCAAAAATTATCACCCATATGTACTCCATAAATGTTTATAACAGATATGTGCTAATTAGAAGTTTATAAAAATGAGAGGAATGAAAAATGGATCTTCAAAGTGAGTTTTCATCTTTTGACATTAAAGGTTTTATGTAGTTTATGTTAATTAGTAAGTTGTAAACACTAGTTTTAACCCCAAAAATGGTCTTTTTATCTTATATGGTTCGACTAGTATTTCATTTTTAGTAGGATTGAGTAGTGTAGTTCAAGGGATTTTTGTGGTGTAGTTTGTGGTTAAGCAAGTAGATAAAAATGGTAAAGTTTAAAATGAGTGGGAAGCCGAAAATTATAATTTTTCCAAAAAGCTTAGTTATTTTTACAGGTTTTATTAAAGTTTTAGAAAATAGATTTTTAGTTATAAACGTGGCCTTTTGAACGGACTAAAACGGAGTTATAACGAAAAAGATACGTAGCTTTCAATTTTTGCGGGCAAAAGTTACTATTCCAGAAAATTAGCGCGCTGATCCGATTTTCAACTGACCAAGCAGTGACCTTAAACTTTCTGTGAAATCTCCAAAGTTTAAAAATATATTAGTACACTTAATTACCTTCGCGTGGATATAAAGAACTTGAAAAACGGACTTAAAGCGAGTGAGTTATGGTTAACCGAACTTTGAGTCGAAAACGTGCTGAAAACACTATTCACAGCATTAGTATGCTGTCAGGATTTTTAATCAAGGTTTTGAGGGCCTAAACGGACGTTTCGGGGGAAACGGACCTTAAAACGAGTTAGTTTTCCTATGTATATATTACGTCAAGTCCAATGTAAACCGATTTTACAATTACTGAAACCGTTACATAGTTTTAACTATATTTTCACCATTAGCTCAAAAGTAATTATTTTTGACATGGAACCATCACACATTCAAGTAACAATATTTTTATATAACTAGTTTTCAAGTTACATATTGGGTGATACGTTTTCAAATCATGCATTGCGACAACATATCATAACTCAAGTCATGACATTCATTTTAGGTCGCGGATAGTCTCCGAGCCTCATTTTAATGCACTTCATTTTGTTAGCATATCAATCATACCAGGTGAGTTCATACCCGCTTTTACTCGTTTAAATTCTTACAAACTCTTTGGGGGAGATCCATGCTTAAATACTTGTTTTTACTCTTGCGAATACTCAAACCATTTATACAATTGTGTTACACTATACTTCTTATACTCTTTGGACATTATGTGTGGTTTATTGCGATGTGTGCCTTAATGTGCTAAACTTGTTTTCAATTATGCTTCAACATACATACTTTAGCGTAAATAAGTTAACTCTGCGGAGCCGGCGGAGAGGTATTGATAGTACTATCGGTACGACGTCCCCACCCTTGTGTCCCTGATGACTTGACATGGGGTGAATATAATCCGTTATTCAATGAGACACAACAAACAATGTAGACTTGTCAAGAGGTTCAGTTGGTTGTGATTCTTTGCATTAAGTACTTGTATATATCGTATGCACATATGTCCTACTTACAAACAAGATTGACAATTCTATTTTAGGCAATGGGCTGTGAACACATAGGTTCGAGTATTGTTGGCGTGAACTTCGGGCTGAATGGATTTACAATGCCTTTCTGATCATCAACATTCTTTAAAGACTTTTTCAAATCATTTTCAACAAACTTATGAACTCACCAACCTTTGTGTTGACACTTTTTAACATGTTTATCTCAATTAGTAAAGCGATAGCATTTCATGGAGCTTTTGGGTCACATGGCATACATTGGAGTCTTGTGTTTTTATCAATTACCATTCGACATGTTTTGTAACCCTTTATGTATTATCAAACTTTGGGATCTCATGTTTTGTAAACTTTAACTTTATTTAATCGAATGGTAAACTTTTCAAAACGTCTCATTTTAGAGGTCGTTTTCTGTATCCATGCTTTGTGCTATGACATCATACCCCAAAGACACTATCGTTCCGCTGCGATATTTTGGGGGTGTGACACCTAGACATTATGTTCATTGGTGATTTATAATCTATGTAAGTGTGATCCCTATATAAGTAACCAATCATGCACGGTATTTTGATATTTTTAGGGTCACCAATTTTTATGCATGGTTCGAAAGGCGGTCGCGGGAAGTTAACTACATTATAGTGATAAGCAGTTTCCTTTCCATTAGGGTATGAATCGAAACACTCCCTAAGCTCCTCTTCCTCCTTACTTCCATCCATAATTTCCAAAACCTTATAATCACCTTCCACAATTTCATCTTCCGAATCACTTGAGGTGGAATCACTATCTAAGGTACTAGTGGATTCCCCAAGGGCTTTCTCAAGTGCACTTTCAATTATCCTATTTAGTTTCTTAAGTTCTCCAATTTCACTAACAATGCGAGCTAGGATTTGGTTGGCAAAAGTTGGATCGAGTGGTGGGTATTTGTTTGATGGTGAGTTGTTGCTTGGAGGTTTATCACCTTCCATGATAAAAAGTGATGGGATTACGAACAAAGGTCACGAAGAAGGGGGATAGACTATGAGAAAGCTAAAAATGAGAAAAATTTACTTGATAGGAATCAAGTAAAGAAACCAAAACGAGGTGGACTCCTAACTAGCTATTCTATTCCGGCATGGCCAAAAACTTGATACGCTACACGCGTCATCGTTGGGTCAAAGGAACTCCTTTTCGTCGAGCAAGTTTTTCAACACCCTAGGCAGTGAACCTAATCGTTGTAGTGTAGTAATTAGGGTAAGCCACGGGTATTAATATCGTTCTCTAGGGGAATAGGAATGCTAGTACGAAGTTACTACGCTAAGGTTGGGGTTGAGGAAGATTATTTTTTATCTTTTTTATGTTTTGTTAGGAAATTGAAAGGTACGAATCTCGGGGTTTGGATTTGGGGGTTAGTATTGCTACCGATTACTCTACTTATCTAATTATCTAATTTAGGGTGTATGTAGTCTATGTCTAATTATTGTGTGCTCGTATGATAGTTTAAAGATGTGTTTACTTAGGTTTTACTACTCCTTAATTATCTCCTATTGGTGGTTGAATTGTCACGTCCTTATTCTTAGTTGCGTTATGTGTCTAAAGTCGTCAGGGTATCGTATGTTCCTAACTCTTTGAACTTACCAAAGGGTCTACCGTCTACAAAACCCACTAGGGATAATAATAAACTCTACTCCTAAGGCACTCTTTGGATGGTTTAGCTTACAACTACTCAAGGAGCTATATTCTAAGGTTCACAAAGATTTAATCAAGCATTAAGTACACAACGAATGACGTATCGCATTGCTAGATCATTAATCAACTAAGATAAGAGACAACCAATCAATATTCAATAATTAAGTTTCATATTCCCTAAGCAAACACACAAGTAAATTAGCCGGACATGGAGAACATGCAAGCATACACACAAATAATCAAAGACATAATTGAATTAATGAAGTAAAACACTTATCTTGGTGTAAGATAGGGTTTGGAACCCTAAAATACTGTACAAGACTGCCTTGGTTCGGTTTAGGTTTTTACTCCAAAAGACTACACACTAAACTGAAAAAATGGATTCTATATATAAGATTACACATGCGCGGCGTCACCTTATGTTTTGTGGCGCCGTGTCGCCGTCATTAGGGTTTCATCTTGGCCACGTTAGACTTGCGACGGCGTCACCTTATGCTTGGGACGCCGTCCTCTTGACTTTTCGACGCCTGCGGATTGCATCTAGGCCGTCTGAGTTGCGACGCCCTCTCTTTTTATAACTTGACGTCGTCACGAAAATAGGAGTTTTGGCTTCTGTCCCAGTCACCAAATCCTCCGCGGCGTCGCGAGAGCGATGGCAAAACATGACGTCGTCACCTTGTATTTTCTACTGGAGTGTCTCGATTCTTGACTTTGGCCATTTTCTTCGTATATCGGCGCCTTTTCGTCCAAATAAGTGCCATTACAGCAATTTGCCTTCAAGAGACCTAAAAAGTGAAAAAGAGCGATATTAAGTAATAACGGATACAAAAGTGATCAAATAAGGGCTTAAACGACCCTCAAAAAGGTACCTTTTAAAACGTTATCAAATATCCCTACACTTGGTATTTGCTTGTCCTCAAGAAAATGTGCTTTTAGCCAATTAATTTATAAGTTAGGGTCATGAAGCATTGGTTTAAAACAGTCCACAACACATATAAGCCCCGCAAAAGTCATAACAAGCACGGCAATTACATACTAGCACCTCACATGGGGTGTTTGGATACTCACATCTCTCGGGTGTATATGAAATATAACAAGTTGGAAATGGAAGATAAACACTCATTAACCGGTCCTAGTACATAGATTACCATAGGCTTGAAAATAGATCAAACCTCCATCGCTTTGGCGTAAGCACCTAGAAAAGACTATCAAAGAGGTCTTTAAAGGGTTGTAACTTTAGGCTTACGGTAGGGAAACAAAGGGTTTGGTGGGATAGGCTTTTTAGTGGTGGCAAGTCAAAAATCTCTATGTTAAATGCATACGAAGAATGGCGTTGCTAAACCAAGACTCGACACTCTAGACTTTAGCTGACTGAAACAAACAAACATAAATTTAAAGGATAGATGTAGGATAGTAGCCCATATGTTTTTTTTTTTTTTTCACTCTATTTTTTTCTTTTTCTCTTTTTCTCTTTTTTTTTCGATTTTTTTTCATACACTTTTACTCTACCATCCTCTCGATAACATCAAAATGATAGGGATTTATAGGCACATCCCTACACTTGAGTTTTTATTATTCTAACACTGATTTGACCCGAATTGAAAAGATCAAAACACTTGGGGTACATTATACGCAAACAAAGGGAATTTGAATTTAACGTTCCCTTCCCGTCATTTCATAAACTTTAACTTTTCCCATGAATCCCAATCGTCCCAAAACTGTATACAAATGATATGACTCGACTTAGCAACTCATGCAAGCAACTGGATAATTGAACTAAGGGTTTAGGGTGATAACAATAATGCACTAAAAGTGAGTGCATAAAGGGTAGGCTAAGGCGATTTGGGTGTATATTTGGGGTGGGGTGTAAACAATGCTCTTCATTGATATTCCGGAAAAAACCGAAACATCACGAACCGAGCGAAAATGATAGGCTCGAGGGGTTAGCTAGGGTATCGTGTACTAAAGATGAGTACAACGCAAAGGGTGTGGGGAATTACTCAATCGATGTGGAAGAAGTAATTATATTACGGGTATCAAACAAGGGTTATCCTAATGCCTCTTATCATTTAGTTATTCCTAACTACACAAGTGTAGTCTTACTAGCGATCTCGGAATGCATCACAAAACAAGTTCTAGAATCTAATATACTACCGGTTCACACTCTAAGCATTAAAGATGAATGCTTTTAATTCCTACTAATCTAAGGGCGATCCTCACATTTTGGGTGGAATTTAGGTGGTAAAGGGTTTTTGTGCTAGTCATATAACTTCCTATCCATGAGACGCTTTTGTTAAGACTAATGACCCACTCCTATATGTCATGAAAAATTAAAAATTTGGTGCCAAAATTACCCTAACCGACATTTTCTCATGATTTATTACACAAATACACTTGGACAAAGCAAATATTCAAGGATAAGCATAGTTTCAAAGTTCCCGTTTTATTTTCCCTCCCTACACTTAAACTGAACATTGTCCCCAATGTTTCCTGAAAGTATCAAAGTTATGATAATGGAAGGTAATTAAAAACGAAAGAAACTAGTACTCCCCTGATTAGCTCGGTAGGATCCGTGTAAAGTAGTGGTTAAATCCTTTCCAAGAAGAGTTTATACGTGAAAAGCTCCTTCCAATCTTATGTAACTTCTTCTTGATAAATTAAACCTGCACACTTGAAAAAAACAAACGAAACCCGGCGTAAAATCGGCGGTAATAATATATATAAGACTCGATTTAAACTAGGATATAATGCTTTTGGAATGGATGTTTATAAATTTACGGAAAATTAAGACTGGAAAATTCCAAAATTTATAAGTAGCTTCGAAAACGAGAAAAGTAATCGATGTTTTTACTCCTTCTGACTACGCGTCATGTTGCGATCTCGACGCGTCAGTTATCCTCTCGACAAAAGCGGTCTGCGATTTTCGGAAAAAATTTCGGAAAATTTACATTCTTTAGAATCTGGTAAAATTTACGCAAAACATCCATTATGACTCGATACAAGCATTTGACTCGAACAAACACACATATATATCTTTTAGTTAATTGTTATTCTCATGTTCACGTTTCTTTTGAAAAGCGGTGTAATCCTCCCTACACTTATCCCTTGTAAAATACCTTTATATGCAATTAAGGCGAGGTTAAAAACAAAATAAAGCATTTTTACAAATTTAAACATGTGAATAAACAATCAATAAAGGACATATGACACTAACAAGCAAACAATTAAGCATGGGATGCCTCCCACGAAGCGCTTTTCTTTATTTTTGAGTCTTGTAGCTAGACTTCGTAGTAGTGCTCTACGTTTTCCTCCTCGAAGCCCATTCAATTATCTTAACTCTGTTCTCATCAGCGATATTCGGGCCCAATTCAATTTAGAGCGTATAGGGAACCTTGTCCTTCCAATCAACTTCAAATGCCGGAATGCTATCTACATCTAACTCATCAATGTCCTCAAACCTCTTATTTTTCTTGAGCATGCAATATATATTTAACACATTCGGTCTCATTCGAGAAATTGACTATTCCTTCCTCTTGATCATAAACCATCTTAGATTCCTCAATAAATGGTCTCCCAAGTATCACATCTCCTAAGAATCCATCAATAATGCCTTTCACATTTTCTAGGATCATGAAATCACACCTATATGTGAAGTTCCCTACGAAGAAATGCAATCCCTTAACTCTCCCAACATAGTTACTCACTTTCCTAGGGTAAAAGGGGTCCCTCATAGGTCCTAAATTTTCTCTCATGATCCAATTGTAGTAGAGCCTAGTGTCACAATTCTCAATTTCCGGTTATTTCTCACATTTACTATTTCATCGTTTATCGTAAACTAGGTTTACAAGTATTAAATTCGCGTAACCTTAGGGGTTTAGTTGCGAATTCATGAACAATCATCAAGGACATTTCATATAGACTAGGTTTAGTCTACATTTTATTAGCATCATTGTCATCATATTAGTTCATGCATGATTTTGCATTTTTCATTAAACGCGTCATTTTTATATTAAATAAACGTTATCGCGTAATTAATTATTTTGAACATTTGATCCGACACTTCCAAAAGTTATTCCGATATATTTTTGTATACTCATATTAAGATTATAAAAATATTATTATAAGTTTACCCGTGTTTTAAATTTATTTTGTATATAAATTGTTATATTTATATAATTACGACGGTTTTCTTAAATATTACACGATAATTATCATTTCACTCAAATTTTGCAAGAAATGTATTTTTATAATTTTTATGACTTCAATATGTTTTATTTTGATCCGTTAAAATTTATTTTTAGTTGCGCTATCTTACAAGCTTAAATATATATTTAATTACTCAACTATACTTACAATATACACTTAATCTACATCTAAATACTTAAAAAAAATGTATTCCCTAGCAAGCTAAAACACCCTGTCCATAAATAACAAGGGTTACTCACACTCTAAAATTGATAAATATCCTATACATATAATGTATTATACTTGCAAACACTACACATACATTCATATCTCAGTGCAAAAGCAAAACCATTTTCTTTCCTCTCTTCACCTTAGAATCTACCACCATTGATAAACAAAAGAAAAATCTTTCAAGCTTCCAAGTAGTGTCCAAGTTATATCGTGTGTTTTGATTAGTAGATTGTGGTTTAGTTAGGTGTTCGGTGCTCATCTTACTCTCATCACATCCAAACATCACCATCTTTATCATACACTTTTGTAAGCATAAAACTTCATCTTTTACCTTTTCATATATATTTTCATACATTTTTATGAAGTCCATATGATCATATTTGCCTAAGTTGTAGTTTTTTTACATGTTTCCCAAAAATTATCACCCATATGTACTCCATAAATGTTTATAACAGATATGTGCTAATTAGAAGTTTATAAAAATGAGAGGAATGAAAAATGGATCTTCAAAGTGAGTTTTCATCTTTTGACATTAAAGGTTTTATGTAGTTTATGTTAATTAATAAGTTGTAAACACTAGTTTTAACCCCAAAAATGGTCTTTTTTATCTTATATGGTTCGACTAGTATTTCATTTTTAGTAGGATTGGCGAAGTGTAGTTCAAAGGGATTTTTTGTGGTATAGTTTGTGGTTAAGCAAGTAGATAAAAATGGTAAAGTTTAAAATGGTGGGAAATGAAAATTATAATTTTTCCAAAAAGCTTAGTTATTTTTACAGGTTTTATTAAAGTTTTAGAAAATAGATTTTAGTTATAAAGCGTGGCCTTTTGAGCCGGACTAAAAGCGGAGTTATAACGAAAAAGATACGTAGCTTTCAATTTTTGCGGGCAAAAGTTACTATTCCAGAAAATGCGCGTGATCCGATTTTCAACTGACCAAGCAGTGACCTTAAACTTTCTGTGAAATCTCCAAAGTTTAAAAATATATTAGTACACTTAATTACCTTCGCGTGGAGATAAAGAACTTGAAAGCGGACTTAAAGCGAGTGAGTTATGGTTAACGAACTTTGAGTCAAAAGCGTCTGAAAACACTATTCATTAGTATGCTGTTATGGGATTTTAATCAAGGTTTTGAGGGCCTAAACGGACGTTCGGGAAGCGGACCTTAAAAGCGAAGTTAGTTTTCCTATGTATATATTATGTCAAGTCCGATGTAAACCGATTTTACAATTACTGAAACCGTTACATAGTTTTAACTATATTTTCACCATTAGCTCAAAAGTAATTATTTTTGACATGGAACCATCATACATTCAAGTAACAATATTTTTATATAACTAGTTTCAATAAGATATTGGGTGTCGTTTTCAAATCATGCATTCACGACAACATATCATAACTCAAGTCATAACATTCATTTAAGGTCGCGGATAGTTTAGAGCCTCATTTTAGATGCACTTCATTTTGTTAGCATATCAATCATACCAGGTGAGTTCATACCCGCTTTTACTCGTTTAAATTCTTACAAACTCTTTGGGGGAGATCCATGCTTAAATACTTGTTTTACTCTTCGAATACTCAAACCATTTATACAATTGTGTTACACTATACTTCTTATACTCTTTGGACATTGTGTGTGGTTTATTGCTATATGTGCCTTAATGTGCTAAACTTGTTTTCAATTATGCTTCAACATACATACTTTAGCAAGCTGGTTAACTCTGCAGCCGGCGGAGAGGTATTGATAGTACTATCGGTGCCGCCCCCACCCTTGTCCTGATGACTTGACACGGGGTGAATATAATCCTTTATTCAATGAGACACAACAAACAATGTAGACCTGTCAAGAGGTTCAGGTTAATTTCGTGATTCTTTGCATTAAGTACTTGTATACATCGTATGCACATATGTCCTACTTACAAACAAGATTGACAATTCTATATTTGGGCAATGGGTTGTGACAATGAACACATAGGTTGCGAGTTTTGTATGGTGGAACTCTAACGGGCTGAATGGATTTTACAATGCCTTTGTTGCATCAACATTCTTTAAAGACTTTTTCAAATCATTTTCAACAAACTTATGAACTCACCAACCTTTGTGTTGACACTTTTAGCATGTTTATCTCAGGTCGTAAGGCGATAGCATTTCATGGAGCTTTTGGGTCACATGGCATACATTGGAGTCTTGTGTTTTATCAATTACCATTCGACATGTTTTGTAACCCTTTATGTATTATCAAACTTTGGGATCTCATGTTTTGTAAACTTTAACTTTATTTAATCGAATGGTAAACTTTTCAAAACGTCTCATTTTAGAGGTCGTTTTATGTATCCATGCTTTGTGCTATGACATCATACCCCAATGACACTATCGTTCCACAGATATTTTGGGGTGTGATGCATGATTGGTATCGAGCCTTGGTTATAGAGAACTAGGTTGCATTTTAGTTCCTAGATTATAACCGCTTTCACGTCGATCCTTTCTTTTCCTATCGCCTTACACACTTTTCGTACGCATATGTTTTTTAGAAAAATTTCTAGACCTACCTCATTGGATAACATGGTTTCCTTGTACCGATAGGGGAGTCCCAAAATCTAGTAAAGTCATCAAAAATATGGAGCTCGAGTAATGGTTAGCACTTATCTAACTTGATCTCGTGTGATTCTTGTTTGATGAGGCCGCGATCGAGCTAAATAAGTGTTACTATATAGCTGTATAGATTTGAGGATTTTGCCCGAGGATGGGAGTTCTCTTGAGGATACTTTGGGAACTGCTGGCGACTAAACCTCATCGTGACTTTAGCACCTAAAGGAATTTCCTATACACCAAATGCGACTCTCCCTAGATACCTACCCTAAATTTCTCCTCCACCATTTAGAATCGGATGATAGAATGGCTACCTATTTCAGTAACATCAATGCGCGAGACATGTATGCTTGGTGGTATGTACGATGTGAAATGAGGCAATTATAATTATGGTGGCCAACATAATTATAAATCGTCATTAACCCACGTGGACATATGCACCACGATATACGTAGATCGGTGGGCACACCTTAGGAACCAATTTGTGGTGTGGTATTATGTTTGAGGACGTTAGGTATAGACATTGGGAACTCAACGGTCCTTTCTTTGTAGAGACCATGGCACCAAAGAGGGTAACACACGCACTAGGCTTGAGGGTCGGCGAAAGGTGGAATGGTGGCGTGGAGGTAGAGGGCGGTCGCGACATGGGTAACAATGACAACAACGCAGGCGGAAACCCCGATTTTGCCGCCATCATCGCCCAACAACTTCAAATCTTGCTTCCCACTATTGTCACACAAGTTGGAAACCATATGAATAACTTCGGAAACCACGGGAGCGGGAATGGCGACACCAACAATGTAGTTGGCGGTGGCAACAACAACAACAAAAACGCGGATGCACGTATAAGGAATTTTCAACATGCAAACCCGTGGAGTTTGATGGTATAGGAGGTGCTTTGGCGTATACTCGATGGGTAGTAGAAGCGAGTCGATGATCGACATCGGCCAATTGTCGCAGTACATCGAAGGGTGAAGTATCTTTGCTTGCTTGCTATCGGGAAGGCATTGACATGGTGGAACACACACTTCTAATGCTGGCGGAGAAGCGGCTATAGGTATGACATGGGGCGAATTTAAGGCGTTATTGAAGAGGAACCGCCTAGAATGAAATCAGAAAAGCTGGAACATGAACTTTATCATCACTCTATGATAGGAGAGCCGGTCACGCAGCCTACCTGGTCGATTTCATGAATTAGCCGACTAGTTCCTCATATGGTTACCCCTAAATCCAAGAGAATCGCGAGGTACATATATGGTCTTGTGCACGAAATCGGAAACGTGTGTGAAAACAATCGAGCCGTCTACAATACAAAGTGCAATCTGGCGGAACCACGGCAGCGAGATGGTTAGAAATGGTACTTTGAAGAAGCGGTGACAAGAGGAAGGAAGCGAGTGGGTCGAATTGTAGGCATGGGCGTGGTATGAGACAACAAAAGGGCAAGAGTTTTGGGGCAACCGGTATTGAACAAAGAGAGTATGCGGTACACATCCCAAATGTGCTAAATGTGCTTATCATCATCCGAAGACCAAGCCCGGCCACGTGTACAAATTGCAATCGATCGGCCATCTTAAGGAGCGAAAGTAAAACACGAGGTAACACCGGCTAATGTGGGTAACATGAGGAATAATCAAGGACTTGCTTTGAGTGCAGCCGAATCACTACCGGAATAATTGTCCTAGGTTGAATGGAACAGGGGACAACCACGGGGTAACCAACACCTAGCTTTAGCAATAGAAGGAAATAACCCAAACCGTGTACTCAATATCGGTCCACCCGAGCTCGAGCATTCTATTTAGGGACCGAGGCAGCCCATGATGCGTGCACGTTTTCCCTAGACCATTAAGTGATCCATTTGTATTAGTGGATTCAGTGAGCCTCATTAGATAAGAAACCTAGACGCGTAAGTTTTGGCATAAGCACTTGAACATACACCCTGATTTCGCGAAACCTAAGGGTAGACCTTTAAGTATCATCGATTGAATCACGAGGACGTGATTCCTCTAACCGGGGAAGAATGTCACAATTCTCAATTTCCGGTCATTTCTCACATTTAGTATTTCATCGTTTATAAGAACTAGGTTTACAAGTATTAAATTCGCGTAACCTTAGGGTTTAGTTGCTAATTCATGAACAATCATCAAGGACATTTCATATAGACTAGGTTTAGTCTACATTTCATTAGCATCATTGTCATCATATTAGTTCATGAATGATTTTGCATTTTCATTAAGCCGTCATTTTATATTAAATAAACGTTATCGCGTAATTAATTATTTTGAACATTTGATCTGACACTTCCAAAAATTATTCCGATATATTTTTGTATACTCATATTAAGATTATAAAAATAATATTATAAGTTTACCCGGTGTTTTAAATTTATTTTGTTTATAAATTGTTATATTATATATAATTACGTTTTCTTAAATATTACACGATAATTATCATTTCACTCAAATTTTGCAAGAAATGTATTTTTATAATTTTTATGACTTCAATATGTTTTATTTTGACCCGTTAAAATTTATTTTTAGTTAACGCTATCTTACAAGCTTAAATATATATTTAATTACTCAACTATACTTACAATATACACTTAATCTACATCTAAATACTTAAAAAAAAACGTATTCCCTAGCAACTAAAACACCCTTGTCGACAACAAGGGTGACTCACACTCTAAAATTGATAAATATCCTATACATATAATGTATTATACTTGCAAACACTACACATACACATTCATATCTCAAGTGCAAAAGCAAAACCATTTTCCCTCTCTTCACCATAGAACCGGCCACCATTGATAAACAACAAGAAAAATCTTTCAAGCTTCCAAGTAGTGTCCAAGTTATCGGGTGTGTTTTGATTAGTAGATTGTGGGTTTAGTTCGTGTCGGGTGCTCATCTTACTCTCATCACATCCAAACATCACCATCTTTATCAGCACTTTGTAAGCATAAAACTTCATCTTTTACCTTTTCATATATATTTTTCATACATTTTTATGAAGTCCATATGATCATATTTGCCTAAGTTGTAGTTTTTTTTACATGTTTCCCAAAAATTATCACCCATATGTACTCCATAAATGTTTATAACAGATATGTGCTAATTAGAAGTTTATAAAAATGAGAGGAATGAAAAATGGATCTTCAAAGTGAGTTTTCATCTTTTGACATTAAAGGTTTTATGTAGTTTATGTTAATTAGTAAGTTGTAAACACTAGTTTTAACCCCAAAAATGGTCTTTTTTTATCTTATATGGTTCTCACTAGTATTTCATTTTTAGTAGGATTGGCAGTGTAGTTCAAGGGATTTTTGTGGTGTAGTTTTGTGGTTAAGCAAGTAGCTAAAATGGTAAAGTTTAAAATGAGCTGAAATTTAAAAATTATAATTTTCCCAAAAAGGTTAGTTATTTTACAACAAGTTTTATTAAAGTTTAGAAAATAGATTTTTAGTTATAAACGCGGGCCTTTTGAACGGACTAAAACGGAGTTATAACGAAAAAGACATACGTAGCTTTCACCTTGCGCAAAAGCGCCGTCTCCAGAAAATTAGCGCTAAGTTGATCCGACTTTTCAATTGACCAAGCAGTTGACCTTTAACCTTTCTGTAGAAATCTCCAAAGTTTAAAATATATTAGTGCTCAATTTAATTACCTTCGCGTGGATATAAAGAACTTGAAAAGCGGACTTAAAACGAGTGAGTTATGGTTAACCTAACTTTGATTCAAAACGCGGTTGAAAACACTATTCACAGCATTAGTATGCTGTCGTGATTTTAACCAAGGTTTCGAGGGCCTAACGGACGCTTCGTGTGAAACGGACCTTAAAACGTCGCAGTTAGTTTCTTCCTATGTATGCTATTACGCCAAGTCCAATGTAAACCGATTTTACAATCATTGAAAACGTTACATAGTTTTAACTATCATTTTCACCATTAGCTCAGTAATTATTTTGACATGGAACCATCATACATTCAAGTACAATACTTGCTATGTAACTAGTTTTCGCTAACATATTGGGTGATACGCTTTCAAATCATGCACTGCACGACAACATATCATAACCCGTCAAGTCAATATTCATTTAGGGTCGCTGATAGTTTCCGAGTCTCGATTTTCGTGCACTTCATTTTGTTAGCATATCAATCATACCAGGTGAGTTCATACCCCACTTTACTCGTTTAAATTCTTACAAACTCTTTGGGGGAGATCCATGCTTAAATACTTGTTTTACTCTTGCGAATACTCAAACCATTTATACAATTGTGTTACACTATACTTCTTATACTCTTTGGACATTGTGTGTGGTTTATTGCGATATGTGCCTTAATGTGCTAAACTTGTTTTCAATTATGCTTCAACATACATACTTTAGCAACGGTTAACTCTGCGGGGACGGGGAGAGGTATTGATAGTACTATGGGCGGCAGCCCCCACCCTTGTGTCTCTGATGACTTGACCTAGGGTGAATATAATCCGTTATTCAATGAGACACAACAAACAATGTAGACTTGTCAAGAGGTTCAGTTGGCTGTGATTCTTTGCATTAAGTACTTGTATATATCGTATGCACATATGTCCTACTTACAAACAAGATTGACAATTCTATTTTAGGCAATGGGTTGTGAACACATAGGTTGCTAGTTTTGTATGGGCGAACTTCGGGCCCAATGGATTCAATGCCTTTGCTGCATCAACATTCTTTAAAGACTTTTTCAAATCATTTTCAACAAACTTATGAACTCACCAACCTTTGTGTTGACACTTTTTAGCATGTTTATCTCCGGTCGTAAGGCGATAGCATTTCATGGAGCTTTTGGGTCACATGGCATACATTGGAGTCTTGTGTTTTTATCAATTACCATTCGACATGTTTTGTAACCCTTTATGTATTATCAAACTTTGGGATCTCATGTTTTGTAAACTTTAACTTTATTTAGTCGAATGGTAAACTTTTCAAAGCGTCTCATTTTAGAGGTGTTTTACGTATCCATGCTTTGTGCTATGACATCATACCCCAAAGACACTATCGTTCCGCTGCGATATTTTGGGGGTGTGACACCTAGACATTATGTTCATTGGTGATTTATAATCTATGTAAGTGTGATCCCTATATAAGTAACCAATCATGCACGGTATTTTGATATTTTTAGGGTCACCACTTTTTATGCATGGTTTGAAAGCGTGCAGCGGAGAGTTAACTACATTATATGATAATGATTTCCTTTCCATTAGGGGTATGGTCGAAATACTCCCTAAGCTCCTCTTCCTCCTTACTTCCATCCATAATTTCCAAAACCTTATAATCACCTTCCACAATTTCATCTTCCGATTCACTTGAGGTGGAATCACTATCTAAGGTACTAGTGGATTCCTCAAGGGCTTTCCTCAAGTGCCTTTCAATTATCCTATTTAGTTCTTAAGTTCTCAATTTCACTAACAATGCGAGCTAGGAGTTGGTTGGCAAAAGTTGGATCGAGTGGTGGGTATTTGTTTGATGGGGAGTTGTTGCTTGGTGGTTTATCACCTTCCATGATGAAAAGTGATGGGATTCTGAACAAGGTCACGAAGAAGGGGATAGACTATGAAAGCTAAAATGAGAAAAATTTGATAGGAATCAAGTAAAGAAACCAAAAGCGATTGGACTCCTAACTAGCTATTCTATTCCCGGCGTGGTAAAAACTTGATAGCGCTACCTGGCGTCGTTGAGTCAAGGAACTTCCTTTTAGTCGACAAGTTTTTCAACACCCTAGGCAGTGAACCTAATCGTTGTAGTGTAGTATTAGGGTAAGCCGCGGGTATTGATATCGTTCTCTAGGGAATAGGAATGCTAGTAAGAAGTTACTACGCTAAGGTTGGGGTTGAGGAAGATTATTTTTTATCTTTTTTATGTTTTGTTAGGAAATTGAAAGGTACGAATCTCGGGGTTTGGATTTGGGGGTTAGTATTGCTACCGATTACTCTACTTATCTAATTATCTAATCTAAGGTGTATGTAGTCTATGTCTAATTATTGTGTGCTTTCGTATATGATAGTTTAAAGATGTGTTTACTTAGGTTTTACTACTCCTTAATTATCTCCTATTGGTGGTTGAATTGTCACGTCCTTATTCTTAGATGCGTTGTGTGTCTAAAGTCGTAGGGTATCGTATGTTCCTAACTCTTTGAACTTACCAAAGGGTCTCGTCTACAAACCCACTAGGGATAATAAACTCTTACTCTAAGGCACTCTTTGGATGGTTTAGCTTACAACTACTCAACGAGCTATATTCTAAGGTTCACAAAGATTTAATCAAGCATTAAGTACACAACGAATGACCTATCGCATTGCTAGATCATTAATCAACTAAGATAAGAGACAACCAATCAATATTCAATAATTAAGTTTCATATTCCTAAGCAAACACACAAGTAAATTAGCGGGACATGGAGAACATGCAAGCATACACACAAATAATCAAAGACATAATTGAATTAATGAAGTAAAACACTTATCTTGGTGTAAGATTGGTTTTGGAACCCTAAAATCTTGTACAAGGCGGCCTTGGTTCGGTTTAGGTTTTACTCCAAAGACTACACTAAAAGCGAAAAATTCATTCTATATATGTCACACCCCAATTACATTTTTGTGAATGGAATTCACGGGGATGGCCCATCATAGCATCAAAATTCTGATTATATCGAGCGACCTAAAGTGTCGTTTGAAAATATCGTTTGATTCGATAAAATAATCGAGTTTACAAAACATAGGTCCCAATAGATTTCCAAGGTACCAAAATAAGTTTGTTACAATCAAACGATAGTTAAGTGCATAAAAATATAGGTGAGATAAATGCGACACAGCGACTCTATAAATAAGTCCATGCATGCCATGAAGTGAATGCCTAAGATACACGAGATAAAACATGCTAAAAGTGTCAACACAATGGTTGAGTGAGTTCATAGAGTTTGGTTAACAAGTAAAGCTTTTAAAAAGCGTTCATGCAGGCAAAGTTTTTGGTCATTTAGAATAGTCCACAAAAGCAAAGGCATTGTAAATCCACAAAGGCATTGTAAATCCACTTTCGATTCCAAGTCGCCCATACAAAACTTGCAACTTTGTGTGTTCACAACCCATTGCACAAAATAGTATGTCTAATAGTCAAGTATAAGTGGTCCATAGTTCACAATATGGTACCCGTATATAATATTGTATGCGGAGCAAAGCCCACAGAATAAATAATATCGTCCCGTAACATAGTGGGCGAGGAGGTTGGCCGACCTCTAATAGCGCTATCATACTACCTACTAATAGGAGACTAACAATGCGAGATATGCGAGCGATTACATCATACAACTATTATATACAATTAGAACACTCAGAACAAGGAGAATTTGCACACTCCACCAATAGAAGTGGTATTTGCTTTCGTTCACATAGGACTTAGATTGAAAATGCTCGTTCCCATATGGAACATTACGCTTTCGGACGGGCTTAAGGTTGCTCGAACAAGGGGACTTTATGCAACTCCACAATAAGCGAGAACTTTTTGAGAGCGCTCAGTAACATAGTGAGACGGCTACTTTCCGGGACCGGGGAGGCTTTAGGTTGCTCGAACAAGGGAACTTTATAGTGATGCTCGAACATGGGGACTTTATAGTGATACTCCGAACATGGAGACTTTAGGTCAATGTCATAACACGTACGGTTCAATAAGTTCAAACAAGTGATAAGTTTGTATTTAAGTTCAAGGGTTCCGTTCAAAAGTTAAGTAATTAAGTTCAAAGATTTAAGTCGAGTTCAAAAGTTGAGCGATCAAAGAGCTCGAATAATATCAAAAGGGTTCAAGATAGTCGAAGCGTTCAAAATCACGTCAAACAAGTTTAAAATATATCAAAAGAGGGTCCTTCTGAGGTTAAAAGAGTTCAACTATATGTCAAAAAGTTCAAATCAAGTCCAAAGTGTTCACTTATATGTTAAAGGGTTCGAATCAATTTAAAAGAGTTCAAATATACATGTCGAAGGGTTCAAAATCAAGGAAAGTGATTCAAATAATAGCGTTCATAACATAGTGATCAATTTAGTTCGGGCATAATCTACTTACGCGCACATAGAGTGAAACAAAATATATTTAAGTTCATATAAGATGTAAAGTAAAAGCAAGTAGTTGAGCATGTATCTCCCCCGAAGAGTTTATAAAACAATTAAGCGAGTAAAAAGTGGAACTCACAGTCACTGTTGCAATAGTTATGATGACAAAGTGGATGCAAAATGAGGCATATGATCTAACCAGCGGCTATAATGAATGATATGCTCTAATATAAGTCATGAAATAATGCCGTGCATGCAAACTCATATGATATCCATACCACTTGTACACTTTTGAAAATAAAGTTTATCGTCGAAATATATGTTTATGACATATTGTCAAGTTACCAAATACTTTACAAGTACTTTCGTCGAAATGATATCCTACGATAATCATTTAGTGGTTTATTATGAATCTATAACTTTTCGTCGTAAAACAATGTCATTTGACAATTTCATGAAAGTGACTAAACGTCCTCCAAAAGCTAGTCGTAAAATAGTACACGTCGAGCGTTAGGAAACGAACTCAACGGTTTTGGGAAGTTTGTATCATTATCTCAAAGTTTTAGTGTTTAAGTTTCTATCCTAGAGGTCTCGATCACAAAGAAAAATATAAGTTAAGTATAATACTTTTGTCCAAAATATAGTTTAAAGGTGGTTTTCGGCCAAGTTTGAGTGACCGTATGTAATTCATTACAACTCCGCTTGACAGATGGTCGGACATTTTGGAAAATATACTTGGCGAACCTACTTTTATTAGAAGACATCACTTTATAAAAAGTTCTACATCAATGTTAAAAACGTCCTTCAAAATGGTCACTTATTTTGCCGTAATACTTGCCTATTAGAAATAATATAGTTTTTCTTATAAAAGGAAGTTACGTCAACTTTTTGTAAATGTGTATAACTTAATCATTACAAATCCGTTTTCAACGTTTTATAGGTCCTTAGCTTTGTATCAAAGTATACTAGTATATATTTTGATAAGTCGACATAATTTATAACGCCTAAGTTCCATTTTTGACTCGTACAAAATAAATATAACATGCTGAAATTTCCAGAAATTTATAGTTTTCGTCGCCAACTTGAAAAATTCATAACTTCTTAGTTATAGCTCCGTTTTAATCCGTTCAAGCGGCCCGCCACGTTTTTGTTTTTAAAGTGTATTTTCTAATTATCTAGGCCAAAACTTTTTACTTACTGTCGGATTTTCCAGATTTTAAAAATAAGGACAGACCCTTTTCCAAACTTGTCCGAAGGTGTTTTTCTCAGCCAAACCTATTCTAACCCATTCAAAACAACTCCGAAGCTATTCTAATCCTACCATACACCTTCTTAGGGTGCCATGGGTTCCTAGACATCACCAAGAGTGATTTATAACAAGGAGTAATTATAGGATGTCAATATATATATAACTCTTAAAAATCAAATAAAAAGTGGTATAAACCTCATGAGACTTGCATGTTTCTCAAATAAAATGATATGACCATGAAAATAAATATGAAATAAACACATGAATATGAATGCTTACAAGTAATATGATGAGGTTTAAGGACAATGGGTTTTTCCTAATCACCTTAGGTTTTTATTGCAAAACCTATACAAAGAGTGATACTAGTGTGTAATAATCTTGTCTTGAAAAATTTTATGATGATCCCTCCTTGGTTCCTTAGGTTGGCCGGTTTGCAAGAGAGAAAGAAAGATAGATTTGATCTTTTACTTGGCAAGATAATGAAGTGAAATGAGTTAAGTTTTAGTATAATACAATATACTTATGAGATATTTAGCAAGAGTACATGACACACCCAAATGACTCACCCCCTTGTCGACAAGGGGTGTTATCATTACTTTCATATATATATATATATATATATATATATATATATATATATTTAAAAGAGTATAAGTGTAATTAGATGTGAGTTACTTGAAGACTTGTGGTAAATTGTGTACACATTTGAATATTTAGGGTAGCGTTAGATAAAAATAAATTTTCACGGGTCAAGATAAAATATATTTAGGTCATAAAATTATAAAAATACATTTCTTGCAAAATTTGAGTGAAATAATAATAATCGTGTAATATTTAAGAAAACCATCGTAATTATATAAATATAACAATTTATATACAAAATAAATTTAAAACACTGGGTAAACTCATAATATTATTTTTATAAATTTAATATGAGTATAAAAATATATCGGGATAATTTTTGGAAGTAACGGATCAATTGTTCAAAATAATTAATTACGGGATAACGTTTATTTAATATGAAAATTTATACGTTTAACTTAAAATGCAAAACCATGCATGAACTAATATGATGACAATGATGTTAATGATATGTAGACTAAACTTAGTCTATATGAAATGTCCTCGATGATATGATCATGAATTCACAGCTAAACCATTAAGGTTACGTGAATTTGATACTCGTAAACCTAGTTTACGATAAACGATGAAATAGTAAATGTGAGAAATGACCGGAAATTGAGAATTGTGACAATATATAAGATTACACATGCGACGGCGTCACCTTATGTTTTGTGACGCCGTCGTGTCGCCGTCATTAGGGTTTCGTCTTGGCCACG
This sequence comes from Chrysanthemum makinoi, assembly GCA_910596185.1. Classification (NCBI taxonomy): domain Eukaryota; kingdom Viridiplantae; phylum Streptophyta; class Magnoliopsida; order Asterales; family Asteraceae; genus Chrysanthemum; species Chrysanthemum makinoi. Next base: position 88,372,990 of record OU343223.1, on the reverse strand, counting down.
TTAGACTTGCGACGGCGTCACCTTATGCTTATGACGCCGTCCTCTTAACCAGCTTTCCGGACGCCGTCGGATTGCATCTAGGCGTGCGAGTTGCGACGGCTTCCTCTTTTATAACTGGCGTGCGTCACGAAAATAGGAGTTTTGGCTTCGTCTCGTCACAAAATCCTCCGACGCCGTCGCATAGCGATGGCGCCGTCACCTTGTATTCGGCAGTTGAGTGTCTCGATTCTTGACTTTGGCCATTTTCTTCGTATATCCGCCTTTTCGTCCAAATAAGTGCCATTACAGAATTTGCCTTCACGAGACCTAAAAAGTGAAAAGGAACGATATTAAGTAATAACGGATACAAAAGTGATCAAATAAGGGCTTAAACGACCCCTCAAAAATGTACCTTTTAAAACCTTATCAGGTACACTGCCCGTTAGTGCACTAGGGTAGACCATAGGTATAGCGAGACACTATAAATATTAAGACCTGGTCAGTAAAACCTGCATCAACGTAAAATCTCAAATCTTTAAAATCCAAATTCAAGTTCTAATCACAAACCTCTACGAATCCTTCAATTCACACCTCGTTGGGACACGACCCCGGTATCACTTCCCGGTATCACATATATCACATTCGTGAGTTTTGGCACGTTAACCTTTTTCCTAAAGGGTTGATTTGTCGATTCTTGCATACATTTGGTATTTTGATATTTGTTATATATACTTTTGAACACGAATCACATATTCATAAGATCCATAGCTTTTAATTTTATTTAGTTTAATTAGTTTTTAATTTAATTTGTTAAGTAGTTTAATTGGAAGAATTACCAACTCCCACTCTTCAAACCCCGATATTTTACTTGCTTTCATAAAAAATATTAAAAAAACTAAAAAGAATCTTCCTCACCTCACCTTTTCGTCATACATCTCTACTAGCATCTCTATTCCCATAGAGAACGATCAACCCCCTGGGCTTGCCCATACTACACTGCAGCGATTAGGTATACTGCCTAGTGGGTTGTAAAGCTTGCTCGCGAAAAAGGAAGTCTTTCGACCCCGAAACCACACATCAATACCCATGTCCCAAAAAGACACTGTTAATACAAATAAGCCATAAAAACGTTTATTTATATTTTACGATCTTCTAATATTTTGTCGATAACAAACCTAAAATCATTTTAACGAAACAAATAAAATACGTAAATGGTTTGAGCCAATAGTTTACTAACACACTTACATTTTCATATAAAACACTAAACAAGTATTATTGTTTACATTTTATAGAAATGCACATGTATAACAACTAGTGTTTACATAATATGAAAATGTACATATATACTTGGTATATATTCTAATGGGTAATGTAATGAGTAAAAATCTAAGTTCATGACCCATTGACTAGGTACAATGAATGTTGTTGGGTAAAACCCAAAGTCCATGACCCATACCCATGGAGCTTGATCCATAACCCATGACCCATTGCATGACATCATGCATGAAGTCATGTTGGGTATTATCCAAGACCCAAGACCCATGACCCAATGTCTAGATACATTGCATCTTGTTGGGTATCCATAAAACATTACCCATAACCCGGTTTGCAACCCAAAATCCCGGACTTAAGTCGACCCAGCGGACCAGATCCCTAGGATTGCACTAGCCGGATCCCTCTGGGGAGGGATCCGTGGGAACCGTGGAACAATAGACAATTTTGTCTATAAATAGTGAGCCATTTCTCTCTTGCTACTCACCCCTTTTACACATACTCTCTCTTAGTATTGTAACATCCCTAACCTTAGATCCAAAGGATCTTTCTATGTAGTTTTGTGTTTGTGTGATTCTCTAGGTTCCTCTTAAAGACGAGATCACCACCTCTTGAAGACGTACAAGCTCAAGGTCATGAGTTGCTAAGCTTCGTCATCATCAAGACCACTGAAGTGTCTCTTGTTGATAGTTCTTTTCTCCATCCATAGAAGTGTAGTGTTGAAGGCATTAGTGAAAGGAGTCGTGGAAGTCGGTGTCGAAGGCATTAATGAAAGGTGCCGAAGGGTCGTTGTTAATACAAATAAGCCGTAAAGTGTAGTTTTTCATTTATTTATTTTTTTTAAGATTGTAGTAAAATTTTCTTAAGGCATCATCTGACTAGTTACCACCAGTTTTCCATCTCAAATCAAATGATATCTTTTTCAGGCACTTAGTTAGACTATCTCAAGTCAACTTTCCTACCCAAAACCATCATTAAGCACCATCACCCCTTATGGTTGAGCATTTAAGACATCCACCTCTCATGACATCAAAATAAAGTCAAAACCTCGAGATACATAGACACTAGACATTGCAAAAAGCATAATCATTTCATCAAGAATTGTGCGTGACACGGATCCTTGGTTTATAACCGACGGATCCCTGGTGAGAGGGATCCGAGTGGGATCCGTGGTTCAGTGAAAGCTTTAAAGCGACTTCCCTCTTCAAAGTTAAGTCACCTTTTGGTTCTCTAACCACTTTGCAGTTACCATTTAATACCTTCCTAGAGCTGATCAATATCCTAAGTGCATGCTTAATCCCCTTAGTGGCCAAGAATTTAATTCCCTAATTCAAAATTATCCTTTATAAACCAAACACTTTTGAGGTTAAATCATCACTCTCACCTAGTACTCAAAAATCAGTAGTTAGAAGCTTATATTGCATCCTTACCATCACCATGACCAAAGCACTTAGCAACAACTCTTCAACCAAAGGCACATCCAAAAGAAAGGGTCACATGATTCATGAGATTTCATCCACCGAATCATCTCTCAGTAAGAGATAATAATGCTAGAATACCACCTCAACAAACCCATCCAACAATTCGCGAAGCAGCCAAAGAATTAGCATCAAACCTTTTGGGCTAGAAAAGGGTCATCTAGTTCAAAACCAAACATAGCTAGCTCTAGCAAGCCGTCTAAGTCCTCATTCCTTGAGCATAGATTTAACGAGCCTCTTCCTCACCCAAATATCTATTCATTAGAGCATTCACCACCAAGAACCTCACACTCACCAACTTTCTCGTTAAATAGGGAACCACCCACAACACCGAATAGTCCATTGATCGGTGTATTTTACATACCCCTCATTGCATGTTAATTACGCATTATTGCATTATTATTCATCGTTATACATGTACTTTGAGGGTGTTTTGTGATTATGTAGGCTATGCGTTAAAAGGAGCTAAAGTTGCGATATTACAAGCTTAATGAAAGACTAGAGAGACATTTCGGTTGGGCTTTGCAATCCGAGAAATCCATATTGGCCCACTCCTAATTTGGTTAAAGAAATAAGTGAAGGTTGGGCTTCATTGGTGGCTTGGACGTGAAGCGGGGAAAACCACAAAAGGGTTTTATCCCATATATATTCGAGGAAAGAGGCACAGAGAATTGATCCATCTCTAAAAACCTACAGGCCTTAACATAAGAGAACAAACCTTTTGTGAAAAAATCGTCTCGAGGTCATTGAACAAATCGTCCTTGTGGTGCTTTCATTTAATGATCGATGAGCAAATTTATATATTCATTATATATTATTTTTGCTTCACGACGAGCGTGCATAAGGAGGAACAAAACATTTGATTATTTTGGCTTTGGATATAATACGGTACATAGCAATATGCAAGACGGAATAGATACGACGATGTCTACTAACGTAATGCGCGGCTAAGCCTCTTGTGATCTCTCTCGGTAAAAGATATATTTGGTTTGATCATGTTTACGGATTATAATTTATTTGTCAAACATTAATTCATATGATTTTATTGCATATCATTTATTTGAATTTAATGTTTTAGTATAATTATTTTAGTGAACTATTGTGAGACATTTTATTGCGAGTCAACGATTGTGCCAAGCCTAATCAGTATAAGGGTTAAGACGATTATGTTAAACATAATTTGTGCCCATAATTGTTCATTTAAATAATTATAAAATTAATTGATAGGATTATTAGAAGACATGTTATTGCTAGTCAACGAGTCGGTGCGAGTCCAACTAGTTTAGGTATTAAGACGATTCGTGTGGTAAACATAGCTTGCGCCTAAAATTATCCTTTTCAATTAATACAAAGCCAACGTTAGTAATAATCCGTAACTTAGTAATATCAATATATCCGGGCGGGAGGGATTGCTTTTCACTCAATTGTTCACAACCCGCTTTTATTTGCTTATTGGATCTTTATTTGTTTATTTGTTTTTTAGTTTATTAGTAGTTTTATTATTAAGTCTTAAATCAATTATTTATTTCATAGAATTTAGTTTAATTAGTAATTTAGTTATTAAAATTTGAAAATCAAAACTTTTATTGATCAGTGATCACCCCAAAACTTAAATTAGAACCACATACTCCTCAGTGGATACGATACCGCTTGCCCTTATCTAGTATAAGGTAATTAGGTTTATTTTTATTGGTACAACGAGCTTGTCAAATTTTAGCTGCGGTGGAGTGAAAGCGCTTTTGGTTTAAGTTTTTGTTAATAGTTTTAAATTAAAAATAAAAATACAAAAGATTTTATTTTCTTTTGTTTTGTTTGTTTGTTTGTTTTGTTGATTGTGAGTGTGCAAGTTAGTTTATGCTGCGTAGATCGGCGTACATCACTTAGTTAGCTTACGATCAGAGGTAGAGAAGCGCAAGGTTGAGGAGGAAAGCTAGACAATTTTCTACTAACCTTGATTTTGCAGGGTTTAGAAGAGCTTTTCCGCACGAAATGCCGGTGACGACGATGCCGCCGGTGCGGGAATCCCCACCACGGGTGTGGATTCCTATTATAACGGGAACCGATGATCCCTCCCGATTGTCTATCCGACTACCGCTAATGGGCCGCTGAGCAACTTCAAGATCAGTAGAACCTCATAGCGATCTTACCCGTGTTTAGAGGTCATGAGGCGATGCGCACATCAGCGAGTTTTCTCCATTGCGAGATACATATCGGGTTAATAACACCACTAAGGATGGGGTAAGACTTAGCCTTTTCCTTTTTCTCTTAAAGATCAAGCTAAGGCACGGTTCACATCTCGAACCGGGTAGTATTAACTCATGGTGCGAAATGCAATCCGCCTTTCTTGATGAATTCTATTCTATAAGCAAAACTGCTGCCATTAGAAATAAGATTAAATCCTTTCGTCAAATCCCAGTGCCGGCAGTTTCACGAAGCTTTTAGTAGACTCAAAGAGTTGTTAAGAACTTGCCCTCACCACGATGTTCCAAAATGGGAGCTTGTCAAAGTCTTTTATGACGGGTTGGATTATCATAACCAACAATTTGTAATGGCAACTAGTGGGGAACGTTTTCTCCGCGACCCATGGAGGAAGAATGGGAGTTCTTTGAAAAGCGACAAGGGTTCCAAGACCCAAGCTTCAGTGGATCGAAACAACAAATCTTCCGCCAATTTTGTGTCTAACCAACATGGCACAAATTCTGAAATTAGTGAGTTAAGTAAGAAAGTTGATCTTTTGTTGAGAAATCTAGGAAAAAGTGCCTCAAATGTGTCGCATGTGTCGCATGACGCTTGCTCAATGTGTGGTGATCCGAGTCATTCAGTCAATAATTGTCAAAGTTGGGGGGCACCATGATATGTGTCTAAATACACATATATTTGTATTATATAAACCCACAAAAACAACCAAAAACACACAAATGACTCTCAAAATGATACAAATTCATAAAAATGTGTTTTTATGTGATTCAGGTACAAAAGATTGAAAAACAAGTGAAAATTGATCAATTTCACAACTATTGTCATTTTCAGTCCCTGAAAGTACTCAAATTGTCAAAACTAGTCCCTAAAAGTTTTAAATGAATGAAAAGTCAACTTAAGTCCTTGGGAAATCTAAAATGTTCACAAAACATCCCTGGATAAAAGTTTACACAAAATGGCAATTTTTACCCCTCGAGTTACAAAATTGGCAAAAATGGCCCCTGGGTATTCTAAACTTGGAATTTTACAAATAATACCCTTGTACTATGCATGATTTAACAAATGGAACAATTTTGATAAACTTTTGGAAACTTACAACTTTAGTCCCTAAAGATCCAAAAATTACATTTTAGGTCCTTAAAGTTTTAAAATAGTAAATTATATACTTTTGGTCCTTGTGTAATTGTTTTATTGCAGATTTAGTCCTTTTGATAAGTTTGGGATAGCTCAATTCAGGCCCTTCAACTTTCATAATATTACATGATTGGTCCTTGTTATCAAAATAAACCAAATGGACCTTTTATTTAATAACCCAGCCAAACCCAGGCCCAATACCCCAACCCGGTCCAAAATTTAAATGAAATAGAAAAACCGCGCCACTGTTCATCCCTCTCACTCTCACCTGCAATCCAATACCACCATGGTTTCTTCAACTTGACATCTCACTACCTCCTTTCCACCTCCATAACAAAGCTGGTTACCCACTCCCTCCACCTCCACAAAGTCCAAAATCCCTTAATTGTATAAACCTGCTTCATGACTTTTCCCGCCAAAAAAATGACAAGTGTAATTTTGATGATTTCAAGTGATCCAAGGGCTGAGATGAAGTGGGATATGTTCAGATGTCGACAAGGAGTTGAAAGGATTATAAAAGCGAGGAGAGGCAAAGAAAAGGCCAACTTTGGTTCTACCATTGTTCACGTAGTGTAATCTTTCTTGTTTTCCTTTAATTATTGTCATTTACTGCTTTATTTAGTGTAAAGAACTTTAAATTAGTGTAATGAAAGTTTAAATTCAGTTTAATTTCCATTTTAATTTCAGTTTCAAGTATTGCTTAATTTCCTTTAAATTTCCATGTTCTTTAATTTCAAGTTAATTAGTTGTTTAGTGGACTCTTTAAGCTCATGTAGGCTCCTGACAAAGCTCACAAAGCTTTTAGATACATAAAAACATTTATAGCTTTTAAATTCAGAAAATCAAGAAAAATACTAAAAAAGTCAATGATAGTCAACTTGTGATCTCAATAAGCAGTTGGGGATAGAAGCTAAAATTTGGATGGGTTTTTTACGGTTTCTAGCTTGTTGACACCAAGCTAGGAGTGGTTTTGATCTTTGGTACTCAGTTTGCCTTGATCACATGTAAGCTTCATTTTTTCCATATTTTGCATATCAACTGTGTTAGTCCTTTAGATGCTTTAATTTTTATGTTTTTGTGTTTATTTGTTGTTGTTTAGTGATATTATAGTTTTAAATTAAGTTGTTATGTTTTGGATTCGATTGTGGCTTGATATTGTATTTTAACTGTTAATATGCCAATCTTTTGAAATCATAAACCTTGACTTGTGTGACTACTGGTTAAGGTTGAAACAGGTCCATTTTGACACCTTGAAACCTCTGGATTTGATGGGATTGGTCTATATAGTTATTTGCCTTGAAAACCTCAAAACAATCTCTTTTAAGATTTGTTTGGATTTGCTGATATAATAGCATTCCAGTATATGTCTGTTGTTGTTTGTCATTATTTTATGTCATGTTAGTATCTAGTAGCTCAATGCAAGCATATAAACTTGTCCTTGTTTAATAAAAGTCAAAATCATTTTAATCTCACCTTATTTAGTAAACTGTTATGATTTTGAAACCTTAATTTCATCTCTTGATACATATGTTGTTTATTCAACTTCATTTCATGTTTTTATAGCATAATATAACATGTTCAGTCCATAGATTAAGATTTAAACTCAATTTAGTCAACCTTTGTGTTCTTGTTTAAAGTCAACATTTTCCTTTGTGTCGTTTTTGAATAAAATCTAGAATTTTATTGTGTGTTGTTTATTTAGATTTAGCTTTTAATCTTTTGGAATATAAATATTTAGTTGCTTAAATAAAATAGAAAAATAATAGTTTACAATAACTTCGCTTTTAAAGTGCTTATTCTCCGGCTTATTTTAGTCCTTGTCTGTTAATCATGCCCTGCACCACAGCTTTAGGGTCAAGTTCATGAGCTTGCATAAGCTTCATTACTTGACCCTAGCTGGTGTATTTAGCTTCTTTGTATAGCCTGTGTGGCCTTTTTATTATTTGCATGCTTGTTTTTATATTTGTAGTTTATTTGCATAGCTTAATCTTTCCATCTATTTTGTCCCATTCACTCCTTCCATTGAAAGCAAAGCAATGGAAGTGGAGTTGTGTTTCTATGCCTATGAAAAGTTCCCTACAGAGCTAGAGCTTGTGATTTTTAGCTTCTTGTGAAGTTATTCAGTCATACTCTAAGTCTCATTATTGGTTGAGCTCTCATGAGCTTATTTGATAAGTCTTGTGAGCTTGTGTTTGCCCATTCCTAACAGTTCAATCCATGAACTTGCACCATTTCCACAAGCTCACACCAAGCTCCTTAGTGATCACTAGTCTTTGTGGCTTGGCTCTTTAGGAAGCCAAGCTACTCGGCTATGATCATGTGCTTAAATCTCACCTTGCGACTTATTAACCAAAAGTAGCTTTAATGTGTCCTATTTCACTTGGCGAGTACATCGAGAAATCGGTGTATTCGATTCGATACTTCATAAAGCTCCTCACAAGCTCTCTAGTGGACTTCACTAGGTGAGCTTGAGTTTTTTGGAAAGCCTACCAGATCACCTTGCTATTACAACAACTTATTTGGCTAGTTGAGCTTATTTGATGAGCTTAAATTGCCAAACCAAAAGACCTGGTGTTTGGGGACTGCATGTCCACGAATGAGCGACTTATTAGCTTATTATGAGCTTATTGGCTTATATCCAGTGTGCATGCTTGTATATTCTCACTTATTATACTTGTGCATATATACTCTTTTCTTTTGTTTTCCTGTGTGGAGCTTATACTAAGCTTTAACAAGCTTCAATTCCATCCAAGTCAAGCTTGTAGCTTGACTGTCTAAACCATGAGCTCACACTTAATCAGTCCATTTTCTTGTTCATACTTGCCCATTGGACTGATGTATATCCTATTTTACCTTTTGTTTTAGTTTGTAGCTTATTTTCAAGCTTATATTGAGCTTGAGCTCCAACAGTCAAGCCAAAAGCTTAACTATTGGGCTCATAAGCTTATTACTTGCTTATTTCTTAGTTTGTAAGTTCCATTTTCATTTAACTTGTATATTATCAGTACTTATTTAGTCCGAAAAGAAAAACCAAAAGAACTATTTTTAAGTTAAGTAGCTTTTTACTTAAAAGCTTATTTGCTTATTAGCTTATTTATGTTAATAATCTATAGTTTTTATATTTTTCTTGGCTTCTTTTATTTATTTTAGAATTTTGTAAAAGTTTGATTTTCTTTAATCATTTAGTATTTTTAATAAATCTATCATAGTTTTTAGTAATTAATATTAGTAAATAATTAATAATAAATAGAATAATTGTGTAAAAAATAAATTTTCAGTTTTAAAATAAGTTTTATAATATTTTAGATTTTTTCTCAATCATAATTTTATTTTCCTAGCCTTATTTCATATTTTCTTCTATTTTAGTTTATTAATAAATAGTTAGAAATAGTTTTAATTAATAATAATTAAATAAATAGTTGTAAAAATAATTTTCTTTTTCTAATAATTTTCTTTTATCATTAGGATTGTAGAAATGTATTTTTCATATTTTTAGGATTTATATTGTGTAAGTTTCACGTTTTATTTTGTACGTTTACGTAATTTTATTTAAACGTACGTTTTGGGTTTTAACGCGTTCATCATTTTAAAAATAGTGATAGCGTTTATTTAATAATTTTTATCTTTTATTTTCTTTAATTTGCATTTAAGTCGCTAAGACATGCAAATCCCTACTATAGTTATATTCGATTTGTTTTTATACGTTTACGTTTAATTTAAGTTAAACGTACGTTTGTATATCTTTAATACTTTTTAGGTTTTCGATTGACGCTTTTATTGACATAGCGTGTGAGCTATTACTATTCACATTCCTAGTGTTAGTCAATCGATTCTGTTTTTTACATTCTATATCATTTCAAAATTCACAAGTCATTGTACGAACATCACGCCACCGGGACATAAACGATCAAAGGATATTTTAATCTTTGGTAAACTTGCATTCTGGGCCTCATCATCGCCTTTTATCATCTCTGTTACGGTTGACCATTCACAAGCGGTTGATAAGTGTGACGGAGAAATAAAAGAAGGTAGTTCGGAGGAATAAATCACAGAATTTTGGCCGCCGGGAGGCTAGTCAGCGATTATGACTTGTATTTTGTATTTTGTTGAAATACCTATCCTTGTATGTAAATTACATATACTTCATTTCATATAAACAATATAAAATACAAAAAGATTTTATGGTTGAAATCTATCTGTGCTTTGATTTACATTTGACTGTCAATTTTCTTAATCTTGATATTCCTAGGTCTAAATTTTGGCTAAACACCATGTTTACACTAAAAAAGGATTTACTGTGCTTAGTATAATTCCTGGAATGTGATAGATTAGGTTTAAATCAGTTTCATGTATTGATAATCTCATTAAGGTTTCCCTTTTAGCCAATTTTTTTTTTTTTTTTTTTTTTTTCTGTTATATCAAAAACCCAAAAATATTTTTCCTTTCTTTTTATAAATCAAAAATCAAAAATATTCTTCTAGCCTTTTTCGAAGTTTCTTTCTAAGATTCTTAGACTCATCTTAGTGATGATTATTCATAATTCTGTGAGTGGCAATCCCACTCCTATTTCTCACCAAATCCCTGAGTGGCAATCCCACTCAACTTCTCCATGAACAATTTAATTCGGGGTCGAGTCAAGCTAGCGACTCGATAATCAAAAACAGTATTTAAACATGGGTTTTCACCGTGTACACTACTAGTGTGGGGAGATGCCCCACATGTTGTATATAGATCTAAAAAACTTTGAAAATTGTATATATTAAAAAGAGAATAATTGTTGTGTTTCTACACTTAGCTAGTAAATATTATCTTTTTACGTTCTAAGTTTCGGCATTACAGCCGGTACTTTGAATATTGAGGACAATATTCATTTCTAAGTGTGGGGGAAATTCTGGCGAATTTGATCATAAAATGTACCCTTTTAGTCCCTTTTTCCCCTAAAATAGCCAAATTAAAAAAAAATTTTAGTGGAAGTACTATGTACTAAACACAACAAATGGTAATCAGTCCACCATGTCTAACCCACATAAGGATTGGCTAATCCAGGAGCAAACGGCTCTTGGTAAAGATTTCTCAAATCCGTTTATATGGCTTGCAATTTGCCCAAAATTGTATGGTTCTCAACTCACCATATCCTAAAAAGTGAAGAGTTGGCTAGCCCGCAAGGTTATGGCTTGTGGTAAAGGCAGTGGAAAATCCATAATTGGTAATCGACTCACCAAAGATAATTCTGATAATTTATCTAAGAGTTAGCTAGTCCAGAAGGGTACGGCTTCTGGTAAAGACAAATCAAATCCGTTGACAGCTTATGATTTGCTTAAAATCATTTGGTTATCATTGTACCAAAGTTCTTACTTGAACTGAAACATTTGGCTACTCCAGAAGTGATGGCTTTTGGTAAAGAGTTTTTCAAATCCATTAAAGTTTCAAAAGATTGCTAGGGACTAGCAATAGTTTAGTGTGGGGATTTGATATGTGTCTAAATACACATATATTTGTATTATATAAACCCACAAAACAACCAAAAACACACAAATGACTCTCAAAATGATACAAATTCATAAAAATGTGTTTTATGTGATTCAGGTACAAAAGATTGAAAAACAAGTGAAAATTGATCAATTTCACAACTATTGTCATTTTCAGGTCCACTGAAAGTACTCAAATTGTCAAAACTAGTCCCTAAAAGTTTTAAATGAATGAAAAGTCAACTTAAGTCCTTGGGAAATCAAAAATGTTCACAAAACATCCCTGGATAAAAGTTTACACAAAATGGCAATTTTTACCCCTCAAGTTACAAAATTGGCAAAAATGGTCCCTGGGTATTCTAAACTTGGAATTTTACAAATAATACCCTTGTACTATGCATGATTTAACAAATGGAACAATTTTGATAAACTTTTGGAAACTTACAACTTTAGTCCCTAAAGATCCAAAAATTACATTTTAGGTCCTTAAAGTTTTAAAATAGTAAATTATATACTTTTGGTCCTTGTGTAATTGTTTTATTGCAGATTTAGTCCTTTTGATAAGTTTGGGATAGCTCAATTCAGGCCCTTCAACTTTCATAATATTACATGATTGGTCCTTGTTATCAAAATAAACCAAATGGACCTTTTATTTAATAACCAAGCCAAAGGCCCAATACCCCAACCGGTCCAAAATTTAAATGAAATAGAAAAAACCGCGCCACTTGTTCATCCCTCTCACTTCTCACCTGCAATCCATACCACCATGGTTTCTTCAACTTGACATTCACTACCTCCTTTCCACCTCACATAACAATTTGGTTACCCACCTCCACCTCCACAAAGTCCAAAATCCCTTAATTGTATAAACCTGCTTCATGACTTTTCCCGCCAAAAAAATGACAAGTGTAATTTTGATGATTTCAAGTGATCCAAGGGCTGAGATGAAGTGGGATATGTTCAGATGTCGACAAGGAGTTGAAAGGATTATAAAAGAGAGGAGAGGCAAAGAAAAGGCCAACTTTGGTTCTACCATTGTTCACGTAGTGTAATCTTTTAAAGTTTTCCTTTAATTATTGTCATTTACTGCTTTATTTAGTGTAAAGAACTTTAAATTAGTGTAATGAAAGTTTAAATTCAGTTTAATTTCCATTTTAATTTCAGTTTCAAGTATTGCTTAATTTCCTTTAAATTTCCATGTTCTTTAATTTCAAGTTAATTAGTTGTTTAGTGGACTCTTTAAGCTCATGTAGGCTCCTGACAAAGCTCACAAAGCTTTTAGATACATAAAAACATTTATAGCTTTTAAATTCAGAAAATCAAGAAAAATACTAAAAAAGTCAATGATAGTCAACTTGTGATCTCAATAAGCGGTTAAGGGGATAGAAGCTAAAATTGGATGGGTTTTCTGGTTTCTAGCTTGTTGACACCAAGCTAGGAGTGGTTTTTGATCTTTGGTACTCAGTTTCAGTCTTGATCACATGTAAGCTTCATTTTTTCCATATTTTTGCATATCACTGTGTTAGTCCTTTAGATGCTTTAATTTTTATGTTTTTGTGTTTATTTGTTGTTGTTTAGTGATATTATAGTTTTAAATTAAGTTGTTATGTTTTGGATTGGATTGTGGCTTGATATTGTATTTTAGCGTTAATATGCCAATCTTTTGAAATCATAAACCTTGACTTGTGTGACTACTGGTTAAGGTTGAAACAGGTCCATTTTGACACCTTGAAACCTCTGGATTTGATGGGATTGGTCTATATAGTTATTTGCCTTGAAAACCTCAAAACAATCTCTTTTAAGATTTGTTTGGATTTGCTGATATAATAGCATTCCAAGTATATCTGTTGTTGTTTGTCATTATTTTATGTCATGTTAGTATCTAGTAGCTCAATGCAAGCATATAAACTTGTCCTTGTTTAATAAAAGTCAAAATCATTTTAATCTCACCTTATTTAGTAAACTGTTATGATTTTGAAACCTTAATTTCATCTCAGTGATACATATGTTGTTTATTCAACTTCATTTCATGTTTTTATAGCATAATATAACATGTTCAGTCCATAGATTAAGATTTAAACTCAATTTAGTCAACCTTTGTGTTCTTGTTTAAAGTCAACATTTTCCTTTGTGTCGTTTTTGAATAAAATCTAGAATTTTATTGTGTGTTGTTTATTTAGATTTAGCTTTTAATCTTTTGGAATATAAATATTTAGTTGCTTAAATAAAATAGAAAAATAATAGTTTACAATAACTCAGCTTTTAAAGTGCTTATTCTCTGGCTTATTTTTAGTCCTTGTCTGTTAATCATGCCCTGCACCACAGCTTTAGGGTCAAGTTCATGAGCTTGCATAAGCTTCATTACTTGACCCTAGCTGGTGTATTTAGCTTCTTTGTATAGCCTGTGTGGCCTTTTTATTATTTGCATGCTTGTTTTTATATTTGTAGTTTATTTGCATAGCTTAATCTTTCCATCTATTTTGTCCCATTCACTCCTTCCCTTTGAAGCAAAGCGATTGGAAGTGGAGTTGTGTTTCTATGCCTATGAAAAGTTCCCTACAGAGCTAGAGCTTGTGATTTTTAGCTTCTTGTGAAGTTATTCAGTCATACTCTAAGTCTCAAGATTGGTTGAGCTCTCATGAGCTTATTTGATAAGTCTTGTGAGCTTGTGTTTGCCCATTCCTAACAGTTCAATCCATGAACTTGCACCATTTCCACAAGCTCACACCAAGCTCCTTAGTGATCACTAGTCTTTGTGGCTTGGCTTTTTAGGAAGCCAAGCTACTCAGCTTTATGATCATGTGCTTAAATCTCACCTTGCACTTATTAACCAAGGCGCAAGTAGCTTTTAATGTGTCCTATTTCGAGGTACATTGAGAAATCGGTGTATTCAGTGATACTTCATAAGCTCCTCACAAGCTCTCTAGTGGACTTCACTAGGTGAGCTTGAGTTTTTTTGAAAGCCTACCAGATCACCTTGCTATTACAACAACTTATTTGGCTAGTTGAGCTTATTTGATGAGCTTAAATTGCCAAACCAAAAGACTGCAAGGGTGTTTGGGACTGCATGTCCTGGAAAGCTTATTAGCTTATTATGAGCTTATTGGCTTATATCCAGTGTGCATGCTTGTATATTCTCACTTATTATACTTGTGCATATATACTCTTTTCTTTTGTTTTCCTGTGTGGAGCTTATACTAAGCTTTAACAAGCTTCAATTCCATCCAAGTCAAGCTTGTAGCTTGACTGTCTAAACCATGAGCTCACACTTAATCAGTCCATTTTCTTGTTCATACTTGCCCATTGGACTGATGTATATCCTATTTTACCTTTTGTTTTAGCTGTATAGCTTATTTTCAAGCTTATATTGAGCTTGAGCTCCAACAGTCAAGCCAAAAGCTTAACTGTTGGGCTCATAAGCTTATTACTTGCTTATTTCTTAGTTTGTAAGTTCCATTTTCATTTAACTTGTATATTATCAGTACTTATTTAGTCCAGAAAAAGAAAAACCAAAAAGAACTATTTTTAAGCTAAGTGAAAGCTTTTACTTAAAAGCTTATTTGCTTATTAGCTTATTTATGTTAATAATCTATAGTTTTTATATTTTTCTTGGCTTCTTTTATTTATTTTAGAATTTTGTAAAAAGTTTCAGATTTTTCTTTAATCATTTAGTATTTTTAATAAATCTATCATAGTTTTTAGTAATTAATATTAGTAAATAATTAATAATAAATAGAATAATTGTGTAAAAAATAAATTTTCAGTTTTAAAATAAGTTTTATAATATTTTAGATTTTTCTCAATCATAATTTTATTTTCCTAGCCTTATTTCATATTTTCTTCTATTTTAGGTTATTAATAAATAGTTAGAAATAGTTTTTAATTAATAATAATTAATTAAATAGTTGTAAAAATAATTTTCTTTTTCTAATAATTTTCTTTTATCATTAGGATTGTAGAAATGTATTTTTCATATTTTTAGGATTTATATTGTGTAAGTTTCACGTTTTATTTTGTACGTTTACGTAATTTTATTTAAACGTACGTTTTAGGTTTTAAACGTTCATCATTTTAAAAATAGTGATAGCGTTTATTTAATATTTTTTATCTTTTATTTTCTTTAATTTGCATTTAAGTCGCTAAGACATGCAAATCCCTACTATAGTTATATTCGATTTGTTTTTATACGTTTACGTTTAATTTAAGTTAAACGTACGTTTGTATATCTTTAATACTTTTTAGGTTTCTGATTGTACGTTTTTATTGACATAGCTGTGACAGAGCTATTACTATTCACATTCCTAGTGTTAGTCAATCAGATTCCTGTTTTTTTTACATTCTATATCATTTCAGCATTCACAAGTCATTGTACCAGAACATCACGCCTCACCAGGACATAAACGATCCAAGGATATTTTAATCTTTGGTAAACTTGCATTCTCTCCCGGGCTGTCGCCCTTTTATCATCTGTTACGGTTGACCGTTCACAAGCGGTTGATTAGTGTGACGGAGAAATAAAAGAAGGTAGTTCGGGAGGAACCAATTTTGGCGCCCTGCCGGAGAGCTAGCTAGCGTATTATGACTTGTATTTTGTATTTTGTTGAAATACCTATCCTTGTATGTAAATTACATATACTTCATTTCATATAAACAATATAAGATACAAAAAGATTTTATGGTTGAAATCTATCTGTGCTTTGATTTACATTTGGTGTCAATTTTCTTAATCTTGATATTCCTAGGTCTAAATTTTGGCTAAACACCATGTTTACACTAAAAAAGGATTTACTGTGCTTAGTATAATTCTCTGGAATGTGATAGATTAGGTTTAAATCAGTTTCATGTATTGATAATCTCATTAAGGTTTCCCTTTTAGCCAATTTTTTTTTTTTTTTTTTTTTTCTGTTATATCAAAAACCCAAAAATATTTTTCCTTTCTTTTTATAAATCAAAAATCAAAAAGATTCTTCTAGCCTTTTCTGAGTTTCTTTCTAAGATTCTTAGACTCATCTTAGTAATGATTATTCATAATTACGTGAGTGGCAATCCCACTCCAATTTCTCACAAATCCACGAGTGGCAATCCCACTCAACTTCCCCATGAACAATTTAATTCGACCGGTCGAGTCAAGCTAGCGACTTCGGTAATCAAAAACATAGCTTAACATGGGTTTTCACCCCGTGTGTACCACCCTAGTGTGGGGGAGATGCCCCACATGTTGTATATAGATCTAAAAACTTTGAAAATTGTATATATTAAAAAGAGAATAATTGTTGTGTTTCTACACTTAGCTAGTAAATATTATCTTTTTACGTTCTAAGTTTCGGCATTACAGCAGGTACTTTGAATATTGAGGACAATATTCATTTCTAAGTGTGGGGAAATTCGGCGAATTTGATCATAAAATGTACCCTTTTAGTCCCTTTTTCCCCTAAAATAGCCAAATTTAAAAAAAAAAATTTAGTGGAAGTACTATGTACTAAACACAACAAATGGTAATCAGTCCACCATGTCTAACCCACATAAGGATTGGCTAATCCGGGAGCAAACGGCTCTTGGTAAAGATTTCTCAAATTCGTTTATATGGCTTGCAATTTGCCCAAAATTGTATGGTTCTCAACTCACCATATCCTAAAAAGTGAAAGAGTTGGCTAGCCCGCAAGGTTATGGCTTGTGGTAAAGGCAGTGGAAAATCCATAATTGGTAATCGACTCACCAAAGATAATTCTGATAATTTATCTAAGAGTTAGCTAGTCCAGAAGGGTACGGCTTCTGGTAAAGACAAATCAAATCCGTTGACAGCTTATGATTTGCTTAAAATCATTTGGTTATCATTGTACCAAAGTTCTTACTTGAACTGAAACATTTGGCTACTCCAGAAGTGATGGCTTTTGGTAAAGAGTTTTTCAAATCCATTAAAGTTTCAAAAGATTGCTAGGGACTAGCAATAGTTTAGTGTGGGGGATTTGATATGTGTCTAAATACACATATATTTGTATTATATAAACCCACAAAAACAACCAAAAACACACAAATGACTCTCAAAATGATACAAATTCATAAAAATGTGTTTTTTTTATGTGATTCAGTACAAAAAGATTGAAAAACAAGTGAAAATTGATCAATTTCACAACTATTGTCATTTTCAGTCCCTGAAAGTACTCAAATTGTCAAAACTAGTCCCTAAAAGTTTTAAATGAATGAAAAGTCAACTTAAGTCCTTGGGAAATCAAAAATGTTCACAAAACATCCCTGGATAAAAGTTTACACAAAATGGCAATTTTTACCCCTCAAGTTACAAAATTGGCAAAAATGGTCCCTGGGTATTCTAAACTTGGAATTTTACAAATAATACCCTTGTACTATGCATGATTTAACAAATGGAACAATTTTGATAAACTTTTGGAAACTTACAACTTTAGTCCCTAAAGATCCAAAAATTACATTTTAGGTCCTTAAAGTTTTAAAATAGTAAATTATATACTTTTGGTCCTTGTGTAATTGTTTTATTGCAGATTTAGTCCTTTTGATAAGTTTGGGATAGCTCAATTCAGGCCCTTCAACTTTCATAATATTACATGATTGGTCCTTGTTATCAAAATAAACCAAATGGACCTTTTATTTAATAACCCAGCCAAACCCAGGCCCAATACCCCAACCCGGTCCAAAATTTAAATGAAATAGAAAAACCGCGCCACTGTTCATCCCTCTCACTCTCACCTGCAATCCAATACCACCATGGTTTCTTCAACTTGACATCTCACTACCTCCTTTCCACCTCACATAACAGCTGGTTACCCACTCCTCCACCTCCACAAAGTCCAAAATCCCTTAATTGTATAAACCACGCTTCATGACTTTTCCCGCCAAAAAAATGGCAAGTGTAATTTTGATGATTTCAAGTGATCCAAGGGCTGAGATGAAGTGGGATATGTTCAGATGTCGACAAGGAGTTGAAAGGATTATAAAAAGCAGAGGAGAGGCAAAGAAAAGGCCAACTTTGGTTCTACCATTGTTCACGTAGTGTAATCTTTACTGTTTTCCTTTAATTATTGTCATTTACTGCTTTATTTAGTGTAAAGAACTTTAAATTAGTGTAATGAAAGTTTAAATTCAGTTTAATTTCCATTTTAATTTCAGTTTCAAGTATTGCTTAATTTCCTTTAAATTTCCATGTTCTTTAATTTCAAGTTAATTAGTTGTTTAGTGGACTCTTTAAGCTCATGTAGGCTCTCGACAAAGCTCACAAAGCTTTTAGATACATAAAAACATTTATAGCTTTTAAATTCAGAAAATCAAGAAAAATACTAAAAAAGTCAATGATAGTCAACTTGTGATCTCAATAGCAGTTAAGGGGATAGAAGCTAAGCTTTGGATGGGTTTTCGGTTTCTAGCTTGTTGACACCAAGCTAGGAGTGGTTTTTGATCTTTGGTACTCAGTTTCAGTCTTGATCACATGTAAGCTTCATTTTTTCCATATTTTTGCATATCACTGTGTTAGTCCTTTAGATGCTTTAATTTTTATGTTTTTGTGTTTATTTGTTGTTGTTTAGTGATATTATAGTTTTAAATTAAGTTGTTATGTTTTGGATTCGATTGTGGCTTGATATTGTATTTTAACTGTTAATATGCCAATCTTTTGAAATCATAAACCTTGACTTGTGTGACTACTGGTTAAGGTTGAAACAGGTCCATTTTGACACCTTGAAACCTCTGGATTTGATGGGATTGGTCTATATAGTTATTTGCCTTGAAAACCTCAAAACAATCTCTTTTAAGATTTGTTTGGATTTGCTGATATAATAGCATTCCAGTATATGTCTGTTGTTGTTTGTCATTATTTTATGTCATGTTAGTATCTAGTAGCTCAATGCAAGCATATAAACTTGTCCTTGTTTAATAAAAGTCAAAATCATTTTAATCTCACCTTATTTAGTAAACTGTTATGATTTTGAAACCTTAATTTCATCTCAGTGATACATATGTTGTTTATTCAACTTCATTTCATGTTTTTATAGCATAATATAACATGTTCAGTCCATAGATTAAGATTTAAACTCAATTTAGTCAACCTTTGTGTTCTTGTTTAAAGTCAACATTTTCCTTTGTGTCGTTTTTGAATAAAATCTAGAATTTTATTGTGTGTTGTTTATTTAGATTTAGCTTTTAATCTTTTGGAATATAAATATTTAGTTGCTTAAATAAAATAGAAAAATAATAGTTTACAATAACTCAGCTTTTAAAGTGCTTATTCTCTGGCTTATTTTTAGTCCTTGTCTGTTAATCATGCCCTGCACCACAGCTTTAGGGTCAAGTTCATGAGCTTGCATAAGCTTCATTACTTGACCCTAGCTGGTGTATTTAGCTTCTTTGTATAGCCTGTGTGGCCTTTTTATTATTTGCATGCTTGTTTTTATATTTGTAGTTTATTTGCATAGCTTAATCTTTCTATCTATTTTGTCCCATTCACTCCTTCCTGAAGCAAACAAGCGGTGGAAGTGGAGTTGTGTTTCTATGCCTATGAAAAGTTCCCTACAGAGCTAGAGCTTGTGATTTTTAGCTTCTTGTGAAGTTATTCAGTCATACTCTAAGTCTCAGTATTGGTTGAGCTCTCATGAGCTTATTTGATAAGTCTTGTGAGCTTGTGTTTGCCCATTCCTAACAGTTCAATCCATGAACTTGCACCATTTCCACAAGCTCACACCAAGCTCCTTAGTGATCACTAGTCTTTGTGGCTTGGCTTTTTAGGAAGCCAAGCTACTCGCCTTTTATGATCATGTGCTTAAATCTCACCTTGCAGCTTATTAACCAAGGCTGCAAGTAGCTTTTAATGTGTCCTATTTCACTGAGTACATTGAGAAATCAGTGTATTCAGTGATACTTCATAAGCTCCTCACAAGCTCTCTAGTGGACTTCACTAGGTGAGCTTGAGTTTTTTTGAAAGCCTACCAGATCACCTTGCTATTACAACAACTTATTTGGCTAGTTGAGCTTATTTGATGAGCTTAAATTGCCAAACCAAAAGACTGCAAGGGTGTTTGGGATTGCATGTCCCTGGAACGACTTATTAGCTTATTATGAGCTTATTGGCTTATATCCAGTGTGCATGCTTGTATATTCTCACTTATTATACTTGTGCATATATACTCTTTTCTTTTGTTTTCCTGTGTGGAGCTTATACTAAGCTTTAACAAGCTTCAATTCCATCCAAGTCAAGCTTGTAGCTTGACTGTCTAAACCATGAGCTCACACTTAATCAGTCCATTTTCTTGTTCATACTTGCCCATTGGACTGATGTATATCCTATTTTACCTTTTGTTTTAGTTTGTATAGCTTATTTTCAAGCTTATATTGAGCTTGAGCTCCAACAGTCAAGCCAAAAGCTTAACTGTTGGGCTCATAAGCTTATTACTTGCTTATTTCTTAGTTTGTAAGTTCCATTTTCATTTAACTTGTATATTATCAGTACTTATTTAGTCCAGAAAAAGAAAAACCAAAAAGAACTATTTTTAAGCTAAGTGAAAGCTTTTACTTAAAAGCTTATTTGCTTATTAGCTTATTTATGTTAATAATCTATAGTTTTTATATTTTTCTTGGCTTCTTTTATTTATTTTAGAATTTTGTAAAAAGTTTCAGATTTTTCTTTAATCATTTAGTATTTTTAATAAATCTATCATAGTTTTTAGTAATTAATATTAGTAAATAATTAATAATAAATAGAATAATTGTGTAAAAAATAAATTTTCAGTTTTAAAATAAGTTTTATAATATTTTAGATTTTTCTCAATCATAATTTTATTTTCCTAGCCTTATTTCATATTTTCTTCTATTTTAGGTTATTAATAAATAGTTAGAAATAGTTTTTAATTAATAATAATTAATTAAATAGTTGTAAAAATAATTTTCTTTTTCTAATAATTTTCTTTTATCATTAGGATTGTAGAAATGTATTTTTCATATTTTTAGGATTTATATTGTGTAAGTTTCACGTTTTATTTTGTACGTTTACGTAATTTTATTTAAACGTACGTTTTAGGTTTTAAACGTTCATCATTTTAAAAATAGTGATAGCGTTTATTTAATATTTTTTATCTTTTATTTTCTTTAATTTGCATTTAAGTCGCTAAGACATGCAAATCCCTACTATAGTTATATTCGATTTGTTTTTATACGTTTACGTTTAATTTAAGTTAAACGTACGTTTGTATATCTTTAATACTTTTAGGTTTCGATTTATGCGTTTTATTGACATAGCTGTGACAGAGCTATTACTATTCACATTCCTAGTGTTAGTCAATCAGATTCCTGTTTTTTTTACATTCTATATCATTTCAGCATTCACAAGTCATTGTACCAGAACATCACGCCTCACCAGGACATAAACGATCAAAGGATATTTTAATCTTTGGTAAACTTGCATTCTCTCCCGGGCTGTCGCCCTTTTATCATCTGTTACGGTTGACCGTTCACAAACGGTTGATTAGTGTGACGGAGAAATAAAAGAAGGTAGTTCGGGAGGAACCAAATTTTACGCCACGCTGCGGGAGGCTAGCTGCGTATTATGACTTGTATTTTGTATTTTGTTGAAATACCTATCCTTGTATGTAAATTACATATACTTCATTTCATATAAACAATATAAAATACAAAAAGATTTTATGGTTGAAATCTATCTGTGCTTTGATTTACATTTGACTGTCAATTTTCTTAATCTTGATATTCCTAGGTCTAAATTTTGGCTAAACACCATGTTTACACTAAAAAGGATTTACTGTGCTTAGTATACTTCCTGGAATGTGATAGATTAGGTTTAAATCAGTTTCATGTATTGATAATCTCATTAAGGTTTCCCTTTTAGCCAATTTTTTTTTTTTTTTTGTTATATCAAAACCCAAAATATTTTTCCTTTCTTTTTATAAATCAAAAATCAAAAAGATTCTTCTAGCCTTTTCTGAGTTTCTTTCTAAGATTCTTAGACTCATCTTAGTGATGATTATTCATAATTCTGTGAGTGGCAATCCCACTCCAATTTCTCACCAAATCCCTGAGTGGCAATCCCACTCAACTTCCCCATGAACAATTTAATTCGGGGTCGAGTCAAGCTAGCGACTTCGGTAATCAAAAAAGAGCTTAACATGGGTTTTCACCCGTGTGTACCACCTAGTGTGGGGGAGATGCCCCACATGTTGTATATAGATCTAAAAAACTTTTGAAAATTGTATATATTAAAAAGAGAATAATTGTTGTGTTTCTACACTTAGCTAGTAAATATTATCTTTTTACGTTCTAAGTTTCTAAGATTACAGTAGGTACTTTGAATATTGAGGACAATATTCATTTCTAAGTGTGGGGGGGAAATTCTGGCAAATTTGATCATAAAATGTACCCTTTTAGTCCCTTTTTCCCCCAAAATAGCCAAATTTAAAAAAAAAATTTTAGTGGAAGTACTATGTACTAAACACAACAAATGGTAATCAGTCCACCATGTCTAACCCACATAAGGATTGGCTAATCCAGGAGCAAACGGCTCTTGGTAAAGATTTCTCAAAACCGTTTATATGGCTTGCAATTTGCCCAAAATTGTATGGTTCTCAACTCACCATATCCTAAAAGTGAAGAGTTGGCTAGCCCCAAGGTTATGGCTTGTGGTAAAGGCAGTGGAAAATCCATAATTGGTAATCGACTCACCAAAGATAATTCTGATAATTTATCTAAGAGTTAGCTAGTCCGAAGGGTACGGCTTACGGTAAAGACAAATCAAATCCGTTGACGACTTATGATTTGCTTAAAATCATTTGGTTATCATTGTACCAAAGTTCTTACTTGAACTGAAACATTTGGCTACTCCAGAAGTGATGGCTTTTGGTAAAGAGTTTTTCAAATCCATTAAAGTTTCAAAAGATTGCTAGGGACTAGCAATAGTTTAGTGTTGGGGATTTGATATGTGTCTAAATACACATATATTTGTATTATATAAACCCACAAAACAACCAAAAACACACAAATGACTCACAAAATGATACAAATTCATAAAATGTGTTTTTATGTGATTCAGGTACAAAAGATTGAAAAACAAGTGAAAATTGATCAATTTCACAACTATTGTCATTTTCAGTCCCTGAAAGTACTCAAATTGTCAAAACTAGTCCCTAAAAGTTTTAAATGAATGAAAAGTCAACTTAAGTCCTTGGGAAATCAAAAATGTTCACAAAACATCCCGGATAAAGTTTACACAAAATGGCAATTTTTACCCCTCAAGTTACAAAATTGGCAAAAATGGTCCCTCGGTATTCTAAACTTGGAATTTTACAAATAATACCCTTGTACTATGCATGATTTAACAAATGGAACAATTTTGATAAACTTTTGGAAACTTACAACTTTAGTCCCTAAAGATCCAAAAATTACATTTTAGGTCCTTAAAGTTTTAAAATAGTAAATTATATACTTTTGGTCCTTGTGTAATTGTTTTATTGCAGATTTAGTCCTTTTGATAAGTTTGGGATAGCTCAATTCAGGCCCTTCAACTTTCATAATATTACATGATTGGTCCTTGTTATCAAAATAAACCAAATGGACCTTTTATTTAATAACCCAGCCAAACCCAGGCCCAATACCCCAACCCGGTCCAAAATTTAAATGAAATAGAAAAACAGCCACTTTGTTCATCCCTCTCACTCTCACCTGCAATCCAATACCACCATGGTTTCTTCAACTTGACATCTCACTACCTCCTTTCCACCTCACATAACAGCTGGTTACCCACTCCCTCCACTCCACAAAGTCCAAAATCCCTTAATTGTATAAACCTGCTTCATGACTTTTCTCGCCAAAAAAATGACAAGTGTAATTTTGATGATTTCAAGTGATCCAAGGGCTGAGATGAAGTGGGATATGTTCAGATGTCGACAAGGAGTTGAAAGGATTATAAAAAGCAGAGGAGAGGCAAAGAAAAGGCAAACTTTGGTTCTACCATTGTTCACGTAGTGTAATCTTTCTTGTTTTCCTTTAATTATTGTCATTTACTGCTTTATTTAGTGTAAAGAACTTTAAATTAGTGTAATGAAAGTTTAAATTCAGTTTAATTTCCATTTTAATTTCAGTTTCAAGTATTGCTTAATTTCCTTTAAATTTCCATGTTCTTTAATTTCAAGTTAATTAGTTGTTTAGTGGACTCTTTAAGCTCATGTAGGCTCCTGACAAAGCTCACAAAGCTTTTAGATACATAAAAACATTTATAGCTTTTAAATTCAGAAAATCAAGAAAAATACTAAAAAAGTCAATGATAGTCAACTTGTGATCTCAATAAGCGTTCGGGGATGAAGCTAAGCTTTGGATGGGTTTTTCGGTTTCTAGCTTGTTGACACCAAGCTAGGAGTGGTTTTTGATCTTTGGTACTCAGTTTCAGTCTTGATCACATGTAAGCTTCATTTTTTCCATATTTTTGCATATCACTGTGTTAGTCCTTTAGATGCTTTAATTTTTATGTTTTTGTGTTTATTTGTTGTTGTTTAGTGATATTATAGTTTTAAATTAAGTTGTTATGTTTTGGATTCGATTGTGGCTTGATATTGTATTTTAACTGTTAATATGCCAATCTTTTGAAATCATAAACCTTGACTTGTGTGACTCTTGGTTAAGGTTGAAACAGGTCCATTTTGACACCTTGAAACCTCTGGATTTGATGGGATTGGTCTATATAGTTATTTGCCTTGAAAACCTCAAAACAATCTCTTTTAAGATTTGTTTGGATTTGCTGATATAATAGCATTCCAGTATATGTCTGTTGTTGTTTGTCATTATTTTATGTCATGTTAGTATCTAGTAGCTCAATGCAAGCATATAAACTTGTCCTTGTTTAATAAAAGTCAAAATCATTTTAATCTCACCTTATTTAGTAAACTGTTATGATTTTGAAACCTTAATTTCATCTCAGTGATACATATGTTGTTTATTCAACTTCATTTCATGTTTTTATAGCATAATATAACATGTTCAGTCCATAGATTAAGATTTAAACTCAATTTAGTCAACCTTTGTGTTCTTGTTTAAAGTCAACATTTTCCTTTGTGTCGTTTTTGAATAAAATCTAGAATTTTATTGTGTGTTGTTTATTTAGATTTAGCTTTTAATCTTTTGGAATATAAATATTTAGTTGCTTAAATAAAATAGAAAAATAATAGTTTACAATAACTCAGCTTTTAAAGTGCTTATTCTCTGGCTTATTTTTAGTCCTTGTCTGTTAATCATGCCCTGCACCACAGCTTTAGGGTCAAGTTCATGAGCTTGCATAAGCTTCATTACTTGACCCTAGCTGGTGTATTTAGCTTCTTTGTATAGCCTGTGTGGCCTTTTTATTATTTGCATGCTTGTTTTTATATTTGTAGTTTATTTGCATAGCTTAATCTTTCCATCTATTTTGTCCCATTCACTCCTTCCACTGAAGCAAACAGTGGAAGTGGAGTTGTGTTTCTATGCCTATGAAAAGTTCCCTACAGAGCTAGAGCTTGTGATTTTTAGCTTCTTGTGAAGTTATTTAGTCATACTCTAAGTCTCAAGATTGGTTGAGCTCTCATGAGCTTATTTGATAAGTCTTGTGAGCTTGTGTTTGCCCATTCCTAACAGTTCAATCCATGAACTTGCACCATTTCCACAAGCTCACACCAAGCTCCTTAGTGATCACTAGTCTTTGTGGCTTGGCTTTTTAGGAAGCCAAGCTACTCAAATTTTATGATCATGTGCTTAAATCTCACCTTGCGACTTATTAACCAAGGCGCAAGTAGCTTTAATGTGTCCCATTTCACTGAGTACATTGAGAAATCGGTGTATTGATGATACTTCATAAGCTCCTCACAAGCTCTCTAGTGGACTTCACTAGGTGAGCTTGAGTTTTTTTGAAAGCCTACGGATCACCTTGCTATTACAACAACTTATTTGGCTAGTTGAGCTTATTTGATGAGCTTAAATTGCCAAACCAAAAGACTGCAAGGGTGTTTGGGACTGCATGTCCCTGGAACAGCTTATTAGCTTATTATGAGCTTATTGGCTTATATCCAGTGTGCATGCTTGTATATTCTCACTTATTATACTTGTGCATATATACTCTTTTCTTTTGTTTTCCTGTGTGGAGCTTATACTAAGCTTTAACAAGCTTCAATTCCATCCAAGTCAAGCTTGTAGCTTGACTGTCTAAACCATGAGCTCACACTTAATCAGTCCATTTTCTTGTTCATACTTGCCCATTGGACTGATGTATATCCTATTTTACCTTTTGTTTTAGCTGTATAGCTTATTTTCAAGCTTATATTGAGCTTGAGCTCCAACAGTCAAGCCAAAAGCTTAACTGTTGGGCTCATAAGCTTATTACTTGCTTATTTCTTAGTTTGTAAGTTCCATTTTCATTTAACTTGTATATTATCAGTACTTATTTAGTCCAGAAAAAGAAAAACCAAAAAGAACTATTTTTAAGCTAAGTGAAAGCTTTTACTTAAAAGCTTATTTGCTTATTAGCTTATTTATGTTAATAATCTATAGTTTTTATATTTTTCTTGGCTTCTTTTATTTATTTTAGAATTTTGTAAAAAGTTTCAGATTTTTCTTTAATCATTTAGTATTTTTAATAAATCTATCATAGTTTTTAGTAATTAATATTAGTAAATAATTAATAATAAATAGAATAATTGTGTAAAAAATAAATTTTCAGTTTTAAAATAAGTTTTATAATATTTTAGATTTTTCTCAATCATAATTTTATTTTCCTAGCCTTATTTCATATTTTCTTCTATTTTAGGTTATTAATAAATAGTTAGAAATAGTTTTTAATTAATAATAATTAATTAAATAGTTGTAAAAATAATTTTCTTTTTCTAATAATTTTCTTTTATCATTAGGATTGTAGAAATGTATTTTTCATATTTTTAGGATTTATATTGTGTAAGTTTCACGTTTTATTTTGTACGCTTTTAATTTTATTTAAACGACGTTTTAGGTTTTAAACGTTCATCAAAAATAGTGATAAGCGTTTATTTAATATTTTATCTTTTATTTTCTTTAATTTGCATTTAAGTCGCTAAGACATGCAAATCCCTACTATAGTTATATTCGATTTGTTTTATATCGTTTACGTTTAATTTAAGTTAAACGTCGTTTGTATATCTTTAATACTTTTTAGGTTTCGATTGTACGCTTTTATTGACGTAGCTGTGACAGAGCTATTACTATTCACATTCCTAGTGTTAGTCAATCGATTCTGCTTTTTTACATTCTATATCATTTCAGCATTCACAAGTCATTGTACCAGAACATCACGCCTCACCAGGACATAAACGATCCAAGGATATTTTAATCTTTGGTAAACTTGCATTCTCTCCCGGGCTGTCGCCCTTTTATCATCTGTTACGGTTGACCGTTCACAAGCGGTTGATTAGTGTGACGGAGAAATAAAAGAAGGTAGTTCGGGAGGAACCACACCATCGAATGCGGAGGTAAATGGAGTCTATGGAAACCATCCACGAAACGACCCATTCTCCAATAGTTACAATCCAGGATGGCGTAATCACCCCAACTTCCGTTGGAAGGATGACGACAATCGCCCTAACAATTACCAACAAAGGCCACAACAATACCAAAGTCAAGGTCAAGGTTCAAACAATGGCCAACAATCCAATGTTGACCAAAAGTTTGACTTGATCCTAAGCGAGTTGGCCAAGTCTAATCAAGGTGCAAACCTAAAGTTTGAGTCCCTTTCCAAATCTGTACTAAATCTTGAAAGACAAGCTGGGGAGTTGGTCAAGAGGTGCACAACGAGAAGCGGGTAAGCTTCCAAGCTATCCCACTCTTAATCCAAAGCATAAGCCGATGGTCCCGAGCATGTGAATATGGTGACATCTCTTCGAAATGGTAAAACCTACAACAATGACATCAAAATTCCAAGTGTTCATGATTTTTCGTGATGATGTCGAGGATTTCGCTATCGATGACCTAAATTGTTGTTAAAGGTAAAAAAGCTGAAAATGTTAAGTTCGATTCTGAGTTAGTAAATGATTTGTCAAATGATTTTTCAAAACCACCAACTCGTAATCTCGAAGCTACTCAATCACCCAAAGTTGGGGAGGGTGGTGTGTCAAGCACAACCACTCCTTACCCCGCAGCTTTGGAAAAATCAGCATCTGCTAGATTGGCTAAAAAGGGTCCTCATTCCGAGGATATGTGGGAGACTTTCAAGCAAGTAAAGATCAATCTCCCCCTTATTGATGCTATCAAGCAAATTCCTGCATATGCCAAGTTTTTAAAGGACTTGTGTACTCAAAAGAGGAAGTTAAAGGCAACTGTGCCTAAAAAGGTTGACCTAACTGAGCACGTTAGTGCAATCTTATCTAACTCTCTTCCTCCCAAATTCAAAGATCCTGGAGCACCATTGATTTCAGTTGTGGTGGGAAATATTGCCATTAAGAAGGCGCTCCTTGATCTCGGTGCTAGTATCAACATCCTTCCTGCTAGTTTGGTCGATAAGTATGACTTAGGAACCCTTCGTAAGACTGACACTATAATTTCCTTAGCCGATCGATCTACCAAAATTCCTAGAGGTATCTTAGAGGATGTTATTGTGAAAGTTGATGACTTCTATTACCCAGTTGACTTCTTTGTTATGGACACCGAGACACCATACAAGGATGTTCAACCAACCATTATCCTTGGGCGACCATTCCTAGCCACGATAGACGCTAGGATTAATTGTCGAACTGGAGCCATGGATATTGCGTTTGGTAATAAGAAGCTAAGATTGAATGTGTTTAGTTCCGTGAATTCTCCTACTATGAATGAATGCTACCAGGTGGATGTAATCGATGAGGAAGTCCAAAAGCATGCACCTCGTATGCTTAAGGTTGATCCTTTAAATTTATATTTAACTGGTGAGAATGAGGAGATTATTGATTTTTTGCCGGTTCAAGAGATTCAAGAGTGTTTGGTCAGTTCTTTAGACCATCAAAACCCACCTTGGTCTTATAAAGTGGAGCCCTTGCTCGCTACTTTTGACACGGCCACAAAGTCGGAGGTGCCTCCAATTCTTGAGCTGAAACCTTTGCCATCTAATCTCAAATATGCTTTTCTAGGTCCTAACAATACTTTACCCGTTATTGTTGCTTCGATCTTTCTCGATCACAAGAGGAATCACTTTTGAAAGTGCTTTCCAAGTATAAAGCGGCGAAGTGGGATGGACAATTGCGACTTAAAAGGGATTAGTCCTTCATTATGTATGCACCAATTGTTACGGACCGGATGTTAAGCCATCAAGAGATGCGCAAAGGAGCTTGAATCCTAATATGAAGGAGGTAGTGAAGAAGGAAGTTCTCAAGTGGCTAGATGCTGGTATCATTTATCCCATCTCAGATAGTAAATGGGTAAGTCCCACGCAAACGGTGCCTAAAAAGGCCGGTATCACCGTTGTGGAAACCGAGAGCGGGGAAAGACTCACCACCCGACCCGATGATCGGCCGAGAGTGTGCATAGATTACCGTAAGCTGAATGATGCTACATCTAAAGATCATTTCCCACTACCTTTCATTGATCAAATAGTTGAGAAGCTTTCCTCGAAGTTCTATTGCTCTGGATGGGTACTCCGGATATAATCAAATACCCATCCATCCCGATGACCGTGCCAAAACCACTTTTACATGTCCTTATGGGACATTTGCATTTCGTCGAATGCCATTTGGTCTGTGTAATGCACCCGCTACCTTTCAGCGGTGCATGATGAGCATCTTTTCTGACATGGTTGGAGAATCTGTAGAGATATTCATGGATGATTTCTCCATCTTTGGTCAATCATTCGAAAGTCGTTTGGGTCACTTGAAAGTGTGTTAAAAGATGCACCAAACTAATCTAGTGCTTAGTTGGGAGAAGAGTCATTTCATGGTTCGAGAGGGAATTGTATTAGGACACGCCGTTTCAAAAGGATTTGAGGTTGACCGTGCCAAGGTGCAAATAATTTCAACCCTTCCTCTTCCCACTAACATTAAAGCCGTGCGATCTTTTTCTTGGTCATGCAGGGTTCTACAGGCGATTTATTAAAGATTTCAGTGCTATATCAAAGCCTCTTTGTAATTTACTCTCAAAAGAGGCACGATTTGACTTTAATGAATCATGTCTTAAAGCATTCAATATGCTTAAGCAAAAGCTTGTAGAAGCCCCAATTCTCAGCACAACCATTGGTCGAAGCCTTCGAGATCATGTGTGACGCGAAGCATTATGCCTGGGGCGGATTGGGACAACGGGTTGATAAGAAACCGTTGTGATCTTTTATGCTAGTAAGACTTTTTCGTAAGCTCAAATGAATTACACCACTCTTGAAAAGGAATTGCTAGCCGTGGTTTTGCTCTCGATAAGTTCCGCTCATATATTTGGGGCATTCTAAGGTGATAGTATTTTCAGATCATAGTGCCTTGAAACATTTATTAACCAAGAAAGAGACAAAACCGAGGTTGCTTAGGTGGATTCTGCTGTTACAAGAATTTAACTGAAATCGGGATAAAAGGGGTCGGAAAATGTGGTGGCCGACCATTTGTCCGGATTATCCCTCCTCCGCTCAATCCATCCGACGTGATTAAAGAAAGCTTTCCTGATGAAAGCTTATTCCAAGTTTCTAAGATCCCTTGGTATGCAAACATTGTTAACTACATTGTAGTTAAAAAGCTTCCTGACATGGTCCAAACAACAAAGACAATACTTCTTTTCTCAATTGAAGCATTATTTTTGGGAGGATCCGGATCTTTATAAAGTGTGTGCTGACCAAGTTGTTAGGAGGTGTATTCCCGATGACGAGCATATGGACATATTGGCTCATTGCCATTCTTATGCGTGTAGGGGACACTTTGGTGCGACGAAAACTGGGCACAAAGTCCTGCAGAGCGGCTTCTTTTGGCCGACTATATTCAAGGATGCACAGTCTTTTGTGAAAGCATGTACTGCTTGCCAACAAGTTGGTGGGATTTCAAGGCGTGATCAGATGCCTATGAATCCAATACTTGTTGTTGAGATCTTTGACGTGTGGGGTATTGATTTTATGGGACCATTCCCTACCTCCCATGGTAATATGTATATTTTGGTGGCAGTTGACTATGTCTCTAAGTGGGTAGAAGCTGAGGCTACAAGAACAAATGACCATAGTGTAGTTCTTAAGTTTGTTAAGAAAAATATATTTGCTAGGCATGGAATCCCCAAGGCCATCATTAGTGATGGGGGTTCCCATTTTAAGAACTTCAAATTTGGAAAGTTATTGAAACACTATGGGGTTAATCATAGAATAGCTACTCCTTATCACCCACGCACTAGTGGACGGTAGAAGTATCTAATAGGGAGATTAAGCGAATATTAGAAAAGATCGTTCGTAGTGATAGGAAGGATTGGTCCTTGAGGTTAGATGATGCCTTGTGGGCATATAGGACGGCTTTTAAGACCCCTATTGGAATGTCACCGTATAGGTTGGTATATGGCAAGGCGTGTCATTTACCGGTTGAGATTGAGCATAGGGCTGAGTGGGCAATTAAGCAGGTTAATATGGACTTAGATAATGCGAGTAATTCTAGGAAACTTCAATTATTCAATTAGATGAGATTAGACGCGATGCTTATGAGAGTGCCCGGATTTATAAGGAGAAAACTAAGGCTTTTCATGACCAGGCACATCACCAAGAAATCTTTCTTGGTGGGTCAAAAAGTTTGGTTATTCAATGCTAGACTTAAGCTCTTTCCCGGAAAATTAAGAAGTAAATGGACGGGTCCATACGTTGTGACTCAAGTCTCTCCACATGGAGCCATTGAAATAAAAAATATGGTGGGTGGAGAGCCGTTTAAAGTCAATGGACACCGTTTGAAGCCGTATGTTGTGTTGGAGAGTGATCATATCGCCACGGTTGATGTGGTTTACTTGGAACCACTCCAACCGTCTCAATAGCTCCAATGAGTTATGTCGGGCTGACGACGTTAAACTTAGCGCTTCGCGGGAGGCAACCCGTGGGTTGTAGTATGTGTGTTAAAAACTTTGTGGGTGTGTTAACTACAAACCCTCACGAGACTAAAGGAAGTCTTTCGACCCCGAAACCACACATCAATACCCATGTCCCAAAAAGACACTGTTAATACAAATAAGCCATAAAAACGTTTATTTATATTTTACGATCTTCTAATATTTTGTCGATAACAAACCTAAAATCATTTTAACGAAACAAATAAAATACGTAAATGGTTTGAGCCAATAGTTTACTAACACACTTACATTTTCATATAAAACACTAAACAAGTATTATTGTTTACATTTTATAGAAATGCACATGTATAACAACTAGTGTTTGCATAATATGAAAATGTACATATATACTTGGTATATATTGTAATGGGTAATGTAATGAGTAAAAATCTAAGTTCATGACCTATTGACTAGGTACAATGAATGTTGTTGGGTAAAACCCAAAGTCCCATACCCATGGAGCTTGATCCATAACCCATGACCCATTGCATGAAATCATGCATGAAGTCATGTTGGGTATTATCCATGACCCAAGACCCATGACCCAATGTCTAGATACATTGCATCTTGTTGGGTATCCATAAAACATTACCCATAACCCGGTTTGCAACCCAAAATCCGGACTTAAGCTGACCCAGCAGCCAGATCCCTAGGATTGCACTAGCCGGATCCCTCTGGGGAGGGATCCGTGGGAACCGTGGAACAATAGACAATTTTGTCTATAAATAGTGAGCCATTTCTCTCTTGCTACTCACCCCTTTTACACATACTCTCTCTTAGTATTGTAACATCCCTAACCTTAGATCCAAAGGATCTTTCTATGTAGTTTTGTGTTTGTGTGATTCTCTAGGTTCCTCTTAAAGACGAGATCACCACCTCTTGAAGACGTACAAGCTCAAGGTCATGAGTTGCTAAGCTTCGTCATCATCAAGACCACTGAAGTGTCTCTTGTTGATAGTTCTTTTCTCCCTCCATAGAAGTGTAGTGTTGAAGGCATTAGTGAAAGGAGTCGTAAGGTCGTGTCGAAGGCATTAATGAAAGGTGCCGAAGGGTCGTTGTTAATACAAATAAGCCGTAAAGTGTAGTTTTTCATTTATTTATTTTTTTTAAGATTGTAGTAAAATTTTCTTAAGGCATCATCTGACTAGTTACCACCAGTTTTCCATCTCAAATCAAATGATATCTTTTTCAGGCACTTAGTTAGACTATCTCAAGTCAACTTTCCTACCCAAAACCATCATTAAGCACCATCACCCCTTATGGTTGAGCATTTAAGACATCCACCTCTCATGACATCAAAATAAAGTCAAAACCTCGAGATACATAGACACTAGACATTGCAAAAAGCATAATCATTTCATCAAGAATCTGTCTGACAGACGGATCCTTGGTTTATAACCAGACGGATCCCTGGTGAGAGGGATCCGTGGGATCCGTGTCTGCAGAAAGCTTTAAACAGCTTCCCTCTTCAAAGTTAAGTCACCTTTTGGTTCTCTAACCACTTTGCAGTTACCATTTAATACCTTCCTAGAGCTGATCAATATCCTAAGTGCATGCTTAATCCCCTTAGTGGCCAAGAATTTAATTCCCTAATTCAAAATTATCCTTTATAAACCAAACACTTTTGAGGTTAAATCATCACTCTCACCTAGTACTCAAAAATCAGTAGTTAGAAGCTTATATTGCATCCTTACCATCACCATGACCAAAGCACTTAGCAACAACTCTTCAACCAAAGGCACATCCAAAAGAAAGGGTCACATGATTCATGAGATTTCATCTACCGAATCATCTCCTGTAAGAGATAATAATGCTAGAATACCACCTCAACAAACCCATCCAACAATTGCGAAGAGAACCGCAAGAATTAGCATCAAACTTTTTGGGCTAGAAAAAGGGTCATCTAGTTCAAAACCAAACATAGCTAGCTCTAGCAAGCCGTCTAAGTCCTCATTCCTTGAGCATAGATTTAACGAGCCTCTTCCTCACCCAAATCTCTATTCATTAGAGCATTCACCACCAAGAGCCTCCCACTCACCAACTTTCTCGTTAAATAGGGAACCACCCACAACACCGAATAGTCCATTGATCGGTGTATTTTACATACCCCTCATTGCATGTTAATTACGCATTATTGCATTATTATTCATCGTTATACATGTACTTTGAGGGTGTTTTGTGATTATGTAGGCTATGCGCGAAAAGGAGCTAAAGTTGCGATATTACAAGCTTAATGAAAGACTAGAGAGACATTTCGGTTGGGCTTTGCAATCCGAGAAATCCATATTGGCCCACTCCTAATTTGGTTAAAGAAATAAGTGAAGGCTGGGCTTCATTGGTGGCTTGACGGAAGAGCAGGGAAAACCACAAAAGGGTTTTATCCCATATATATTCGAGGAAGAGACGACAGAGAATTGATCCATCTCTAAAAACCTACAGCCGCAACATTAAGAGAACAAACCTTTTTGTGAAAAAAATCGTCTCTGAGGTCATTGAACAAATCGTCCTTGTGGTGCTTTCATTTAATGATCAGTGAGCAAATTTTATATATTCATTATATATTATTTTTGCTTCACGACGAGCGTGCATAAGGAGGAACAAAACATTTGATTATTTTGGCTTTGGATATAATACGGTACATAGCAATATGCAAGACGGAATAGATACGACGATGTCTACTAACGTAATGCGCGGCTAAGCCTCTTGTGATCTCTCTCGGTAAAAGATATATTTGGTTTGATCATGTTTACGGATTATAATTTATTTGTCAAACATTAATTCATATGATTTTATTGCATATCATTTATTTGAATTTAATGTTTTAGTATAATTATTTTAGTGAACTATTGTGAGACATTTTATTGCGAGTCAACGATTGTGCCAAGCCTAAGTAGTATAAGGGTTAAGACGGTCGTATGTTAAACATAATTTGTGCCCATAATTGTTCATTTAAATAATTATAAAATTAATTGATAGGATTATTAGAAGACATGTTATTGTTAGTCAACGAGTCGTGCCGAGTCCAACTAGTTTAGGTATTAAGACGATTCGTGTGGTAAACATAGCTTGCGCCTAAAATTATCCTTTTCAATTAATACAAAGCCAACGTTAGTAATAATCCGTAACTTAGTAATATCAATATATCCGGAGCCGGGAGGGATTGCTTTTCACTCAATTGTTCACAACTTCGCTTTTATTTGCTTATTGGATCTTTATTTGTTTATTTGTTTTTTAGTTTATTAGTAGTTTTATTATTAAGTCTTAAATCAATTATTTATTTCATAGAATTTAGTTTAATTAGTAATTTAGTTATTAAAATTTGAAAATCAAAACTTTTATTGATCAGTGATCACCCCAAAACTTAAATTAGAACCACATACTCCTCGTGGATACGATACCCGCTTGCCCTATCTAGTATAAGGTAATTAGGTTTATTTTTGATTGGTACAACGAGCTTGTCATCCATCATGGGAAACAAGGAACAATCATGGACATGATCATATGGAGGAATTTCCACTACCACCACCCTCACCTTTAGTAGAACCTCATCCCACATCTCAAAATGAAACCCCACAATCATTCGTAGAGCATCCTCAAAACATCCATTTTCCTACGGTTCCCAATCAAGACAATAATTGCCCAAATTGTCTAATCACCCAAGGACTTGTTCAAGAAGTACGAAATGAGTTACATTTCATGTTTAATCATCTTCTTGAAAGATTGGACCAAATCAACAAGTCTACTCATCCTTAGACTCGAGCACTTTGTTGCATTCTAGGCTTTAGTAACTTATTAGTAGAAAATGTATGACTAAATCATTCTCTTAGTTTTAGAGATTTATTTATTATCTCTTTGTTTTATTGAATGATAACTTATTTGCCATATTTCTCTGAGCATATGTTTGTTTTTTGTATACATATCTCGCTCTTATATTTAGCATTGTTTGGTATATCACCTTTGTTGAATAATCTGTCACCAGACAGACGGATCCCTGCAAAATGCCTAGACGGATCCCTCCACAAAGGGAACCGTGGGATCCGTGCTACAGAAGAACAATTTTCTACTAACTTGAGTTTTATTTGCAGGAAATTATGCATTATACTCTTGTTTTCTAACCTTTGTTTTGTAGCTTTTCAAAATACACATGAAGAACTTGACACTCTAAGCTAAGGGGAGCTTTGTGTCAAACCATTTGCAATATAATCCTATTCGGATTACTCTTCATGACACCCCATTGCAAAGTTGCAATCTTCAAGGGGGAGCATTTATCGTCACAAGGACGAAACCACTTGCAAACAAAATTGCAATTCATTAGCTTATTAGTTTATATTTACTTGACGCCCTCACAAATGGATGGACTCGCCAAGGGGGAGTTAAGACGAGAACCATTCCCGTCACTTGCTCTTTTTACATTTTTTCTCTTTTACATGTTTTTCTTAAAACAACGTGTTAGTTTCTTTTTCGACGCTTTTTGTTTCGACAAAAGGGGAGAAGAGAGTAAAACTCCAATTCGAACTTTTACGAATTTTTTAGTTTTTCCTTAAAATAATTTTATGTTTTGTCATCAACAAAAAGGGGAGATTGTTAATACAAATAAGCCGTAAAAACGTTTATTTACATTTTACGATCTTCTAATGTTTTGCCGATAACAAACGTAAAATCATTTAAACAAAACAAATAAAATACGTAAACTATTTGAGCCAATAGTTTTCTAACATACTTACGTTTTCACATAAAACACTAAAATAAGAATAAGTGATTTTATGATTTAGTAATACATATGTACGACAACTAGTGTTTACATATTGGGCAAAATATATACATAACTAGTATGTATTATAAAATGGGTAAAAACTACAACCCATGGAAAATATCCATAACCCATGGTATTGAGCCATACCCATTTGACTAGGTGCATTGCACTCATTAGATACATTGTATCTAATAAAAGAACCATGGATCAACCCATGACCTATGACCCATAACCAAAATACCCATGGGTAAAGAGGAGCGTCCCACGGATCCCTAGCTTTACGCTAGACGGATCCCTTGTGGGAGGGATCCGGGGAACAGTAAGATTTTCTCCTATATAAATATTGAGCCATTTCTTCCTTTTGGCTTACCACTCCAACACATACTTACCCCAAGTATTGTAACTCTCTAACCACTGATCCTAAGGGATCTTTCTATGTAGTTTGTCTTTTGTTTTTGTGTGATTCTCTAGGTTTCTCTTAAAGGCGAGATCACCACTTCTTGAAGTCGAGCAAGCTCAAGTCCATGAGTTGCCATGCTTCGTCATCATCAAGACTACTAAGGTTCTCTTGTTGATAGTTCTTTCTTTTTTCGTAGATGTGTTGTGTTGAAGGCATTAGTGAATGATGCCGAAAGAGTCAAGACGAAAGCATTAGTGAAAGGAGCTTAACGTCCGTGTCAAAAGCATTAGTGAAGAATGCTAAAGGTGTCAAGACGAAGGCATTAGTGAAAGGTGCCAAGCGTTGTGTCAAAGGAATTGGTAAAGAATTCCTAAGAATCAAATCAAGTGGCATTAGTGAAGAATGCCAAGGTCGTATAATTGATGAGGTGCATCGTTATACATATAGTATTAGTTTGTTTCCAAGGATGGTGATATCCTTGATGGTGTTGTAATAAGGAGTGGATCTCCTTTGGGATTAGGTGTTGTGTAGTGTTGGGTAGTAGTTCCTCCATTGTAATGGAACTAGGTACTTAGCCTAGTACCTGATAAAGGGTAGACGACGTTGTGGTAGGTGTGGTTCACCTTGGTGTGAAAGAACCCGGTGGTTAGCCTAGTACCGGAAAAAGAGTAGGCGACGTTGTGAAGGCTTCTCCGCCATAAGGAGTTGGTGTCGTGTAGTGATTACGAACTCTCGAGTAGGTGACTCAGGGAGTAGAGTAGGGCAAGGAAGGTGTCATTGTAGCCGAACCACTATAAATACTCGTGTCATGGTTATGTGCTTCTTACTCTTTATCTTTCATTACACTTTTATATATCTATCTATCAACGTCCAACATACACATCTAAATAGATTAACATAAGTCGATCTAAATATTTAAAAGGAAGTTTTAAATTGGTAAAACTATTCAACCCCCCCCCCTTCTAGTTTTCCACAGTCGTGTCAAAGGCATTAGTGAAAGGTGCCAAGGGTGTACATTCGATATGCTTCATCGATGTACAAGATAGACAGTTTGGGTTAAAGGATATTGATATCCTTATGATGTTGTAATAAGGAGTGTGTCTCCTTTGTGGTAGTCGTGTAGTGGTGTAGTGTTGGGAAGTAGTTCCTCCTTTGTAATGGAACTCGTTATCTAGCCTTGTACCGGATAAAGTGTAAGCGACGTTGTGATAGGTTTCGTTCTACCTCGTGGAAGAACCCGGTGTCTAGCCTTGTACCGGATAAAGAGTAGCGACATTATGAAGGCTTCTCCGCCACATTAAGGAGCTTGTGTTGTGTAGTGCTTACGAAATCTCGAGTGGGGAACTCGGGGAGTGGAGTAGGGCAAGGAAGGTGTCCTTGTAGCCGAACCACTATAAATACTCGTGTCGTGGTTTTGTGCTCCTTTACTCTTTCTCTTTGCATTACTTATTTATATGCTTATCTATCATCATCCAACACACACATTAAATAGATTGACATAAGTCGATCTAAATAGTTTTAAAACGAAGTTTTAATCGGTAAAACTATTCAATCCCCCCATCTAATTTTCCACAAACACTTTAATGCGAAATACTTTATCAAGATACTGTAGCAATGGCTCCAAATTAAATCTCACTACCTACATCACTAGATTCAAAAACTAAATCCGAGCAAAAACCTACTTCAACCCACACCAATCTCCGTTTCTCTCGCTGTCACGCATCACCTGTTGATGCTAAAAAAAAACATAGGACGTTGCAAATATGGTCGTTGGTGGCTCAAGGAGAGGTTGAGAGTGGTGATTGTATCCAAATTTTTCCATAGTTTTTATGATGAAGTTATTTTATTTGTTTGTGTTGAAGATTGATGAGTTAAAAAGAGAAAAAAAAATGAAGGAAAAGAAGAAAGGAAGATAGAAGAAGATGAAGATGATTAGGAAGAGAGAGAAATAAAAATAAATGGTTGTAGTTGATTCTCATAGGGTTGTGAGACCAAATAAGTAAATGATGATATTACCCTTATGTGCAAGTCACATGAGGGGTTTTTAACAGTCAAACTAAATGTTTTTTGGTCAATGGATTATGAGTGTTAAGGGTTTCGGAGTTAGGGGCGGTTCGTGCAAAAAAACAAAGTCAAAAGACCAAATGTGAAATTCAACGCAAACCATAGGGACCATCTTTGTAATTTACTCAAACCTTAATTATTGATGTGTCCCGTTTGATTTTTTATTTTTTGTTTCCAAATGGAGATGATATCCTTTATTTATTGCTCTTATTTCCATTACTTTACTGTGTTTAATTGTAATTACATTCTGCTAATCAAGTATTGCTATGGTAGTGGCACAAATGGTCACAACTCTTTGGAATATTCAGAGGTTGGTCTTCAGTTTTTGAATATGTGAGGTGATATAATTATTAGAATCATGCTTGTGTGCTAACTTTGAATTTGATCAATTTTGTATACGCAAATGTGTGGCTTTTAAGTTTTAAATAAGGAACAAATGTCTATCTTCTTCAAATTCAAGTGCAAAACACAAAATGGCAAGACAATATATCATAGTTCATTGCTACCCTGAATAGTATTAAAAGAACAAAGTAGCATTTGATCCAAGGATTCCTATGGTTCCACGTCACAAAGATTCCTTTAATTTACAGGAGTGTAGATGATCGGGAGTAGGGCTGAGCACGGTCCGAAAACCGGATCGGACCGATCAAGACCGAAAACCGAATTTGTCCAAAAGTTCGGACGTGGCATTAATTATTACAACATGAATTATAGGTAAGAATTTTTAAATATACTTATTTCTATAAATATTTTTAGAATTACTCATTATGTTATATTGATTTTCAAAGTGCAATACTCGTATAAAAAAACTCGTTTAATGTTGTTACGAAAATCTTTGGTGTAGATCGATGAAGCAACAAAGTTCAGTATACAAATTCAAGCTCTATTACACGCTTGCAATACTACTAAGTACTAACCATCAGATTGAGATATAATACTCCGTAGAAAAGCATTTAAATAGAAGTGATGTTTGATTGTTAACAAACTACAATAATTATTACTTGTGGTGCAAATAAATGAATCTTTACCCTCGTGATAGAATGGTTTTGACAGCTGACAAGTGGAAGATGTGTACTTCAATTTTAATTTTTTTTCAAATGCTGCCAAAAAAAATAGATACGAAGATTTTATGACGTTTCCTACTAGCACAAAGTAGAGACTTACATAAACAACCTTCAGATATAAGTTACTTTCAAAACAAGCTTGTACTTTTAAGCATTGGTTTAATAGTTTGAAGCATTTAACCAACCTGACGAACACATTCGAACGTTCTACAAGAAAGCTTTTGTAAATCGTTACGATGGAAGTACATCTATGTTATATTTGTTTATTTACTTAGAAAAAAAATATATATGAAAGACATCCGTTCAATTAATTGAAGAACCACATATGAAGATTTTTTTATTTTTTAAAGATGCACGCCCGCGCGAAGTAGCATCCTTAGACACGTCCTTATCACGGGAGGAGAAGAGATGAAAGATTCATAGTTTCGAAGACCTTTCAATTGATAAGGCATTAAGGTATTCTTTCTTGAGGTTTTATCTTTTTCATGTATAGATAGATCGTTTATTCCAAAACCCAATAGAGTCACACCCGGCCGGGAAGAGGAGAGATCAACGACGGAGCTACTAGCTACTAGTTGTAAGGGAAAGGACAAGACCACCTTTCGTACATTTCTACTGGTCCAGACATTCGAATAGCGAACGAAAGACCAGGAGATTGGATCTAGAAAGCACTTCCGACAGGGTTGACGGCTGTGTGGCCCTCATTGAGCTTAAAATTGTTAAAAAATAAAAATAAAATAAACGTTGAGTTGCCGATTGTGATATTGGTCGATGTTTTTTTACCCCTAGCCAAAAGATGATGGAAAGTTGAATGGAGAAGACATATGCAAAAGTTGTAGGTAGGGTTGTAAACGTACCGTGTGGAAAAATGCTCGCTTATGTACGCTTATTTATTTAATGAAAGAACACGAACAAGAATACATGTCCATTTAGTTATATAAACGAACATGAACAAAAGTTTGTTTGTTGATTTATGTTCGTGAACACTCAGTTATATGTTTGTTTAGGTTCCTTTACTTGTTTATGGTCGTATATCAGATTTTTTTTTTTTTTTTGGAATCGGTATACTTAAAAAAATACACGTACATAAAAATTTTGTATACTTTGTTGTTTATCTTCATACGATCGCTTATGTTCGTTCGTTTAACCCATAGCTGTCAAGATCGCGAGTTTACACGTAAGATCGTACGATCTTACGTGCCCACCAGTCAAAATCGTGTAGGATCGTGGTAGGATCGCATCTGAGGTAGGATCGTAAGTAAGATCGTAGGATCGCATGTAGGATCGTAAGATCGACACGATCGATCCGAAGTTTTTTTTTTTTTTTCTTTTTTTTTAATCTTTTAAGTCCATCTCACTTGCTTAGGCAAAAAAAAAAAAAAAAAAAAAC
Source organism: Chrysanthemum makinoi (assembly GCA_910596185.1). Taxonomy (NCBI): domain Eukaryota; kingdom Viridiplantae; phylum Streptophyta; class Magnoliopsida; order Asterales; family Asteraceae; genus Chrysanthemum; species Chrysanthemum makinoi. The sequence continues at coordinate 88,330,765 of OU343223.1, read as the reverse complement.
AAACGTGTGTTTTACTAATGTCTAAGTAAACCATTGTTGTTTTATTTTCTAAATAGATTATAGTTTATACATAGTTTTTTACTTTTCTAAATAGATTATAGTCTAAAAGTGTTCAATAGTTTAATTTATTTACTTCACTGTGATTAAACTAATCAAATTGTATGTTTTGAAATTCCACTTATGAAACGTTTGTTTTCTTGAAATCATGCAGATGACTAGTATGTTTTGAGAAATTTAGGACTTATGTTATGTAATATTATTTCCACTAAAGCGTTAATGTAACGATGTAAACTTTACTTTTTGTGTTTTACTATTACTTTGGTGTTTGAAATTTGAACTTTGTCATTTTCAAGAGGATATTATATAAATTTACCTTTGATGTTGAGTAGAAATGTAAATCAGTCTGACTTGGATATCATTTGTTTACAAAATATGACTAATTGGTAGGATCGTAGGATCGCGATCCGATCCTACGATCTCGATCTTGCAAAGACAAAAACGATCCTGCGCGGGATCGCGATCTTGACAGCCTTGGTTTAACCTCTTAATAAACGAACGTAAATGAACACAAACAACCTGATTTTTGAATGAACGAACACGAACAAGAAAATTTGTCCAGTTAAAATGAAACGAACGGACATAAACAAGGTTTTGTTATCCGTGTTTGTTCAGAAGGAACATGAAAGAATGAAGTTTAACTGAAGAGGTGAAAACGAGAGGGATAAAAAGTAATAAATAAGGATTAGAAACAGGTGAAAGATCAAAGGGCTAAATTGAAAAAGAGAGGGTAAATTAGAGAGAGAAATTCAAACACACATTTCATCAATTGTTAAACTTAAACCTTTGTAAGGTGTGGTGACTTTCAATTTTTAGTCATTTGAGCCCCATCACATGCCATATCATTTCAACACTCACATCTCAAAATACTCTTCCCTCATAACTAACTTCAACACAACCATTTGACACTCACCTTCAATTTTATTTTCTTTTTCATTTTTCTAAACAAACTAAATTTATTTATTCAAAATAAAAGCACAATAATTTTAACCATGATGAGATACATACAGTAAATTAAACATCTTCTTCACGCCTCACTTGTTATAACTCATGTCGATAATGGAGTTTAGAACAAGACAATTCTAGTTTCTATGAACGTCTCGGATTAATTAACTGAATATGTTATAATCAAGTTTCTAGAGTTATAACTACCGTATGTTTTTTTTTACCCAATATTATTGTATGAGACATTAATTGCACAACTGGGTTCAACCGTTCAACATGATAAATTTATTAGGCATGGTGCCTTTATAACACTCTAATAGTCTAATTTGTAGGTAACATAAAGAAGCCCAAACCCAGCCCATTTACTTCCCTAGGGTTAAGAAAACACATCTAAATGGCTTACACAATGCATCATCATCACAAAATTGCTTCCATATCAACAAAAAACCGCAACAGCCAAACTCATCCCTCCGTATCAACAATCAACATATAAACAAAACACACTCTCGCACAATTAAAAAGAAAAACATAAATAAACGATCACTTTTTCCTTTTTGTCGTTTGTGTGTTGGAGAAACGACTAAAACCAAAGTGGCCTTGAGGCGAATCTCGGTGAAGCATGATCCAGCCCGTCGATTGGTGAGAAAGGAAATGAAATGCTTGGTAGCCTTTCACGTTGTGCGATGATGCATCTTGAGACATGGTTAAAGATGCAAGGGTAATGATATGGGTTTGAAGATTTGAACCTGGATGTGAAGGACCCATCCAACACTTTTGCTGAGAAATTAGTGTCCAAATCTGGAGGTATCGTAAAATGTTGGAGATCGGGAACGGGGCCTACATGCACATAATCATCCAGGATGGTGGTCAGCAAAGCCCAATCCCCAAAATAGTACCGCTCATAGTCGAGACCATCGGAATCCCTGCATAACATCCCCAATAGAGTAAAACGGGTGACCATCCCGGGAAACTATGGGTAAAGCAAGTCTTTGCCCTGATTAACCATGTCTCAAGATACATCATGTCAAAACGTGAATGGCTTCCGACCGTTTCTTTTCCTTTCTCACCGATCGACGGGCTGGGTCATGCTTCACCGAGATTCGCCTCACGGCTCACCCTTCCCATGCCATGACTGTTTGATGATGATCAAGCCAATGGTATAACCTTCTCTTTCTTTTTAACAAGTGCTTCCAATCATGTTTTTATCTGAACTTAATTAATATCGATTTCATGAATTGAATAAATGATGTTGGTAATTAATATCGATTTCATGAATTTAAGGATTCATCCACTATGGAAGTAGTCCCATGAATTACTGTCCTAGTTTAGAATCCATGAATTAATGTCCTAGTTAACAAATTCAAGGCGTGTATGAGCTAACACTTCACATCATGGTTTGGGGTCTAAATATAGCCATCATCCTTTAGTAAATCATATTCTTTATCCTTTAGTAAATCATGGTTTGTTCTCATGGTTTTGTATCTCAACCATTTCAAGAAGATGCTGTTGTTTTGAGTCGGATATCCTTCATGAGTCTCTTTTGTAAGGATCATATTCAATGATAGCTTGATTTTAACTTGAAGGCATGCAATGATCATAGCTAACGCATCCGATTTCTATAGCGTAATTGAGGTACAAGGCAAATTTTTGTATAATATATTAATCCATGGAATAGCTTAATGTCTTGATTGGGATTTAGTGAGTTTATATATTTAGTTTACTTGCTCTATCAAATTATTGATCTAGTTTACTTGCTTTATCAAATTATTGATCAGGAAGCCATGGTATATTAGATCTACAAGTTTTTGTTATGGTGCTCAATGTTAATTTATGTCATCTTTTGAATCAATTGTCGTTTCTAACTGAGCCTCATCATTATGCTACTGCAGATTTTCAGAATTTCAAGACTCCAATGAAACTCGCTGCTTTTGGTAACAATGAAAACCACTTCTATAGTGATTGGGTTCAATATGTTAGTTATTAATTTTGCTAATCAAGATACTTTATGACACATTAAGATTTTAATCAGAATTTAGCATTTGATTTTGTAATTGGTACGGATAGAACTTGTGGTGATAGCTGCGTTTAACCTTTTAACTCGTTATAAGCTAATCAAGATATTTTGTCAGATTCGATGTTAGCATTTATTCATTTGTTCGAGCTTGACTTTTGTATTTGTGAATGGTATGCATTGTGTGGTTGTCATCTATTCGAGGGGCAGATGGTCTGCCCTGAATGGGGAGTACGCACCACATTCATACGGCTGCTATGAAAGCAAATAAATGAACACACTTTTCTTGAAAAAGGTTTTGGCATATTGAAGTCTTTTGGGACAAATGTAGCAGTGATTTTAGTAAAACAACATGATTTCCCCTCATTCCTTTTGAAAGTCTTTCAATTGCATCAAGAATGTTGTTTCACCTGATCATTTAATACATCCTTTCACTTGTTTTAGAGTATATCATGGTTTGAGCTATGCTTGTAGCCATCATCCTTTATTGCTTCATATTCTTTTTCCACCGTTGACTTGGTTTGACTTAGCTACATTGGTGACTTTCGATAATTTCATTTTTTTTTTCCTCAAGCTGCTAAATGTTTCAGTTCTTCATGTTACTTATTATGCCAAAAACGTCCATACCCTTCCAACAGGGTGAAAGTGTGGAAATGATATACGGGTTTTGGTTTGAAGGTACAATTTTAAGGGTGTGTTTGGTTTGTAAACAAGGTCGGTCATAGGCGTTGCTTTGAAAGAAACTTGGAAACCGATGATAAATATCGACGTTTGACCTTTATTAAAGTTTTATTTGCAACACATTTATTGGATTAAGTTGATAAGAATTAAGAAGGTTGCCAAATCTCTGGTAATATCTTAATTGTAACAGTAAGAGACTATAAAGTATTTAAAAGTATAACCAAGATTAAACATGCATAGATATTAAAATGAAGATGTTTATATCACACGGTTACAGTTACAGGTGTCATAAAATCGAATCGAGCCAACCCAATCCGAACCCGAATATGACTATCCGGGTCGGGTTACTCAGGTTCAAAATTATATTCGGGTTACCTGAGTTCTAAATAGGGTCGGGTTCGGGTATGTTTTTATTAGCCTCAACCCGAATTGACCCGAACCTGACCAACCCGACTAACACTTTTACAATGTAAAAATATTGAAGTAAGCCATTTTTTTTAATCATTTTAGATATACTCGGGTTGAACCGAACCCGAATTGACCCGAACCGATTTGACCTGACCCGAAGTGCCCTAAACCCGACTAACCCAAGTTCTAAATAAGGTCGGCTTCGAGTATGTTTTTTAAGCCTTGACTCGGATTGACCCGACCCGAATTGACCCATTCGACCGGGTCAACCCGAATAACTTCCCTAGTTACAATTTGTTGTTGTCACGGGGTGGTTAGGCTAATGTCAAAGTGTTTGGATGACTCATGTTAAGGTGTTAATTGGTTCTTGTCAAGAACTAATTAACACTTTCTTATCTTTTAAAAATCTGTTACAAAGTTTTTAGTTGCCATACTACCTACTACCTCCGTCCCAAAAATATTGTCCCCGTTTGACTTTTTCGGTCTTTCTTTTTCAACTTTGACCTTAAATATTTTTGTTTGTGTTATACAATATTTAATGAAAATTATACCAATGAAAATACATTTAAAACGCAATCTATTCATATATTTTGTATTAAATATTATATAACACAAACAAAAATACTTAAGGTCAAAGTTGTATATGAAAGACCGAAAAAGTCAAAAGGGGACAATAATTTTAGGACGGAGGGAGTCTTAGTTTATAAAGCACGTGCACATAAAGAGTTTAAACATAAATCAAATTTAGTTTGATTGTTGGTCTTTGTATTATTTTTTGAAAACATTGTCTATCAATGTTAATAAGTGATGTGATTTGATTTATGGGAAAGTCGTTTTTGGGCGGTAAAACCTAATTACTTTTACATAGCGCGAAAGTATTATTTGGACAACTTTTTTGAACAAGCATGTAATTCATTGTTTTAAATACCCGGCTAACGAAAAAAGTGTAAATGAAATTAATAATTTGGTTGATCACTTGACGAAGGGTTTAGCTAAAGACTTGGTTATAAAGTCTGCTAAAATGATGAGCTTAAAGTCCACCATAGTCTTTCATTGATAAGACGCCCAATTCCCTCCTAATAAATTTTGGGAGTTGAATTAAATGTGGAAAGCTCAGTACTCGAAAAATTGGCGCACATTTTACATAACATCCCAAGGTATGTTCGCAGTCGTGTTGATGGTTAGGCTGAAGTATAACTTCTTAATAGCTCATTTGTAAAAATGCAAGAGCAAGTGCATGAAGAAATTGGTCTACCTATGTGAACGTGAAGTTTTGTCGCTTCAATATAGCTTTAGAGTTTTTGCTCTTTTTATATTCATGAATGTATATGAACACATGGCTTGTATTGTGTTAGATAGCTTTTAAGTGTTTGAAAATTTGTGTGTATGCATCTTCTATTATTCAAATGGGTAGTAGGGTTCAATTTTTAAAATAATCTAATTCTCGAATATTTGGAATGTGTAATGTACTAAAATGAAAATTCAATCTTCAAGATATATTCATTTATGCATAAGTTTGGTTTAATTTATTAGTCTCATGTAAAGGAATTGTATTAAAAATTGTGGATGTATTGTGTCAGATAGTTTAAAGTGTTTGAAAACTTATGTTTATGTTATCTTCTACTATTCAAATGGGTTGAAGGGTTCAATTTTTAGAACGACTTGATTCTCGAATATTTAAAATGTGTAATGTACTAAAATGGAAATTCAGACTTCAAAGATATATTCATCTACGCATAAGTTTTGTTTTATTTTTTAATCTCATGTAAAGGTATTGTACTGAATTGTGCAGGATTGTTTGAAATTTAGTGCAATTGAGGGTTCATGTCATATTTGAAATGGGTTTGGAGGTAAAGAGTGCACACTCATTGAACATCTCTGACTTGAATTGTGGTATTGCAGAAATTAGGTAACTGAAGAGTACAATAAGTTAAGTAAGTTGTATTTTTTAGTGAGTAGGCTTTGAACAACCTCGTCAGGGAATGATCTCATCATGGGGTTCAACTCTTCAGCGAGAAAGCTCATCAGTGAGTATATAACATGGAGCAAGCTCGTTCTGTGAGCAAGCTGGTCAGCAAGCAAACACCTCAGCAAGTATGTTGATGAGTTTGTGACTTGTTGGAACTAATTTACACTTGTAACGGTTTTTAAACTATTTAAAGGCACTTTAATTGCGGTGTAATGATCATAATCAATTGGTCTTGTAACTACTAATGCTATAATCGACGAACATTCGGAGGAGAATAATTGGCCACTTATTTCTCATAATTACGTTGAATGAGTTTCTTTTTTGCATATGAGAAAAAATATGCATGGGAAAATACACTGAAACCTAAACATTCATAAGCGAAAATGTTTTTGTATTTGTGCCTTAATTAAAAAAATAACTATCTGAATCTATACTACATTATAAAGAATATGGTACTTTCTATAAAAGGAAGTCTTAAATTTTAAGACAAAAAATACTATAAAAGGAAAATTAGAAAGTTAATGTAAAATTTGAAAATTTAAATATTATTTAAACCATATAGTAACCCCCTTCAAGGAAAATATTCAGAAGAAAAACTAAAATAAGAATAATAAGAAGAATTTATAACCACATATTTCATATAAAAGGTAGAAATTCAAGGTGAGATGCATATATTTTTGTAGATGCACTTCTCATTTGATCCTAACTCATCCCTCCAATAATGATATATTTTAATAGAATTGTTTATAAGAAAAGCTCACTAAACTTATAGCCACCACATGAATGCTAAATTTTGAAAAAATAAAAGTGCTACCAATTTACACTATTAATAATTTAGACGTTCTATTTTTAAAAAACATATATCTGTAAAGAGGTAAAGTGTTTGTTGTTTATTATTGATATCGAAGCATACATATATAGTGAAACCCTATCAACTATTAGTTGGGCTTTAGCCCATACAAAACATACCGCCAACACTCCCCCGCAATCCGAGCGGCGAAATCGCGAAAGCTCGGATTGGATTAAAAAGTTAAAAACATTAAAACCATAATAAATTGTTGATGAAGATATCCGATAGCAAGCGATTGTAAATCTTCAAGCAGCAGTAGCCATAAACATGCGAAAAACAAAACAAATAAATGATAACATAAAAGAAAGAAATATAAAGCACCACTCCTTTGTTTTTCCATCACTACCGATATTTGCTTTTGTTTTTTCTCTTTGTTTTTCTCTTTATCAACCCTCTCTCATCACTCCATCTGAAATAAAAGCAGATCTGTACCAGATAATCAAGATTCAAAACAAAACCCATATATGTGATAGACAAATCATCAACAAGAACTACAACAAATCTTGTCTATTTCTCCGGTGGGGCTTGAACCCATCGTCGGAGAAATATTTAGTCCCGGTGGGGATCTAACCCATCGTCGGAGACATTGAGCAACAAATCTGTCTATTTCACCGGTGGGGCTCGAACCCATCGTCGGAGAAATATTTAGTCCCAGTGGGTTAAATGATTTTCGATGTGCGTTAGGACACCGAAGTTGGTGCTATTGATCGTCATGATGGTGTGATGTGAAACAGAGGGTGATTTAGGTGCTATAGTTGAGATTTTGAATAGGCAAGGCCACTGTTAAATGGCGCTGCTGTAGGGTTTTATGGTGATGAAGCCGGCGACTGTTAAGTCGAGGTGTGTAATTTTGGGTTTTTGGTAGGATCGGTGATGAGTTGACAAACTATGATAATATTGATCAGCAAAGAAAGGAGTGAGAGGAGGAGGATGTTTATTATGCAACATGATTAATGAAAATATGGAAGATGACATAGTTTAAGGATTAAATGAGCCCTCCGAACCTCCGGCGGCCGGAGGCGGCGGCTGGTAAGTGACGGCTGTTTAGATTTAGGTCTAGGATCAGTTTAGGTCGTCTGATACCATGTAAAGAGGTAAAGTGTTTGTTGTTTATTATTGATATCGAAGCATACATATATAGTGAAACCCTATCAACTATTAGTTGGGCTTTAGCCCATACAAAACATACCGCTAACAATATCTACTACATTATAAAGTATTTGAGACATGCTAAATAAGGAAGGTTTAAAATAAAAAACATTTACTCGCCACAAAAATAGTTACCGGGTACCCGCTGCCGCATTGCGCGGGTACCTTTCTAGTTATCCCAAAACGATATTCTTGTAACCCAGTCAAATGTAGGGTTGAATAGTTTCTTTGCAAAGTAATTACAGGATTCATTGAGATATCCGGTTTGCTATAACTCCAACAATGTCAGGTGTCAAACTTATGAAGAAGAAAAGTTACAGCCATAATACACATCTGCGTTTTACTACCAAAGTTGGAAGCAGATTAACTAACATAGAGCAAAACAAGACGTACAATATTAAGATTGAATAAGTTACCAAGAAGATATACAGCAATCACTCACGAACAATGTTTCTTTATACAAAATAATGAGGAAGCACCATTGGAATACAAAATTTGGTGCAACCTCGCGAAAAGAGTAAACAGTTCTTAGGAAACTAGTTTTACAGATTTTGTTCATCGTGTTCTGATCAGAAGTGCTGAACAATTCAGCTTATCAATCACTTCAGAAATATTACAATGACATCAGATATGAAGTTTATTTAGTTTTCAATGTTCTGTGAGGTCTATTGAAAATTGGGTTAGCTACTAATTCTTTAGCAGATGGACGCCTTATAGGATTTGGGTCCAGCATTGCCTGCAACAGATGACAATAAACCATTCAAAATTGGTCTTCGCAGTTAAAAGGATATTAATCAATTGTACAATATATGACCAGAAGAATGAAAAAATTTGTAACGATCAATAGTGAAGACCAAAAAAGTAAACCTCGGACAGTACTTGGTTGAAAAGATTAGGAAAAAAAAAGTGCACTAGCAATTACTGAATTTATAAAACTTACAACCAGAATTTATAATCTATTAACGGAATAAAAAAAATGCTAGAGTATATATGTTACTTGTACAGTGGCTTAATATAAAATGAGTTGAAAGTAGGCAACGTGTGCTTTAATGCACAAAACCTCCTAATCCAATCGTATGAAAATAAGAAGCAATCCATAGTCCATACTCAATACACTAATATTTTCAAAAAAAATGGATAAATACTTCTTTGCATCAGCCTAACCAGACACATAGCAAAATTGTACCTAGAAAAGCCTGATCAATATATTTATGACAATAAATAATGAGTAATACCTTGAGTATATTCTGGAATTGCACTGAATGACCAGGAAGAAGAGGGAGCTTCCCTTCCCTAAGATTTTGGAAATACGGTCCAGACTCTGGCAATGTTGAACCCCTTATTAGTTCATAAATAGTAGCTCCAAGAGAGAAGATATCAACTTTGTCAAGATGATCATAATTATCATTTAATATTTCTAGAGGCATGTAACGTGCATCGCCTTCATCAATTGGCAAACTTCCATCAACGAGGCTTGCACAACCAAAATCACCAAGCTTGTACACACCATTCTTCATGTATATATTTTCTGGTTTCAAATCTAAGTGAACAATTCCCTTCTCATGTATATACTGCAACGCCTTAGCTATCTGTAACCAAAACCATTATGATAATGAGTATAATAATTAGACTTTATTAATTAAACTGAAACAACTGGAGGTTCTGTATATATTAAGCATCCATATTCACAAGATTTCAGCACAGCCATATTTCTCAGTCAACAGTATTTTCCTTCTTGTAAAGTAACATACTGAAGGAAGTAGTTTTATATGGGTTTAGACAGAGCCTACATCACTTTTAAACCTGAATTAATTGCATGAAATCAATTTTACAAACATTTCGCTTGAAATATATACAATAACGACTGCATAACACAAAATATTATAAAATGTATTGTTAAGCATTTTAACCTGGTGCATTGCTTCTAACACTTCATCCTCTGCGCATGGTCTTGATAAACGATTGATAGATAGACTGTGATCACAGAGTTCCATCTGGATGTAGAGTTGCTCGTTTTCAAACCAAGATGTATTATATCCAACAATGTTATCATGATATCCTGCAAAAGCATTCAGGGATCTCTTGTTTGAGTAGAGTATTTATCAAGGGAATCAGTGGAGTATAAAAAGGTATTTTTAAGTTACTCACCTAATGCAGCTAAAGCTTGTACTTCCATCAGAGCTTTTTGCCTGAAAATTTTGCCTTATAAGTCATTTAGCATCAAAAGTAGCATAGATACAGACTTTCAGATACATGCATGCATGCAGCATCTTAGAAAAACCTTTATACAGCAACTTATTGTGGAAAAGCCGTACCTTTCAGTGTCCTGTTTTAGCGTTTTTATGCTTCTTTTTACAGCATACATGCACCCATCAATTCGTTTCAAGACTTTGAATACACAGCTGAAGTTTCCGGTACCAATTCGCTATAGAAGAGAGAGAAAAGTTAGTTCTAAAAACAATAAGTGCCATGCTTTAATAAAAATTGTCACCATACTGTCTTTATATCAAGTCATTATACCTCTATTTCATGAAAATCTGTTCTATAGCGTGACAGACCATCGCCACCACTTGGAGGGGAGAAAACTGCTGCATATCATGTATCCATATAAACATTATTACTAAGGGTTCTAATAAAATACACAGAGACCTCTAAAATCCCACTTGTTCAGCGAAAAAGTGTGAATAGTATTTATTGGTCAGGTGAATTTAGTAAAAAGTATGTTATATTGAAAAGATTAAAGATATGATCAAACCATGACAAAAGCGTTATTAACATACATAGAAAAAGTAAATAGGTGTGTACCTGCACATTTTGCTCGGCGATCACCAAATGGGTCTACACCATTATCTGAAGCATCCTTGATATAGGGGTTTCTCATACAAGGTGGAGGCGTTACCCGACTACGTAATGCCACAGCAGACGGTGGAACATACCCCTGCTTATACGTCTGAGGTTCTGTTACTGGTTCATTATCAGGTTCAGTTTCTTCCAGTACATCATCTTCCAATCCCCGAAACGCTGTTACATTTAAAAAAACGTTTAGGATGCTGGATTGACAGCATAAACCATTTTATCCTCAACAATGCATACATCCATAGCATAACCTCACATATCCGGTAATGACAGATATTCACAACAAAGCTTAACAAAACAAGTGAATATTCAGTTGGCGCAACGGACTAACCTGCTTTGCGTCTTTTACTTCGAACTGACTTTACTTTCTCTGGTGATCTTGGACAAGACATTTCTTCATCCTATATAAATACACATAAAAAACATATCAGTAACGAAATTAAAAACTCTAAATGAACAGAAACATAATACACAAGCTATTTCAAAATTACCTTATCGTGACCTAAAGTAATGGGCATCGGTGGAGCTTCTGGAGTAATATAATCCGGCGTACTGCACAAAAAACAATCATCACTATAATCACTTCCCAAAGGACCACCGACCACAAATTTACTAAGGGAATATAGGTTTTAGTTTTTATTGGCTTTAAACCTTATTGTATTCGCCCTATTTTTCTCACTTACGAGCTTATTATAATAAAGAAACTAGAAACAACACTCAGAATCCAAAAAAAATAAGCTAAGGAAGTGTTCGGGATTGCTTATAGTTTTCTGCTTATGCTAAAGTAAGTACTTAGAAGCTGCTTAAAAGCAATCTGCTTGTCTTTGTTAAAAACGCTTGGAAAAAGAGTAATTTAAACTTCATAAAAAATAAACACTCCATAAACCTCACTAGTTACACATTTAAGAATGGCCAAACGATCACGTGAACACCCCGGTAACCTAAACATGGAAAACCTCTTCTGTTTTTTACGCTTGTGTTCTAATATAAGCAGATAAGCATGAAAATCATGCAATCCCAAACACTCCCCTACTAATCCAAACTTAAAACAAACATAGTTCATGATCCTTCAACTATTCCAAACATCAATAAATCAACCACCATATCAATTTTACAAACCCTCAAATAATTAATTAAAAAAAAACCTCAAAATCACTTTTGCTTTATTTTTTAAAAAAATTACCAGAAGAAATCCTGACTGAGAATGTTATTAGTCTCATCCAAATTCACATCATAATCCAACACCGTTGACTGAACCGTTGACCGCCCATTCTCCAATCCATCATCCTCTTGGCTTACATCTTCTAGAAGCTTATGAAACCTCAACTTATTATTCTGATTATTATTATGAACCGGTGGCTTGAAGTTCAATTGACCTAACTGAACCGATAGATGCGTCGCCAACGAGCCTTTCATCGTGTTCAGATTCGTTATTCTCTTGTTGTTCCTCCTCTTCACGGCGGTGCGATTCATCGTTTAATTAGTTGGGTGGTGGATCTCACGCGCCGCCGTGGTCAGTTGGTTGGTGTCACGCGCCGAGTTTGGGGTTAGTGTGTGTGTGAGATGTGAAAATGGATATATATATTGTTGGAAATGAAAAGGGGAAAATGGTTTGAATTTATTTTGAAAAATGCGCGGGGTTTCGAGGCACGTGAGAGAGTGTGAAAAGGATTGCAGAGTGGGTCCCTCTTAGCACTCAGTAACTAGTGTGTCTTGTAAGCTGTGTATTTGTTGTGATGTGGGCTATTTAACTCAACTATTGTAGTATTTTGACCAAAAATCATGGCCCATAGACCATAGTTGTTAATGTAAGGTTGCAAGTGAGTTTAGATTAAGGGTGCGTTTTGTACGTGGGTTTATGAGGGTTTGGGATGAAAGACATGTAAAAATCTTTGTTTGGTTCGTTTGCTCACGTATTTGAAATTGTCAGAAACCTTTACTGTAAGGGTTTTCAGAAATCATCGGCATATATATGGGGATGGTAGTGTAAAGTAAGTAACATGGTGGGCCCTTTTTTATAGCCACTCATTTTATTTTATTTGATTTGGTTAATGTGTTTACACGGCATATTTCATTAGTTTTATTATTATTTTATTTTAATTTTTACTCCCAACTTTTAAAATAAACACTTTTCTTTATACTCTTTCACTAAATTCTAAACCAAATCCAAATTCAAATCTTAAACCAAATTTAAATCCAAACCCACCATCAAACCAAACGGGCCCTAAGATTTAGATTCGGTATAGAATTTGGATTCGAAATGGTTATAGGAGAAAGAAATTATAATTTAAAAAAAAATATTTAAATAATAAAATAATATAGAATATAAAATAATATTAAGAAAGCCTCACATATAGAGAGAAAAAAAAAGGCCCCACTCAAATAATCAAATCCACTCATACCCACCTAATTAAGGGCCCGTTTGGTTTAAAATGTTGTTTGGTTTGTTTGTGCGGGTTCCACAAGTGGAGATGAATACCAGATATATATCCATGTACAAAACCCATCTAACTTGGCTCCTTTTTGTTATGTAATCATTTTTTGTGAGCCCATATTTTACCACAACCATCCATATTAATTTTATTTTTATTTTTATAATAACAACATTTTTAAAATACTTATTTATAACATATACAATATACTATTATATTATACTTTTCTCCATGTTCATTTAATTTAAACTCAAAACCAAATTTTAATCTACGACTTTACATTCAAATCCAAATCCTAATCTAAACCCATCTACAAACCAAACGGCCCCTAATATACTATTAATTTTTCATTCTTTCTATCATTCCCTTTATTAAAAGAACAAACCAAACAACTATTTATTGTCACATAAACTTAAAACCCAATCCAAACCCTCAAAACAAACGGCCCCTAAGAGCAAAGGATATGTTAACGCACCATGGGGCGTTAAGCTTTATCCTCGTTGCGTTAAGGTGCATTAACCACGCCGTTCGCTGCGTTAAGGCAACGTTAACGAGGGTGCGTTAATCCCTTAAGGTTACGTTAAGGTAACATTCAAATAAAAAATAATAATAATAAATAAATAAAAATCACAAACACCCCTATAACGGCTAAACTATCCATTGTGTTTTAAAAAAATTCACTTACATCCCCTTGGGTTAAACGATTAGTTTGGTTAAAAAAAAATCAATTTCCCACCACTATAAATACCTCACACTTCTACAACTCAATCTAATCTATCTTACACTTCCATTTGCTAAAAAAAATGTCGGGAGGCAACAACAACGATGATTCTTTCATGAATCTCCTCGGTTGGTGGAATACCTCAAACCCGGGTTCATCTTCAAACTCGAACGCTGGTTCATCATCACCCAACATCTCTTTTCCTAACCAACTCGGCTTGTCAAGCCAAGAACTTTACCTACAACATCAACGATTTTTATACTGGGAACAAAGCCAACAAAGCACACTAAACACCAATTTCCAAAATCTACAATTCTCACAACATTTACAAACCAAAACACATGAAGTTCCCGAAACACCCACGTCTCCTCCAAGCCCAAAAGTCGTGGTAAACGAAAGTCCAAAAAATCCAAAGACCCCGAACCTGTCGATGAGGATAAAGAAATTCCCAACTTCGTCCCTACACGTTGGCAACTAAAAGAGGGAGAATTACTTGCTACATGTTATGTAGCCGCTACGGAGGATCCGATTCTCGGGCGTGCACAAGATCGCGATACGTTTTAGCAGCGGGAAAAAAATGAGTTTAATAGACTCAGTTTTCAACCAAGCAACAAGGATATGATATAAAGCAAGTGTAAAACGTTGAACCGTGATTGCACAAAGTTCAACGCGTATTACAAACGTTCGCAACGAAAACAGAAAAGTGGGGAAAGTGAGATGGATATCCTCAAACGGGCGAAAGTAATGTATCGTGACGAGCACAAAATTGCATCGTTTTCCAACGAGGAGGCTTGAGAGGTTTTGCGTGGTCATAAGAAATGGGACGCGCCGGATCCGGTTGATTTAACCGGCGATGTCCCAAGCCAAACAAACGAGGCTTTGTTTGGTCATGATGAACAACCATGTCCCATGGGCAAAAAGCGTGCTTCGAAGAAAGCTAAATCCCAGAGCACGACAAGTACTGGGGGAGCATGCACCGGAGGAACGAGCTCGTCAAGCCAATTCATCGAGACTATGACAACCGAGTATCGTATAAAATGGGAAACCGCCCTAGCGGCGTATCGGGCGACCCAAGTAAAAGATGAAATGATAACAAGGTTGGAAGAGATGTAATTTTTTATGATTGACACTGACGGTAAAGATCCAAATGTTGTGGTTTGGATCAGTGAAGAAAATGACTGAATCATCAAAAAATATAACTTGCAACCTCATCACTAGATTTAATTGTATTTTCGTCATTTCATATATGTTGTAGTTTGCATTGTGTTGTGTTTTTTTATTTCGTATTTTTTTCCCTTGTAACCTTTTTTGTTTTTTGCTTTTTTTTTAATTTCGTATTGTAATATGTTTAAGAATTAATGATATGTTTTTTAATAAATGAAGTGTAAGTTTTAGTTTAGGGGTTGAATTAGAAAATATTTGAGTTAAAGTGAGTTAAGGTTGAGTTATGATAAGGGGTGTTTTTTTAGTTAAGATGAAAGGTTAAAGCTGATGTGGTAGTGTGTTATGATACCGCTTGCTCTACGAGCAATGTAAAAAATCCTTCTTTTAGCATTTAATACATATCATATTTAATGAATAAGGCTTTGAAAAAAGACTTTGAGTTTCTCAAGTTTTTTTTAAAAAGTTTTTTAAAAAGCTTTTATTGTAATGCATAAAAACCCTTTTAAAAAACTTTTTGAAATAGTAAAAAACTATTTTTAGTTTATGTATTAAAGATGCTCATCAGGTTTCGTTTGGTTTGTAAATGTGTTTGCGATTTTGATTTAAATTTGAATTTGTGTTTTATATATAAGAGATAAAAATATATTATAATATAAAAATCTTATTGTTTTAAAATTAAAAATATACCACTTTGAATTAAAAAATATGAGAGAGAAAAAAGTACATAAAAATGTATCGTAGAAAAAAATTGTAATAAGGGTGCCTTTGGCTTTTAAGTATGATTTGATTTAAATTTGGATTTGATATAGATTTGAAAAAGGATACGGAGAGATAAAAATATTATTTTAAATTTAAAATATGTATATATCTTATAAGTTAATTATAGAGTAAAATGTAAAAAATATCCTTGAGTTATATCAAATTCGCAAATTACGCCACTCAAAATATAACTTTGCCAATTATGCCACTAGTGTGCATGTTTCACTGTAAATTGTGTCCATCAACCTAACGATCATTAAAAATTCTCGTTAGTCATTGTTCTAACCCTTACGAAATGACTATCTTACCCCCGTCTTTATCTCGTTTGGTCTTCATTTTATTTTGAATACGTTTTAATTTTATCCCACCACATCACCCATCAATTTTAACAATTAGTTTGAGCCTAATTAACCTAATTATGATCACAATAACATCAATAACACAATTATCAAATAAATTTTTTCCATTCGTTACCAATTCTACAAGTAGCAACCACAATATTTCAAAATAAAAAATGATGGGAACTAGCACAACACTTCAACAAACATACTCAAAGACCAAGTCACATCGAATCACGTATTGTTAACAAATTGATGAAAACACTTGAAATTCTAGATGTTCTAAATCCATATTACATCAACCTAGTAAAAAATGAAAATAAGGCAAACTAAAGTCAACAAATTAAACTGATAAAGAAACACAACCTATCTTGAAAGATAAATAGGAAAGCTTTCATGGTTTTTTGGCTCGTTTTGTTAATCAATGTCCACATGTGACACGCTTTATTCTTAAACATGCGTAGTTCCTCATGGCCTTGAAATGTATTTTTGCAACATTAACAATTAGATGCACGTGGTTCTGGCATTGGTTGAACTTGTGGTTCAGGGTCACCGGCGTTATACCATTCTGAAGGGCCTTATAACTTTTAATGGGTAACGGACTGTATGGTTGCGATTTTTAGTTTTTGAGTTTGTGGATTGTGCATCCATGGTGAATGATTTAGATGAACAAGATTGTTGAGATGAGAGTTAACTATCTAAATGAAGTAGATAAGTTGTAAGCTCCCGTAAAATTCCATTTATCATTAACCATTTAATCATGAATAAAGCACGAATTAAAACACCATGAAATTTTCTTGTCATCATTATTGCATATCATCTGGCATATGCATTGTACAACGCGAATCAAATTCTTAAAGTTACACCGTTGTGACCCGATCAAAATTTATTCGATTCCGATATCATTAATTATTTAATTAATATAAATAAATTATATAAAATATATATATTAAAAGTTTATTATTTTTATTTTATTTTGAACAGGGCCCAAGCCCAAGTCACCCCTTTATCACCCTTTGGGCCTCGTTTGCAATCTGACCCACACACACGTCCAACCCAACCCCATCACCCTTTGGGCCTTATCCGGTTTCCACCCCAAAGCCCAAGTGCACACTTAGGAAATATTGGACACAAATATTGCTGGTAACACTTTGTTGTGTTTTCTCGTTTCTGTGAACCGGTCGACCAAGCAAAAGCCACAAAAAATGACACAATCACAAATCAAATACATCCCCTTGGTCTCATGTTGCGTGTATATGTGTAAAGAAGAGACACAAAACAAGCATTAGCCACCCTAAGCATATTATTTAAATGCCCTAAACCCACAAAGACTACTTTGACCATCCATTGACTTTATAAACCATAGGATATTATGTCTTGCATGATTTCTTTGATTCGACTAGACCTTGTCACGCCCATGAAATCGACTGCAAAAACCCACGCATGCTTCAAACAAACCTCATAACCTCTCCTACTCTCTTGGAAACAAGGGAGAACACAAGTATTTTATTTGAAGAACCATGCCTACCCTCCTCTTTATAAACCAACTTCTAACACATAGTTCACACACCAGACTCACAAATATATCTCTCTCTCAATAACATTCAATTCGTCCACTATGGAAGCAACGAACAAGGGAAACAAAAACGCAAAAGGGTTCTTTGGTTCGTAGCTTGGGTATAAGAATGATAAGGGGTAACATTGAAGTCTTGGTCACGATCGTTCACTTTCTCTCAATTCGACACCACTCATATTGAGTGTAGTAAGTCTTCACTTAACTTGTTTTATTTCGTTTTCTCCCATATTCGTTCCATATCACACGTAAAAATATTATAATGCACCTACATAGATCGATAATATGTATAACTTGTTATATTAACGAGATACTAGGAATATAATGAGCTAAGTCTTACACAAATATGATCACTAAACTAGTTTAGTAGCTAGTACACGTTTTCTATTAAACCCGTTGCCATTTTTGAACGTATGTCACATATATACAAATCCTTTAAACTCACATGACACATATCCCAAGTCTAGTCGACATGTAAATAACATTACAACACCTATAATCAATCCTAGTAACCCTTTGAACCCCCCCCCCCCCAATGCCTTGATTCCTCTTTAAAACCAAACTATACCTGATTGGGTCTTAAAGCCCAAACACTCACTCACCAAGGCCCAATAGTGTTCTAACCCGGCCCAATCCTAATAAATAAGCTAAAAAGCTAGAAATAAGCTAACGAAAAGCTTTTGTAAAAATATAAAAAGCTTTGTATATTTGAACTATTTTTGCAAATTGCGTGATAATCGGGTCAAAAATGAAAGCTTTCGAAAGTTCAAGGGTGTGTTTATACGTATTTTGAATGCATGGAAAGTATAGGGTAAGTTTTGTAAAGTTTCGAATGATAAAGGATGTATTTGTACAAGTTACGCATGCATGGGAAAAGTCCAAGGACTGATTTTGTAATTTAAGGAAACTAGTTTTTAAAGTGAAATAAAGGTTTGTGTTTAAAATGTAAACTTTGAAAGTTGGGGGACAAAAAGCTTAAAACTCAATTTTTGAAACATTTTTATCATAACAGATTTAATGGGGGACTAAAACTGATAATTCTGTAAATTTTGAGTATAAATTACTTTTGGGTATAAAATGTCATTTTTCAAAGTTGAGGAACTAAACTTGTACTTTTTGAAACTTAAGGGTAAAAAGTGTAAATTCAAAAAAAAAGTTTAGAAAACTTATAAACTTATCACGACTTTATAAAAATGAGTATTTTGACGTCTAAAGTCTATAACAAATATTATTATATCGATAACTCACTAAACTTATATATATATATATATACACTAGTTTTCGAAGCCCTCCCAATGGGCGGGCATGACTTATAATTATTTGTTTGTTGTTTTTTGTTAACTAAAATACATTTTTTTAGAATTGTCAAACAATATTATAAAACAATTGTCTCTAAAAAACAGAGTCATACTTAGGACTGTAATGTTTAATGCTACCTGCAGATTTCAAAGCGAGTGTTAACAATGTGTATGTTGAATTGCCCGACCCCTTTCATTCTTCTAGTGTGGAAATCAGTGTTCTTTTACTTACAGAAAATGACGCAAGTGTTAGTATTTGACCCATTAGAAAATTTATTAGTTAAAATACTATGGTCATTGGACATGAGTGCGCTGGTATCATCAAAGATATTGGGTCCAACTTGAAGTCCGTAGCAGTGGGCGATCGAGTAGCTCTAGATCTTGGTTTGCCAGTGTTGCAATCTATGTAAAAATGGAATGTATAACTTATGCAAAAAGATGAACTTTTACGGCTCTCTACCAACCAATTGCTCTCTTGCAAATCAGGTAAATCAAGTTTTAATACCTGAATTCCCAATACCTAACAGATAAAAATAGGGGAATTTGATTTGAATTAGGTGGTTCATACATCATAATGCATACCAAATTAAAGACAATTAATGTAGGATCGTGTATTTTATGTTGTTTGATGATTCGGGTGGTCTAGGACAATGATTAAATAAGAAAGCCATTTGAGATAGATGAAGAGAGTTGAGAGGAGGTTCCTTGAAAGAGAGTTGCTTAACAAAAGAAAGGTTAGATTCAAAGAAGCCGCACCCCTTCCATGGATGGAAGGGGTATTTATAGTTACAAACCATACGTCCTCCTATCGGACTGTGGATCAGGCATACAGTGGGTAAAGACCCGTCCTTCCTCCACGGTATAACACTAAACTAAACTACGCTACAAACTAACAAATAAACTACTAAACAACGTAAATAACTACAAGTCTACGAGCTAAACTATGCTAGATAATATCTGGGGTGACCGACACTTTAACATGGAATTTCCAATTCCTAACAATCTCCCCCTAAGGGAGGTCACCCCATGATTTACATTTTGAATCCTAGCATTCTTTCTTTGTCTTTGTTCTTGAGCTCGTAGACTTGAATTCTTCACTTTCACAATCTTTATGCTTTTGCAGTGATACTTCAAAGTCCGCATAGTTTAGTACTTTCAGTGGAGGTCTTTGAACTGATCCACATCTTTGATGATCTTCGAGCTTTCATTGAGATCATCAGCCACAATAAATCTTTGGATCACCCTTTGTTGTGTTGCCATCATGTGAAGTTGTGACTTTCGAACCGACATGCTCACACTTTTGAATCATGACATCTTTCCATCAGAGTAGCGGAAGCCTTACTAGTTCATGATATTTGCAGCAGCGAAGCAGAAGCATAGTATGAAATATCATAGCCAGATTATGTAGATATGCACCAATCTTGATTTCTTCAAATTAAGTGTAGATGCTGTGAGCATGCGGCTTTGGATTGACTCCTCAATTCTAATCAGCTGCAACCGTCCAAATGTACCTGCAAACAACAGTTAGCAATAAAACACACGAAAGTGTCTTTGATCACTTTCGTTGAATTGAGGTACACGGCCCACGGTTCCCCGTTGTTCA
Source organism: Chrysanthemum makinoi (assembly GCA_910596185.1). NCBI lineage: Eukaryota > Viridiplantae > Streptophyta > Magnoliopsida > Asterales > Asteraceae > Chrysanthemum > Chrysanthemum makinoi. The sequence goes on along the minus strand of OU343223.1, from coordinate 88,309,951 downwards.
GTACAAGCACTGCCTTGTGATCGTAGGATTCCTAAGAATCTCCTTGACAGGGTTTCGCAGCTATTCTAGCCGTTCTCAAACCGGAACGTCTCAAAGAAGACAACATGGAGTGAGTGAACCAGCGAATTGAGATTCATTGATTGATGAAAAATGATTTGAAAACAATCGCGTATTGCTTAGAAGAAAGAGTTTTGAAATATGACGAAGGTTGATTTCAGTACCAGTGAACAACCGTCAAGTTATCTCACACAAGCTAGCCACTTGTGAATGACTAACCGTAAGAAACTTAAAACAGTTCCGACACTGATTTGCTGATAATGAAAGCTTAAGGGTATGTGTGTACGGATAAAACCTCAATATCGATATAAAAAATAATCACGAAGATAGATTCAAATTCTTTTATGAAAAAGAATAATAAACCAAATCCCGTGTGTGATCGTTGATACGGATTAGTTAACCCGAATCGTTTCCCAACGAGGCGTGAATTGCCAACGTCGTTTTTGGTTTGGAATTTAATGCTCGATGTTTTGATTTGTTTGATTTTGATTTTATTAAACTACGGGAATAGGGAAAGTAATTAAGGGAATCTATTTTACGGGAAATCCTAAGTGCAAAATTACTAAAACGTAATTAAAAATGCAACTACGTCTAAATTATATCCTAAAAATGCCTAAAATTACTTTTACTCTATAAATGTAATGTGAAAACTATTTATGAATTAAAACTATTTTTTTGGATTTTTATGGATTTTATTAGAATTAAAAACTAATTTTTAACTTTTAAAACTAAATTAAAATACTAAAAATTATGAAAATTAAAGTGAAAATTATGAAACTATTTTTTAAAAATCTAAAATAGCTAAAGAGAATTTTCAAAACAAATTTTATATTTTTATGATTATTTTTCTATTTTCTACGAATTTAAAACTATTTAAAACTATTTTAAATTGTGAAAAATACCAAATAAAAGGGGAAAAATAGGGAAAAATATTTTTTATGCTTTTTATATTTTTCTTAAACTGAGAAAATTGAAAACTTATTTTTTTGGAACTTTTTCTTAATTATTTGCAATAAAAGCTATTTAAAATTGATTAAAAACTATTTTAAATAGATAAAAATACCAAAATAAGTGACCGAAAATTATGAAAAACTCAGGAAAATTTTAAAATATTAATCTAAATCTATGAAAAATATAAAATCTATAGCTTATGTGTAAGATATGAAAGCTGTAGTACAAACTGATTCCAAATAAGCTAATGAAAATAAGCTAAACAATGAAATAAGCATCCAAACAAGACTGAAGCTAAGTTATGCTAGAATAAGCTAATATCAACTAACTATACCTAATCCTAACAAGCTACAAGCACTGCTTAATGAATTAAGCAAACTAACTAGTCTAGCCAAACAGTTTCTAACCCCTAGGTTTGAGCTTATGCACAGGCTTATTAGAAGATCTAATGTGAAAACTAGAAACGCAGTCCTCAAGACCACCTAGCAAGCTACAACTAAGCCAATTTTTAGACTCTAACTTACTGAAATGAGTTCAATGCAAAGTCCAAGTTAGCCGATTCACACTCAGTTCTACTGAAAGGTGTGAACAGGGAAGTGCAAATTGATCCACTGAACAGCTTATTTGAAGATTTAAAGGACTTGATAAGATTTGACAAAAAGCAGTTATCAACACTAGACCAATTGAAAATGTAATTCCCAAAGTTTCACACACTTAAACTCAGAGATGAATCAGTGATTGATTCACAAAGTTTGATGAAAAACTATTTATCTCAACTGTTGACTTTTTGAAAACAGATTATATGTTGACTAATTTAAGTTTTGATTCCAACTTGTAAACTGATTATGATATTATAAGCTTAAACAAAGTTATATTAAGCAATTCCAATGATATAAGAACCTAAATCCAAATTTTTGATTATTCAAAATTCCAACAGAGATACTCGATTTGAACTGATCTAAGATGATTTTGACTATTTGATGAATACTGCTATAACAAAGACTTGAGATCACTATCAATAACCTACATAAGCATGTATCCACTACTTAGATCTGATTAGCCAACCTTAACCAAAGATTTACAATCAAATCCAAACACTAGTTAACTAACTGCTATTGTGAACTAAAAACAGATTATGATTAGATTATACTAAACTGACAAAGATCACTTACTACAGATATAAAATCTACTCAGATGCAAACACAGATTCAGAGAATGAAAAGTATATAACAGATTTAAGAACTTACAAATTGTCCTAGCCACTATGGCTTGCAAACAATGAAACAGTGAACCTCTATCCTATTAAACCCCTAACCTACTCCAATTCCAGCTCAGATTCAACCCAAATCCAGCTTCTGCATCATCCCAATCCAATCAAACACCAGCAGAACTTCATTTCCACAAACAGTTGACTATTGTTGACTGATTTTTATTTTTGAAGTAAATTGAGATTTGATTGAAATTAAGCTCACTATAAGCTATCAAAAGCTTAAATGAACCTTTATGAAACAGTAGCTAAGTATGATTCAATCCATAAAACAAATTGACATGATTTTTTATTTTTCAATGATTTTATCTGATTTTTTTGTATTTTTGAGTTTATGAAGAAATAAGCTAGAAACAGTTTTATATTGCTGAAATAAGCAATAAACAAAGAGAATAAGCAGATTTAGAATACAAACACTTAAACAATTACTTGAAAATTAAAAGCTAAATTTTATTAATATAAGAAATTTGAGTACAAAAAAGGAATTACAAAATACTTAAATCATTAAAATGAAATTACAACTATCTATTGCTACTGAAAATTGAAAAAAAAGAGATGAAAAGATGATCACTATGTGAACGAATAAGGGCCTTTAAATAGCTGAGCTTGAGGTCTTGAGCTTCTTGGAAAGATCTAGAAATCTCAACTTTGTGCTTCTTTGAGACGTTTACAACCATTAGATCACCTTCCACATATCCCACTTGATATCCACCCTTGGATCATGAATGCCACGCTATTTCGACCAATAGGAGAGCAGTGGCAATGAGCACACGGATGGCTGACCTGGCATCCCCATGTGTCAGTGTGTGTCAGAGGAAAGTACAAGATTACCCTTAATTGTGGTAATTTTGTCCAATTGACGCGGGGTAATTTCTAGGGTTCATAGGATTCCCAGTTTTGGGGTAAAATAAAGGCGGGGTTGATTTGTTAATATTATTTCAAGTGGTTTGACCGGATCTTGGGTGAGTTGACTCGGGTAAAATGGGGATTTCGGGTTATTGGTATTGCTGGGTTGTGAGTTTGGGCGGGTAAATGGATTTTTGGACCGGGTAATATTTTCTTTGGGCTTGGACCGGATTTTGTATATTGGGCTATGAGTTGGTATATTGGATTAGGACTAGGTGATATATCTTGGACTAGTATTTTGATCCAAAGGTAACCATAGGGACCAAAGATGTAAATGCTGAAAATCCAGGGACCAAACATGTAATTCTGAAATATCTTCCAAGGATAGATTTTGACAATCTTCAAATAGACCAAGGGCCAATGTGCAACTTTTGAGTCTTCAAGGGCCACTTTTGCCAAATGCTGAAAGTTGAGGGGCCATTTTTGCCAATTCTTCAAACTTGTTTAAAACTTCCAAAAATCATCCTCGGAGAATAAAATCTTTATAAATGCTCAATTTTGATCTTCCGGCTCGGCTTAAGCTCTCTTAATCTCCCGTGCTCGGATTTATGTCTGATTTGGTTCCTTTTTGCGTGTTTTTGCATATCCGTACCTGCACAAGCACAAACTCAAGAAAACCACAAATATTAGCAATAAACGGCTCTTTCTTGGTTATTTTGGGTCAGTTTTGATATAGAAAAGGTATGTGTTTTAGCACATACCAAAATACCCCAGACGAAACCATTGTCGTGTCGTCACGCAATGCAATCAACTCACGCTTCTAAAACCAAGGATATCAATCTCTTTCTACTAAACCTATGAAGAAGTAGCAAAGATTCCTCAAAAGAGATTAAGAAAGCCTTAATTCTAAAAATGCCCCGTTTACCTTTTAATGTAGATATTACGATTAAGCATATTCCAATTATGAGTGACGGTTTGTTGAACTTTCATGTCGATCAATAACTCCAACATTTTTCAAACGACACGTTAGGATCACGGAGTAGGAAACACAACACAGCGTGAAGTGACCATACGGATAGAATACATCGTCCCTGATTTTTCACAAGTTCCCAAACTAAGCGTAAAACCGAAATCATTGTTAAATATGATTCTAGATGCTAACACTACCCATGGAAGTTACTTGTGTACATACCTTTTGCTCCCATTTTCCTATTTTCCTCTAGATTTTTTTATTTTTGTGAGAAATGAATTTCTTCAAATTTCTCGTTTCGATAAGAATTATTCCGATAAAGATATGAAGCTAAGTCGATAATTAGTTGTCCGCCTTCTCTCAAGAACCATTGTCCCAAAAATGAGGTCCACATCAAGGAATTTTATTCACTTTTATTTTTGACTTTTTCATTTTCATTTTTCATCACTAATAATATATATATATATATATTTTTTTTCACTTATACTTTTACTTATATGAGTTATGAACTACGGAGCTTCACGGGGTAATTCCAAGACTATAGGCTTCATGAAATGAGGATCCCGGCTGGCTAGGCTAAGACCTCACTCAATCCCGGCTAAAGATCCAAGGGTCCGATCTCGACACCGCAGCTCATAACTTTACTTATTACATTTTCACTTATCAATTATTGCTTATTTATTACGGATCCTTGATGTGTACCCAATTTTTAAAACAAAGATTCTTTTAAGAAGGTAAAGAACTAACTATCGCCAAAAACTCAACATCTCTAATTATTATGACAGATATGGGGTGAAACAATTTTGTGGGAACAAAAAGCCATAAGTACCTTCGATGGGCTCTAAAGAGAACCAACTACTCCACGCTTAGCATCTAAACTCATAATTAACTCTATCATTTCTCGATCTCTGCAAATTTAAAATCCCAAATAATGAGATCCGCGGATGCTTAGCCGATAATTTTTAGATTATCTATGGTTAAGGGAACAAGCTAGGGCTCAACACGCCCGGTCAAGTCAGAATTCTATTCCTACTCTCACCAGCGGAAAGTCAACAAGGTGTCAAAACATATATTAACTTAGCAAATGCTTCGTCTAATAAAGTTATGCATATTTAAAGTCACTTAGGGAAACTTGCAAAATCTTGGCCTTGTGAGCTAGAATTCGCATTTTATAGCTTCTTATCTAAGAGACTAGCAAACTTTTCAATCAAAAAGACTTAACAAAAGCTTCAAAAATTTTAAATTTTTCTCATTTTTGCACAATTTTTCATTTTCTAAGGAAAAACGGGGTTGCGAGAGTACACGACGAAAAACAAGCAAGTGCGGTCAAATCAAATCGAAGATTACCCTACCCCAGACTAGAACGAAACATTGTCCTCAATGTTTAAAGCAAGGGTATCAACGAAAATCTAAAAGCCGTTTATTAAGTATGCTAGAAGATAAACGTTAGTCGATAAGATTTCGGATATCGGATTTCCATCAGCATCGATCATGAAACTCGAGTAGAGAAAATGACAAACTTCGAGCACGAGAGTCTTCATATCGGGAACATCCTAAACAAAACATCACAAATAACCAAACACGAGAAATCGAAGAGGCTAACCCCTTCACGTCACTTATTAGAAAATAGAAAGAAGATAGAGATAAGCATGGGGTGCCTCCCACGAAGCGCTACTGTTTTTGGTCACCGAGTCGCTAGCTTGACTCGTCCCCGAATTCATTTGTCCTTGGGGAAGATAATGGTAGAGATACCAGGGTCAAAAAGGGTGTCCTCATCCCCGAAAGAAGGAGACTGGGTGGGCGGGGAGGGAAAGAAAATGTCGGGCTCAAGCACATAAAGAATTACTCCTCCCAAACTCACATAAGGCATGTGAAAGAACGATCCATCATCCGGCGGTTTTGCGGGCGGACGAAGGGATGAAGGATCGATAAGAGAATACTCCAAATAAATCGGGAGCTCATGGTATAGAAAGGTGTTACTCAAAGGCTCATCAACGAAAGCATCCAAGAGAGGATCCTTATCTCGAATAACATTTTTAGCATTAAACTCCTCAACACGTATCCCGGGGTTGAAAATCTTGTCCTTGGAGAGGAAGGAGATCAAAGTGTCATCTATGTGAAAATCCTCACGAGGAGAGGATTCACTCTCGGCTAAATAATATTGGACCTCAGGATCAACAAGTTCATCTGTCGACAACTTCACTTCCTTATCTTTCTTCGGAAAAAACGGATCATCGTATTTTTCTTCATCCTCAGAGAAAATCGAGTCGGTAGGAGCAAGTTCATCGGTGAACTTCTCACTTTCTTCGTCAAAGAGTTGATTTTCAAAAATTTGAGTATATTCAGAATCGAATTCGAACAAGGGATCCGTGAATGTCGTTTTGAAAGATTCTGGATCGAAAGATGTCTCAAAATAAGGTTCCATGATTTCAGAAGAAGGAGTGGGATTGCCACTCAAAGGAAGGTTGATTTTCTTAGAAATCGGAGGTGGGACAAGTGGTGTGCTCTCAGAGCTAGCAGTTTCCACCACTACCGTTGTAGACTCCATTTCTTGTTTCTTTTTCCGTTCAACTTGTATTGTTGACATACTCTTGATCGTAAACCTTGAAAGATCAATTCGAGACGTTTTGGGTTCAACTTTCTTCACATCATTCGGATCAGATGGTAAAATGGAATCACCACTTTCTTGAGAAAAATCAATCACACCGATGCTATGAATCGAATGATCATCGGGTGGAGGTTTTGACGTTTTTTCGGCATAAAACACTATTTTTCATTTCCTTTTCTTATCGTTAACGTTCCTTGGTAATGATCCACAAGTACTTTCGCGGTTCTCAAGAATGGTCTTCCTAAAGTGAGAGGGACTCGCCAACCTCTATATCAACTACGGCGAAATCCACAGGAAAATGGAATTTATCCACTCGAACCATAACATCGTTGACTACACCAACCGTGTGAGCAATTGTTCGATTAGCTAATTCGATAGTCATATGAGTCGGTATAAGAGTCTTCAATCCAAGTTCATGATATATCGCAAGAGGCATGAGACTTATGCTTGCACCTGAATCGGTTAGGGCATTACATTCCTTAATATCATTTAAGGAGCAAGGAAGGAGAAATTTCTCGGGATCACCAAGCTTCTCGGGAGCTTGGTTCGAGGAAGAATTAGACGGTATAGGCTCAATTGAAATCTTTGAAATTTGTTCCAATTTCTCTTCATAAATCTTTTCACAGCCTTTGATCATATCACCGTAAGTTTGAACTTGGTTCCGGAAACAACTTTCATTTTGTCGAATCGTGATTGAACAGATTTGCATGGTGTAAGGTTAGAACTCGGCATTATGACAGATATAGAAGGAACTTGGGCAACCAGAGGTTGGACGTATTTGGCTTTTCCATTATCAAGAGGAATTACCGGGTCCTTTGTCACCTCGGTCTCTCGTGCTACACTCCTCACCGGAGAGGAAGTAGTCATCGAGGGCCCATCATCTCGAATGTTTATAGATTTCATTTCTCCCTTCGGGTTTGGAATTGTGTTACTTGGGAAAGAACCGGAACCCGAGGGTTGAGAATAAGACGTAGACGGCTGATTGGCTTGAAAGAAACTAGCCATCATATTCCTTATTTCAGTCATCTGTTTGTTGCTTGTAGCTTCCATCTCCTTTTTGAAGTCCGTCCTCATACCGTTAATTTGATTTTGCAAACTTTTAATGGTGTAATCGGAGTTCTTCATGTAAGTTAGAAAATCGTTGTTCGGGGCGACTTGAGGAGGTGCTTGATAAGATTGTTGAGGAGGAGGTGGTTGTTGGTAAACTTGAGGTGGAGGAGCTTGGTAGTGTTGATTACCATGATTAGCATTAGCTCCTCGGTTCTGATTGTTGTTACCATTGAAACGGTTTTGATTCTGGTTTTGTTGTTGGTTGAAACCTGGAGGTCCGAGATAATTGTTTGAACGGTAGCTAAGAAGATTTCGATCTCCTTGCGGTTGATTGTAGTTTCCTGTAGCAGCATAAACATTCTCATGTGCGTAACCACCGGCTAATTTGGGCACTCTAAATAAGAATGTGGACCTCCACAAGTCTCACAAATCGGGTGTACCGCTTTCACTTGTTGATTCTGATTCTGATTATTCGTCTGAGTAATCCGTAAGATATCGTCGATCTTTTTGTTCATGGCGGCTATTTCGAGAGAAGAAGACGTATTTGATCGAGATGATGCACCCTTTCGGCGGTAGAATCCCAATAATTGTAATGAGCGGTCATGTTCTCAATAAGATCGTAACATTCCTCGGGACGTCTTTTCATGAAAGTTCCACAGGCAGCAGCATTGATTGTTTCACGGTGTCTCAACGTCAAACCATTATAAAACGTATCAATTTGAGTGACAAGCAACATGTTATGATTCGGACATCGATCAATCGCAAGCTTATATCGTTCCCAAGCTTCAAACAAAGATTCGTCGGGATATTGCCGGAAATTACTGATATCGTTCCTCAATTTCGTCACCATCGACGGTGGAAAGTACTTTCCGAAACTTCGAAACCATTTCCTCGAAGGTATGAATCGAATTCTTCGGGAGTCGATCAAACCAAGACGTGGCATGATGAGTCAAAGAGTATGGGAAAAGATACAGACGAAGGGCGTCATCGGAGACCACATTCTGTTTCATACTCTCAGTGACGGTCAAAAATTTATCAAGATGTTTGTTTGCATCGTCATCTGGTAAACCATGAAATTGACAACTGTTTTTACTTGTTCTATCATATGGTGTTTCAAGCTAAAATCGGTAGCTTGAAAATTAGTCGGTATTGGTCCTCCCTCCCGCATACATTGTAGGTTGACATAACTCCTCCATCGTTCAGAGATCGGGAGCTACATTTTGATTATCGGGAGGAGGATTAGGACCGGGTATTGGTGGTCCGTTGGGAGCAACCATATTACGTAACTCGAATGCGTTCTGATTCTGCTTCGAAGTCGTCTAGATCGAAAAGCATGCACTTAAAAACAAGGCAATTAAAACGATACGGTATTCGAAAACACAGTGAACTTAACCAATAATCCCAAGTGAATAAATCACTTATATAAGACAAACGCATGCGAAAGCGGAGAAGCTTATTTAGGTCAGCGCGAAGCTTATTAAAACCCGCTTCTTTTCAGCCGCAATTTAATGTCAGGCCGTCCTTATACCCACCACACAGTTTGTTTATCCGATAAAGATAGATAAATTCACAAGCGACACAAAGGCAAGTTTTTGATCTTTGGTTCGAACTTATTAATGATAACACCTCCGTTGAGAATGTTATATAATTGGTGTCTTCTATTTATTAGCAAAAACACAAGAGAAAATCTTTTTTAATATGATATATATATATACAAAAGAAAAAGGAAAATATTTTTTTCTTTTTTATTTTATAGAAAAATAGTAACTTCACGAATGAAAGATCTCGAGTCACTAATCGTCAAACCTCAAACGATATTGTCGTGACACAACCTCCCCGGCAGCGGCGCCAAAATTTGATTTCAGTACCAGTGAACAACCGTCAAGTTATCTCACACAAGCTAGCCACTTGTGAATGACTAACCGTAAGAAACTTAAAACAGTTCCGACACTGATTTGCTGATAATGAAAGCTTAAGGGTATGTGTGTACGGATAAAACCTCAATATCGATATAAAAAATAATCACGAAGATAGATTCAAATTCTTTTAGGAAAAATAATAATAAACCAAATCCCGTGTGTGATCGTTGATACGGATTAGTTAACCCGAATCGTTTCCCAACGAGGCGTGAATTGCCAACGTCGTTTTTGGTTTGGAATTTAATGCTCGATGTTTTGATTTGTTTGATTTTGATTTTATTAAACTACGGGAATAGGGAAAGTAATTAAGGGAATCTATTTTACGGGAAATCCTAAGTGCAAAATTACTAAAACGTAATTAATAAAACGTAATTAAAAATGCAACTACGTCTAAATTATATCCTAAAAATGCCTAAAATTACTTTTACTCTAGAAATGTAATGTGAAAACTATTTATGAATTAAAACTATTTTTTTTTCTGGATTTTTTTAGAATTAAAAACTAATTTTTAACTTTTAAAACTAAATTAAAATACTAAAAATTATGAAAATTAAAGTGAAAATTATGAAACTATTTTTTAAAAATCTAAAATAGCTAAAGAGAATTTTCAAAACAAATTTTATATTTTTATGATTATTTTTCTATTTTCTACGAATTTAAAACTATTTAAAACTATTTTAAATTGTGAAAAATACCAAATAAAAGGGGAAAAATAGGGAAAAATATTTTTTATGCTTTTTATATTTTTCTTAAACTGAGAAAATTGAAAACTTATTTTTTTGGAACTTTTTCTTAATTATTTGCAATAAAAGCTATTTAAAATTGATTAAAAACTATTTTAAATAGAGAAAAATACCAAACAGTGACCGAAAATTATGAAAAACTCAGGAAAATTTTAAAATATTAATCTAAATCTATGAAAAATATAAAATCTATAGCTTATGTGTAAGATATGAAAGCTGTAGTACAAACTGATTCCAAATAAGCTAATGAAAATAAGCTAAACAATGAAATAAGCATCCAAACAGTAACTGAAGCTAAGTTATGCTAGAATAAGCTAATATCAACTAACTATACCTAATCCTAACAAGCTACAAGCACTGCTTAATGAATTAAGCAAACTAACTAGTCTAGCCAAACAGTTTCTAACCCCTAGGTTTGAGCTTATGCACAGGCTTATTAGAAGATCTAATGTGAAAACTAGAAACGCAGTCCTCAAGACCACCTAGCAAGCTACAACTAAGCCAATTTTTAGACTCTAACTTACTGAAATGAGTTCAATGCAAAGTCTGCAAGTTAGCCTGATTCACACTCAGTTACTGAGTGTGAGCGAACAGGGAATGCAAATCTGATTTGAACAGCTTATTTGAAGATTTAAAGGACTTGATAAGATTTGACAAAAAGCAGTTATCAACACTAGACCAATTGAAAATGTAATTCCCAAAGTTTCACACACTTAAACTCGAGATGAATCGTGATTGATTCACAAAGTTTGATGAAAAACTATTTATCTCAACTGTTGACTTTTTGAAAACAGATTATATGTTGACTAATTTAAGTTTTGATTCCAACTTGTAAACTGATTATGATATTATAAGCTTAAACAAAGTTATATTAAGCAATTCCAATGATATAAGAACCTAAATCCAGCTTTTGATTATTCAAAATTCCAAAGATACCGTTTGAACTGATCTAAGATGATTTTGACTATTTGATGAATACTGCTATAACAAAGACTTGAGATCACTATCAATAACCTACATAAGCATGTATCCACTACTTAGATCTGATTAGCCAACCTTAACCAAAGATTTACAATCAAATCCAAACACTAGTTAACTAACTGCTATTGTGAACTAAAAACAGATTATGATTAGATTATACTAAACTGACAAAGATCACTTACTACAGATATAAAATCTACTCAGATGCAAACACAGATTCAGAGAATGAAAAGTATATAACAGATTTAAGAACTTACAAATTGTCCTAGCCACTATGGCTTGCAAACAATGAAACAGTGAACCTCTATCCTATTAAACCCCTAACCTACTCCAATTCTCAAATTGATTCAACCCAAATCCGCGCATCATCCCAATCCAATCAAACACCAGCAGAACTTCATTTCCACAAACAGTTGACTATTGTTGACTGATTTTTATTTTTGAAGTAAATTGAGATTTGATTGAAATTAAGCTCACTATAAGCTATCAAAAGCTTAAATGAACCTCTATGAAACAGTAGCTAAGTATGATTCAATCCATAAAACAGATTGATATGATTTTTATTTTTCAATGATTTTATCTGATTTTTTTGTATTTTTGAGTTTATGAAGAAATAAGCTAGAAACAGTTTTATATTGCTGAAATAAGCAATAAACAAAGAGAATAAGCAGATTTAGAACACAAACACTTAAACAATTACTTGAAAATTAAAAGCTAAATTTTATTAATATAAGAAATTTGAGTACAAAAAAGGAATTACAAAATATTTAAATCATTAAAATGAAATTACAACTATCTATTGCTACTGAAAATTGAAAAGAAAGAGAGATGAAAAGATGATCACTATGTGAACGAATAAGGGCCTTTAAATAGCTGAGCTTGAGGTCTTGAGCTTCTTGGAAAGATCTAGAAATCTCAACTTTGTGCTTCTTTGAGACGTTTACAACCATTAGATCACCTTCCACATATCCCACTTGATATCCACCCTTGGATCATGAATGCCACGCTATTTCGACCAATAGGAGAGCAGAGAGTGGCATTGAGCACACTGGATGGCTGACTGGCATCCCATGTGTCAGTGTGTGTGTCGTGAGGAAAGTACAAGATTACCCTTAATTGTGGTAATTTTGTCCAATTGACGCGGGGTAATTTCTAGGGTTCATAGGATTCCCAGTTTTGGGGTAAAATAAAGCGGGGGTTGATTTGTTAATATTATTTCAAGTGGTTTGACCGGATCTTGGGTGAGTTGACTCGGGTAAAATGGGGATTTCGGGTTATTGGTATTGCTGGGTTGTGAGTTTGGGCGGGTAAATGGATTTTTGGACCGGGTAATATTTTCTTTGGGCTTGGACCGGATTTTGTATATTGGGCTATGAGTTGGTATATTGGATTAGGACTAGGTGATATATCTTGGACTAGTATTTTGATCCAAAGGTAACCATAGGGACCAAAGATGTAAATGCTGAAAATCCAGGGACCAAACATGTAATTCTGAAATATCTTCCAAGGATAGATTTTGACAATCTTCAAATAGACCAAGGGCCAATGTGCAACTTTTGAGTCTTCAAGGGCCACTTTTGCCAAATGCTGAAAGTTGAGGGGCCATTTTTTGCCAATTCTTCAAACTTGGTTAAAACTTCCAAAAATCATCCTCGGAGAATAAAATCTTTATAAATGCTCAATTTTGATCTTCCGGCTCGGCTTAAGCTCTCTTAATCTCCCGTGCTCGGATTTATGTATGATTTGGTTCCTTTTTGGTGTTTTTGCATATCCGTACCTGCACAAGCACAAACTCAAGAAAACCACAAATATTAGCAATAAACGGCTCTTTCTTGGTTATTTTGGGTCAGTTTTGATATAGAAAAGGTATGTGTTTTAGCACATACCAAAGGTTTTATGAGAAAGATCAATTTTCAATCATAAATACTTTTTATATTTGAAAAGAGTGCACACTCGATGTGCTAGAGAAAAGAAGATTTGCACATCGAACGGTTTTTCCAAATGTACTTTTTCAATTAGAGATACTTTTTGTGTTTGAAAACATAAGTACACATTCGATGCGCTAGAGAAAAGAAGATTTGCACATCGAACGGTTTTTCCAAAAGTATTCGTCAATTCCAATCCTGGACCAAGGTTTATTCAAGAGTGAATCGCCCCATCGTTTCTGTCCAGTTGTCACAAGCTTGATCTTACGAGAAGATCTCACATGTCACCCACCAAGAGCTTGTTTGATGTTGGCTCTAGAAGGATTTCCATCTTCATCGTGAATATGTTTACATATCACTCGGATGTTCTGGCAATACCACAAGGATAATGCGTAGGACTCTTAATATATACTTACTCTCCACATTGAGTGAAACAACAAGTCTTCATTAATTTAGTGTCCTAATGAGATATTGTGGATGATCTCTTGGCTCTAGACTCAATTGTGCACATTTGGTTCCTATGCCGGAGACTAGGGAGAGGGTCTCCTTTTTCAATATCAACAATCTCTAAGAGAAAGTCGATAGATTATGTCGGTTCCCCATGAGAATAAAACAAGCCCTTTTAAGAGGAACTTGAGTAGCTTGGGAAGGTTAGTGCAGTGCGTCACTGGGTCCATGACGTCTTGTCTTCAATACCGGCGTTACCTTGGTAACAACCAGTAACATATGTATTGAACCCGGTGTCTGCCCTAAGGTTGAATTATTGGAGGGCTATTTCTTTTCACCCTTTTCACATTTCATTTCTTTTCATTCTTCAACCCCTTCAGTGCTTACCAAGACTTCATAACTAGAACCTTGTTGGGTTTATTCCAATACTAGCTCTGTCTCAGTCCGCACTCTTCCCATTTCTCATTTTTCTCCTTTTTTCATCATACCTAAGGACTCTACACTATCTAGTGGATTGTCCCTGGGTAGATCCCTCCGGCTCTGGAGGATCGTGGGAACTAATACCTAACCTCACCATCCCTATAACTCCATAAATAAAGTAAAATGGTCGGTCTTTTGGTACAGTTCATTCTTCCTTGAAACCAATTGAAAAATCATTTGGAAAAACAATCAAGGTACTTGTGATACGAGATCAAAGCATTTTGTACCTTAATAGTTTTGATCATTTAGAAAACCTCCCCCTCAACATGTGCATATGATTTAGAAATTGTTTAGCACATGGAGGCAAGAGGACTTTGAAATATTTTCTTTGATCACAATTTTCATAGAAAAAGCCATTTGATTTTCTTGGTAAATTTCTCCCCCTCAATATGTGCATAGGATATATGAAATCATTTTATCACATAGAGGAAAGAGTTCTTTTTGAAGCATAATCACGATCACAAAAGCCATTAAGAAACCATTCGCTCCCCCTCAATATGTGCATCAATATATGAAAGAGTTTAGCACATATTAGAGAGAGCCAGCACATTGAATCAAATGATCACCATTTTTCAAATTTCATATTAAATCACAAATTCTCCCCCGATCAAAAATATCAAACCCTTTGAGATTTTGGATCCCAAGTGATTTAATGAGGTTTAGAAAACATGGGAGAAAATGCGCCTGGTTTAAATACTCATCTTGTTTTTGGATAAATCCTCCTCCTCAACATGTCCATTGTGTATTTGAAATCGTTTGGCACATGGAGGCAGGAGTGCCTTAAAAGGACAAAAACAGATTTGAGATTTAAATCACGATCTCTCCCCCGATCAAAAATTTCAAACCAATTGAGGTTTGTGATCCCAATTGATTTAAATCATTTAGAAAAGTTTGGGGAAATACGTGGCAAGATTTAATTTTGAAAAATGACAGATAAGGACCATTTTAAGACATTAAAGATTGTTAGTGTCAGGTATGATTGTTTTTAAGAGATCTTTAAGTAAAATAAAATAATTTCACAATCAAACAAGAACAGAAATGATTTCATTTTGCAAGATCTTTGAGTTTTAAAGAAAATCATACCATGACATAACATTAAATCTTTAGATCACCATATATTTTGTACAAACGGACTTGATAGATGAAATATCGTTTGAAAATCATTTAATTTTAAATCACTCTCCCCTTTAATCGATGACCGTAGTCGTTGATTGAGTGACTTAGGTTTTGATAAAAAGAAGTCCGGTGATTTTTCAAAATTTAGTCTAATTTATTTTCAAAACAATATTTTTCCATTTTCAAAACAACATTTTCAAAAATTGTTTAAAAATGGTATCATTCACTACTTTTCCTGCACAAGATACGTTAGGTGGAGAGAATCATAATCTGCTTTTGTTGATGTTGTTGTAGGGCTTGGAAGAAAACCGTCTGCAGATGCAGTGAGACTTCTTACGTTGCATTTTAATGCCAACCGAGGTCAAATTAAGCTCTGTTTCTTCAATCACTTAGAAGAAAACCATCCTGATGCGAAAGTGAGACCTCTTACGTTGCATTTTTCCATGCCAACACTCCATAGAAGTCCAATTAAGCTCCGTTTCTTCATTTGTCAACCCAAGATATATTTACCCTTTCCTTTCGGCATCCAATCATCTTCATTTGTGGGATCCGGATTGGGAACATTCTTATATACCAATATACCTGCATACGTTAGTGAACACACATACAAATATATGGTGGTCGACATCACCCAAACAGCAATCAACTAATAAAAGTCAATTCAACATATCAATTAGTTCATATAAGGTATGGGATTATGTGTTCATCAAACTCTAATCATCTAAACCTAACAATCATATCCTAGAAACCTAGTCCTTCAACATAGGCAATTATATTTTACAGATAAGCACGTAGGATGATTAAGAAAGCTCGTTAGATGATATAAATTTGAAAACATTCTCCCCCTCAATCAATGACTCATTTTCTAAAAAGTTTAAAAGCGCTGAAGTCATTTATTGAGTTTGCAAATTTAATAAAAACACTAAAGCTGATTGTTGTTAAAGCAACTCATTTTACCACCATTTTTAGAAAACAACAAATATTTTTCTGAAGAATTTTAGACGGAAAAACATTTGTGTAGGAACAGCAGTCCTTCGACATACTTTCCTCAAATTGTTTCAGGATAAGTGCACGATATTTTTTGAAAATATGTTTAGTGCAGCACTTTCCTTCTTTTGAAGAGCGGGTTGCTATCAGAAATAATAGCAAGCCATAGTTTAAGCACGGGTTACAGACTGAAATAACTGCAAGCCATAGTTTGAAGCCCGGGTTACTGTCTGAAATAACTGTAAGCCATATTTTGAGACATGTTTTGAAAAGAATATTTAAACCTCCTGCTCGAACTTCATCTAAAGTCCCGTGCCATTATTGAATGACATTTCTAAGACCGTAGATGTTATCGATACCAGAAGACATGTCTTGAGAAAACATATTTTTGGTATTTTTAAATTTTCTGATTTTTATGGGTTTTAGTTGGTTTTATAGTTTTCTATTTGGTTTTTTTGATAAATATTTACAAAGATAGAGTAGATGATATAATTTAAGAAGATGATGATACGAGTACCGAGATAAGGATATCGATCAGCCCCGTTGTAGAAGATAGAAGTCATCATCCCTAAAACTTTCACCACCAAAGCTTCCGAGGCTCTTGCATTGAAGAAAGAAATTGAACCATCTGAAAGTGAGACTTTGGCAGCTTCCCCCCAAACCTAAAATCATTTAGATGAGCAGATTCAAAGCTTTCTTTCAAGCTTCCATTAGCCAGGTGCACAAAGAAGCACACCATTATCATCGATCCTGCTGCTCCTTTTAAGAATAATCACCGTGATTCTTCGTTCGAGGTTATATCATCCAATAGAACAATAGCAACGTATCATCCCACATTAAAATAATCCTTCTCAAATTTCATTCCACTGAAGTCTGATGCAATCCATTCCAAAAGGTGTCAAGAGACCACTTCCCCCGAGTAGTTGAATAGATGCAGCATGTCTCTTAGATTAGAGCTCAAGAGCCCGAATACACAAATAGAGTTCCAAAGAATAAATGATACAACCACCCAATGCACATTTATCTTTCCTGATGATTGTGTATGAAGCTCAAGAACCCGAATGCCCAAAGAGAGAATAACCGATAACATTGAAGAAGCAGGTGAATCATGATTATCTCTGCGGAGGACTATCTCTCGGATGTCAACTCCGAATAAGTGATTATATCTCTGAATCACTGATTAAGCCCTCAAGTGAGACAGCTGAGCGTCCCCAATGTACACAATCTCTCTCCCCCGATGATTGTGATAACATCAAAATCATCACACACTTGTGTACCTCTTTTATCTTCAGAAACTTTCTATTACATCACTTCCCCACGTAGTTGGAATAATAACACAAAAAGCCTTGATGAGTAAAACCTTGAGTTTCTCTGCGGTCATGACATTTGTCTTCCCGAGATATCTTCAATCACTTAGAAGAGTTAAGTTCATCAAGTTTACTCGCCATGAGTCAAACCTTGAGTTTCTCTACGGTAATAACATTTGTATTCCCGGGATATCTTCAATCACTTAGAAGAATTAAGTTCATCAAGTTTACTCGCTTTGTGTTTAGATGTGTGTCTCCTTCCCCCTTGCTGGTTTTGATACTTCAGAATCAGCAACATATTGTAAGTCCAAATACTTGAAATTTGTTGAGAAGAACATTATTAGCTCAGATACGTCTGTGAGAATCAACTTGCTGAAGTAAGTGAGCAAGTCTAATTGGGGATTAAACCAAACATTTCACCCTCCCCCAATTAGTGCTCTCCCCTAAACCGACAATCTGTTTGATAAATGCCCAGATTAAGAAGAAGTATTTAGATAATCAAATGCAACTTGTCTTTAGTCTTCTAACATGCAACAGAAAATGTAGAACCGATCAGACTCGACCTTCTTCAAGATTGTGTAGTTGGGGAATAGATAGTTAACATCTTCAACTCACACCAAAAAGCATCCCACCAAAAAGCATCCCGATTAACTTACATCTTGCAAATCCCCTTAACTAAAATCCCTCCCAATCAAACAAGAACAGAAAGATGTTCATCAAGGAAATCAGCAATCAAGCCGCAACAAACACACAAGATGGTAACACCAAACTACCAATCACATCAAACAAGAACAGAGAGATTGTTCGGAATCATCATGTTGATGTATACGTGAAGCATTAACCGGAAGCACTTTGTCGATAAACTCATCAATCCGAGTGAAGATGTCAACCAACGACTCTTAGAAGAAACTCCATGTAAAGATGATCCGATAAGAAGAAGCTCGGTTCTTACATGAGTTAGGAGCCGTATGACCATATATTCTCATAAGTCAATCAACCATGCAGAATTATCACAATTCTTCTCCCCCACAAGAATTTCATACGGAGATGCCATTCTTGATTAAACAAGTGAACCTCATCCAAATGTAGTCTATTCATACTTCTCCCCCGCAAAATTAGCACAGGATGTCGCCATCGTCATTATAGTTGAGAAAGTGGAATCAGAAAACAATCAACAATAGCCCGGTTCACTTGATAATTGAAAGCGCATGGAAAAAGCATGAAGCATGTTGATGAGAATGGTCATAATAGAGAAGATTTCTCTTCTTCAGAAGATAAAGCGCACTGAAGCGTACACTTTTATTTTCTTTAGGGTACGAGGCATGAACTGATGTGTTCATACGTCGTTATCTCTCTCTTTTCATCATCTCTTGGCTAAACTTGTAATCAACCCCATTATCATTCAGTAGGCTCTTTGTCGTGACAGCTGATGGAGAAAACCCAATATGATAAATTTGACCTTGAAGTAAACTAACCCAAACTCGTGACTTAAACTTGCACATATGTAACAAAGAGCGGTGCCGAGACTTCATCCTCAATTGAATCTCTAAGTACTCTATACTCCTCATCCAACCAACCATCAAGTATAAGACGTACATCACCTCTTGAAAATCCACAATTGAATGTGACACTGAGCACTACAACGTAACTCTTTAAAGTGATAGTTATTTTGTGGTGGTAAGAGCCCAATTCCCCCAAGTGGTAAAAGAAAAGGTAAAAGACACCCAACAATAACTAGATTTCCAAGTCTTCGTTTTGATAATAAGCTCGAACAAGGATCTTGAAGAATCATCATCCATCCATCCCCGATACCTTCAGATACTAAGTACACTTGCTCGTGATATTTCACTTCAACCTCAAATAAATAATAGTGAATTAACTCCGTTGTCACATCTTCTGATTAAAAGCTCAAATCTAGCCTTCTTTGACGTTTTAAGTGAACTCTGATAATGGTTTTCATCCCGACCATGGTTAAAAGCACATAACCCCTTAAAACCATGTAATAACCAAACTGCCATGACGAATATCCAAACACACATCCAATTCATGAAGTACACCCTTTTATCCCTTCTTCGAAGTAGAAACCATAGCACCAACATCAGAAAGGATCCCGGCATACACTTTCCTTTCTCCAGGATGGTTCCATCATCACGGGATTTTACAATTCTATGGTTTAAACTGAGAAATAGTTTCTTTCGCGGGATTTCACAAAACCAAGAATAAACCGTAAGATAGATCCGGAAATGCACTTAACTATTACCCGGATGTTTCCATTGTCACGGGATTTTACAAGTCTATGATTTAAACCGAGAAATAGATTCTTTCGCGGGATTTTACAAAATCAAGACAAAACCGTAAACAATGTCAGCTTGAATGTGTTATGACAACTTTGGTTTCAGTGAATATCTGTTTTAGGGGAACATGCAGCGGTTCATAAATGGTTCATTATCCAACATCAACAACATCATCAACCATCCAATAAACACTTTGGTAAACACATCATTCACGCATTCTGTCGGCTATTGCAGTGACAACATGGAGAAGTAAACCTGATATGCCAAACTTGATCATGAAGTGAAATTCCCCAGACTTGTTACTTAAACTTGTACTAATCCTTGTGAAGAAGAAACGGTGTACCCAATGTACAAAACCTCTTGATGAATCCTCAACTGCGTGAGACAACGAAGTGATAGTTATGTTGTGGGTTAAGCGAGAAAGAATCACAAACGTAACTAAATAGCCAAGTCTTTATCACACTCTATGAATGCCCAAACAAGTCATCTTCGCGGAAGGGTAGAAAGAAAGAAGACGAAATAAGTAAACGCGCTCGAAAAACCTCACTTCAAATCCAAATAAGAAATACCGTACAACAACCTCGAAGTCAACTTTGATCACCCATCAATTCAAGCCGTATCATAATATTTTCCGTGAAAATGCATACACCAAATTGCCAAACCTCATAAAGAATCTCATCTTCATGCCAAATCAAGTCGCATAATCACAAATTTCATCGTCAAATCTCATTTTCATCAAGTCACATCAACAAATCTCATATTAACCAAGTCTCATAAAATCCAATTCACGGGTCAATCCATCACATATATTACTCAAGCCAGGTCCACTCATATCCATCCAAATAGTGCACGACCCAACTCAAATTAATAACCGAACCAGATCATAGTATCAATCTCATGGTCCATAACGATATTTAGAATCAACAGAATCGAAAGATGTACAAGCCCCATAATTAATAAACAAATCACACTAAATTTGGTTACTAAAATTCAAAGTAACACTCAACGTGGCTCAATGTACCTCACTTCATATCTAACACATTGATAATACGGCACCAGTTAGTGATACGTCATGCCTCATTAAAACTTTCGAAGCCCATTACTCATTTAGTAGATCAGTTTTTCATCACACCTCATTACGCAAAACAATTAGGGGCCCATATACAATTAGCACTATACACGGCCCACATTAGAAAATTTACATCAAGCCCACGAGACCACGACATCACAAAAGAGTATCAACAGAATCCATACCCTAATTACACAGGTATATAAAGCTACTACCCAAAGACAATGTAACCCTAATCCCTAATATCTCACCTCACAATCAAACGCAGTCACAAAGTAATACCTAATCTCACATATTATCAGTCTCCTCCAAAGAATACGATCCAACACAAGATTAGGGTTTCACCACCCTTTTTAAAACACCTCGTTTCCACATATCCCACGAACTCAAATCAGATCAAGTATGATGATGGCCTCGCCACAGGGATGGCTCGAGGGTATTGTAACGTACACGGGTAGGTATTTCAGTTCCACTTTGTTTACGAGATTGTTTTTGCAAATCTATACGAGTACTCTTGTATTGATTCTTCATGTTTTTTTTTTTTTTTTTTCGAGCCACGAAACTGAGTTAACATTATTGTTACACTCATTTCTTGAATTCGAAAATTATCACCAGTTTAGATCAATGAAGAGATATGGTTGAGAACACAAAATCAATTTAGATTAGAATGATTTTCATGACCACATCTGAGATCTACCATAAAATAGAATGTTTTGACATGAATAGACCTTTGAACGAAACAAAAGAAAGAACATAACACTCTTGTTATATTTCTTATCTTTGTAGTCGGACATATATTTATGAAGTAAATCTTCACAATGATCTATGATGGTTTATGAGTCGTGTGAAGTTACTTTATGAGTCTTGATGTGTTATGAGACTACACGACATGAACTGAGATTCAAATAATTCGAAATGAACTTTATTTCCATTAGTTAGAGACTTGATCTGTGAAGCAAAATGTCGAGGGGTTTTAATTAAGCTTGAGTTAAGGTCTTGACTATCTTAACCAATCCTTGACATATGCTGAGATTGTGCTTGTGTTATGATAGAGTAGATTTTAGATGATTGAAGTACTTCATAAGATTAAGTGATATGAATGGTTGCTTGTAGTATGTTGATGTTACAGCTTCGTGTCTTTTCTTTGTCAATTTAAGACTTTCGTGAACTGATGATGGTATGATAACCTGAGGTTGTGATAATTTAGATTGGTATTTGGTTTGTAGTTTTGTTGACTTGGTCTTGTGAATGTTTCTTCTACATCCTTTCTTTCTCAACTCGCATAACAACACTCATTCATTATTTATTCATGACAACTTGCTTCAGTTTGACTCAACAGTCAAACCCCCTTAGACACAACTCGCATCCGTATCTTGTACAAACAATTCGCATCACTTATCTTGCATCATTAACAACTCGCTTCTTTCATGACTAACAACTCGCTTATGATTTTTGACTCAACTCGCATCAGCAGCAACTCGCTCAAAAGCTAGTGCAATTATACCATATGCGAGTTAAGTAACTCGCATTAAAACTGGACCAGAAACCCAACTTGCTTTTGACCATACCAACACGCATTTGACCTGACCAACTCGCATAGCATATTCACTGAATCTGGACACGTAGCAACTCGCATTCAAAAATGCGAGTTAAGACAAACAGTATAAACACAACTCGCTTACTCAAAATACATTGAATCTGGACTGGATTTGGACAACTCTCAACATAAAAAATAGATTATGGCAACTCGCAGCAATGAAAGTAACCCCAACTCGCATTCAAGAACATTGTAACCAGACCACTCATAAGAAACATTTTTATCAACACTTAAAACCAGATCAATGTGACTATAACCAAATATAAAAAACCACAAACCATTCGTATCAAACCACATCAACATACACACGAACCGCATAGCAAAAACGTGTTAAACCATACGAATCAATCAAAACAACACAACCTTGGCTTTGGTACCATTTGTAGGATCGTGTATTTTATGTTGTTTGATGATTCAGGTGGTCTAGGACAATGATTAAATAAGAAAGCCATTTGAGATAGATGAAGAGAGTTGAGAGGAGGTTCCTTGAAAGAGAGTTGCTTAACAAACGAAAGGTTAGATTCAAAGAAGCCACACCCCTTCCATGGATGGAAGGGGTATTTATAGTTACAAACCATACGTCCTCTTATCGGACTGTGGATAAGGCATACAGTGGGTAAAGACCCGTCCTTCCTCCACGGTATAACACTAAACTAAACTACGCTATAAACTAACAAATAAACTACTAAACAACATAAATAACTACAAGTCTACGAGCTAAACTATGCTAGATAATATTTGGGGTGACCGACACTTTAACATGGAATTTCCAATTCCTAACAATTAATTTTATATTACCGGGCATGAGTTATAAGCCCTCCCGGGCATATAAGCCGCCTGATGGGCGGCCATGACTTATAATTATCGTGGCATATTTTACTATAGCAAACATAATATGAAGTGACCATCTAACATGGCTCAACATTTCTCGTCCACGTGAGCGGATTTAAACTCTTGTCCAAACATATCATGGCACTTATAGATGATTCAAATACAAAAGTCACAAGTTACTTAACTGGGCAACAAATTTTGTCTTTACCATTGCATGTCTCGCCTTTGACCAACAATCATGTCGTGGTTTTCCATGATACCAAAATACGCTCAGAAAAGTTCCAAATCCCGAAACAAAAGAATCATCAATCTATACAACCAAAGAGACCTGAATCAACAAAGTCAAGTTTACAATATTATAATCCACTATTATCGAGTCTCATACTAGCATATACATGTACTTCAGTAAAAACGTAAACAAAACAAAAATATCATTTGCAACCATCAGCTATGGAGCATTTACATATAAACAACCAATGGATTTTCTTATACCTATTTTCATTATGCATTATGTAAAACAGATAAAAACATCAATGTAAGGTTAGCCAAGATGTAGCATTAATATAATAGTTCCGCCAACTAAATAAAATTGTACTATTCTAAGACTGAAGGATCCAGTTTAGGTCGGCTGAAAATATCCAAACACCCATAAAAGTTCTAAATGTACTTAAAATGGTATATAAACATGTCCGAATTTAGCTTGGTTTAGACGATATAATACAACTTAAAAACTGAAAAGATAGAAAATCTAACATCGAGTCAAATCCAGACAAAAGACCCTTCATTTCACTTGATGAACGGTGTAGAATAGTTGCATCGTCTTCGGCACATGATTTTCCATTCTTTCTGAAAACAAAGTTTACAATTGCTGTAGTGCTTCCCATTTCTTGGGTTGCTGCTGTTACAAGTCTAAATTTCCTTCGAATTTTCAAAGTAAAGCTTGAACCAGAAGAAGAAAACGTATTTACGCTAACAAAAAACAACAAACAAATAATTATAAATCATGCCCGCCCATTGGGCGGGCTTCGGCCACTATGTAAGTGAAGTTCACAATAAATATGTATTTTCAAAATCTTTTATTATATGTCAAATTAGAAAATAATGCAAAAATTATACAACTAATTATATGATTGGTGAACAAACCTCGCTATTGTACTATGAATGGTCTCTATCATAGGACATGTTCAGTATCTTGTCAACATCATAGTATTCCAAAAATGTTTGGGAAAGGATGGAGGCAGGTACTATAGTTAGTTGGTGCAGCTCAGTTGGGCCACTGATGGCTGCATAACTAAAAACTTGAAATCTAACACTACATGTACACTTAAGTCCAATTCATCGAAAGAACACTGAAAAAGTATAGAAAAGAAAAAGGATTACTTGACCATGTTTATAGAGGTTTTACCTTTTGAAATCATGTCTTGCATTTCAATTTACTAACCCAGAGTGTGGTATGCGCCTGAAGGACGGGTTTAAACCAATATTACAATGAAAATCCTTGTGATCTATCTTTATCCTATATCTCGTTCACAAAAAGACACCTAATTCTGCTATCCTAACCTATTATCATGTAATAAATCTTCCTATAATCATAAGAAAACTAACTAAACACTTTATCGCATCCTTAACATAAAATTCATCTGAAATTCAAAAATCAAGTTCCGTTACAACTATCAATTATAATCATCTCAACATCAAGACAAACTTACACAAACTAATCACTATAAAACTTCTTTAAACTAACGAACAACCGGAAACAATGCCTTTGTCCCTTTAGCCTTCATGGCATTATGTAATTGATCCAAGATCCTAAAACATGTAAACCGCATTATAATTTTCTACTTTAACCTCGACCATCACTTAATCTATGGAAACAATGCTTTAGTCCCTTTAACCTTCAGGGCATTATTTAAAGGATCTAAGATCCTAAAACATGTAAACCGCATTATAATTTTCTACTTTAACCTCGACCATCACTAATGAGACTCAACCCTCCTTGGAAGTATGGAGGGGTATTTATACCTAAACACATACATCTATGACTAAATGACATAACAAGCCCTTGTGTTTAAGGTAACAAAGATAGAAAATGTAATCCCGTCAATGTCGTTCCATTTACGAGTTAGGAGCGATTCCAACAATCTTCCCCCAATGGGACGACATAAGGGATTACTTACACCATTTCCTACAAGTATAAAAACAAATAAAGGAAGGTCTTCATAAGCTCTTCAAATGCTGAGGATGATGAAAGTTTACGCTCTTTGTCTTCTTCGTGTACCTCGACTTGAGAACCGTTTTCTTCACTTGTAGGCAAATGATGTAATATGCATAAATTGGATTAACTTCCCCCAATTCATGCCGCATGTCTTTAGCAGCCTCTCCGTACACTCCTTTTTGGCGAAGTTTCGAATCAGCTTCCCCAAACTGACAACCGTCTTCATGGATTCGAAACTTTGATTTAGTGAACATTTCCTCTAACTTTTGAAATTTTCAGTACGCAGCGGAATTTGTAGATGAGCAGTAAACCACACAAGGTAAATCTGACTTGTTTTGGAAAATCCGTTGGGGTAACATGCAAGAAATCAACAAGATCTTCTCACGTATGTAGATGCTTCACACCAAACAAACCACGAAAGATGAAATGATGCGACTTCCCCCTGAATGTTGCGGTCTATCAGAATAATAGTAACCTGTGAATCTGCAATTACTCGATAAAATGACCTTGTGTGAGGCATTACAACATCATATTTAGGTAACTTTACGCACGATAACTCTGTGAAAGTGAGACGATAACACCAACTTGAGAAATTTGCACCACAAATCGTCTCATTTCTTCCCCCTGATTAAAGAAATTCATGAAGGGAAACGGGTTTTCGAAAAAAAATCCAAAAACATCAAAGAAGCAAGGAACACCTATACTCTCTTCCCCCCGATGTTTTCAATGAATCAGAATCATACACCACGTATGTTGATGATGAATTGGAGACAGCGAAACCATGTATGTCCAAGTAATCGAACAATTGTGAAGTACCATAAATATCATGTGAGAATCAATTGCTGATAAGACTTCTCTACTCGTGTATACTCTTCTCAGCTAACTCTTTACCGACCCCATTATCATTCTGAAGGCTTTTTGTAGTGACTACTGATAGAGAAAAATCCAATACGACGAACTTGAGATAGAAGTAAAATAACCCGAACTTGTGACTTAAACTTGCACTATTGTCATACGAAGAACCCTTTTTCTTATGGCAATCGGAAAAAGGGTAAACTTAAAGTTTCTCAAATTATCCACACGTAAGTGTGACACTTGAGCACAACAACGTAACTCCTTAAAAGTGATAGTTATAAGCTGTGAGCACAACAACGTAACTCCTTTCATCAGGTATAACTAGACAACTTAAGTCTTTGTCATTCGTAACGATTAAAGCTCGAACAAGGATCTCGAAGAAACAAGACCCCAACCAACCCCGATATCTTCAAGATACTAAGTACACGCACCCGTGAAATCCCACTTCAACCTCAAAAAAATAATAGTGAATTCATGCCGTAGTCACATCTTGCGGTTAAATGCTCAAGACTAGCCTTCGTTAAAGGTTTAAATGAACTATGATAATGGTTTTCCCCGATCTTGTCAAAAATGTATCCCCGTGAAAATTTAGTAATACCAAAAATACCATTCTTTTTGCCTAACAAGATACCAAAATATTTTGCTCAATGTATTAAAAAATACATTGCATATTTGGATCCCGATACAGCAGCACAACGTTTAAGACATAAAGATGCCCAGCCCATACAAACCACACGGGCCCAATCCAAAATACTGTCGTTATGAGTGAGGCCTAAAAATCCGGATTGAAAGCCCAATACAAAGTGATATGTTATACCCGTTTTTATTATTTTTGTTAAACTATCTGATCCAATATTTTGTCACAAAACCGGTATATAAACTTAGACACACTCACTGTGTCATAACCCTAACCCTACAACAGATGAAAATATCCGCCTCTCACCAACTTATTTCACCAAGACAGATCTAAAAAAAACGTATCTCATCTCCATTCAACATCAAACTCATCTCATCTCATTGTTCATCAATCTATACCGAATACTCCCAATTAGACTATCACATGAAAACCTATCCGTATCTTGATTAAAGCCGTTATCAGTACCATATGAATCAAGAAACTAATTGACAAGCTTCAAGATCCAAGGGGTCTCAGGTAGGTTTTGTTGATGTGATTTCTTGTTATGATAACGACCCAAGTAAAAGGAGAATAACAATCTTGTTATTGCTCTAATTAATTGATGTTCGGATAATCAAAATGAAGCAAGGCTTCAAATAAAATCAGTGAAGATAGATTTCATGTGTTTGACCTTTTGAGGTCGGATGATTCATCTAATAACTCGGAATTAAATCTGAGATTTATTTTAATTTATCATTATTTTTCAGTTTGGTCCGAGTGGAATATGTTTAGAGATGGGATATAGGATAGATTTGTTGGAGTTGGCTATAGGGTTTAGACATGTTGAGTATGTTGAGGCTGTTTTTGTGGCTTAGTCACAAATGAATATAGATGGTATATGGTTGGTCATGGTCTGAGTCAAGCTGTTTTGGTCGTGTCTCGTCAGTTTCTTCTTCATCATTTTTTTCTTTTCTTACACGTAAACACGCTATGCGTAAACACGCTTATGCGTAAACACGGTCTTACACGTAAAGCTTATGCGTAAGCATAGGCTTATGCGTAAAAAACCCTTACGCGTAACAGTTCTTACGCATAACTTCATAGTTATGCGTAAATATCTCTGAAGATGGCTGCTTAGACGTAAAAATAGGGTTTTGACCCTTTGTTGACTTTTTCCGACCACTTTTTCCGATTACTTTTCCGATTAGCTTCAAAGTTACCCAGAAAGATGATATAAAAAATACCTATAGTTACCCACTTTGACAACGAGAAAAATGACCAGATGAAGACTACCAAATAATCACGAGATGGACAAAAAAGTTATACGAGTTAAAACAATAATAAAACTGTTTGTGAATAAAAGAGATACAAACCAATTAATCCCATTTTATTTTTTCTTAACCCATACCAAACTTTGACCAAAAATGATACATTAAAAAACTTGTCAATAAATCTTTTTAAACCAAAAAAATGATGAAAGGTTAAAACTTTGTTGTAAAAAACAGATTGCAAGACAATATTTTGACAAGAAAACATCACCAAAAATCAACCCATGATAAAAACCGACCTTGCTCTTGATACCAATGTTAGGATCGTGTTTATGGATGATTTGGTGAATCGGGAGGTCTTGGAAGATGGAAGAAAACCATCTTCAAGTTAGAGAGAGAAACTAGAGAGAGAAGGGAGAAACTAGTGTGTTTTATTTATGAAGATGAAAGATTACATTAATGAGATCCACCCCTCCATGGAAGTATTGAGGGGCATTTATACCTAAACACATACATCTATGACTAAATGACATAACTAGCCCTTGTGTTTAAGGTAACAAAGATAGAAAATGTAATCCCGTCAATGTCATTCCATTTACGAGTTAGGAGCGATTCCAACACAATTGAACAAACATATCATTCTTTTCATTGTGAAAATTATACCTAAAAAAACTGGTTCCAAACGCTAGTCTTCCCTAGGCTCAAAAGATGCTCCCCATGAGGTATTGTTGACCTTGGCAGTAAACCCTTCCCCTCACTTATCAGATCACCGTTCTTTGAAGATGCAGAGTCCTCCGATTTCCTTGTGATTTCTGACTAACCAGCCACGTAAACATTTAGAATCCAGAAATAATGATACAAACACATGCGACTTTGGAAACATATCCAACATTTATAAATTTTCGCTACTTTGACATGTCATCAAACTCCAATAATTAATCAAATATAGAGCATTTAACTTCCATAAGATCGCTCAGATTTAGCATGCCTTTAAAGGATACCAATATATCCAATCAAAAATGAACATTCATGAATTCACCACATAACGATATACAAAATCCTAAACGAACTAAAACTTACTGGATTCATCAAAATATATTCTTTAAAGCGCTTGTACTGAGACCTCTTCTTAGTAAATTCCGACGCCCAAAACGCTTTATCAATTGGAAGATACCCCAACAAAACCTAAAAAGCATTTAAAAAACACTAATCAATCCTCCCATTCTGAAATAACCAACACACGGTCTATAACACGGCAGGAAGTTATTACAAACCTTCCAAACAGTCGAACAAATGCCGGCAGCATCCGGAATACCTAACGCCGCAAGCTGACGCATTAGGACCGTTACATCCATGATAACTCTACGATTACAGAGGCCCTCCACCTCACCCTTGCTGATGCGGTTGTCCAGCAGGATATTGCTGAGGAGCCACGCCACCTCGTCCTTGTGGTTGTAGTCCCCTATTCCAAAATAAATCCACTTTGTAACTTATGTGTTTACTTTGGGGTATCAGTGAAGTTTAAGATTGATTATTAAACAGCTTATTTTAGACATTGATTTTAAAAATAGTCAACTTCAAACAACTTATACGAAAAGCTTCATAGAAGTTACAAAACGCTTATTCTCAAAGTGCTTAGATGCTAAAGAATAAGCCAAAATCAAATAAGCTCATAATAAGCCCAGAAATAAGCGTAAACAAACACCCCCTCAGATCTATAAGCTCATTATAAATTATATCCTGATTGTAATTTAATAAAAGGTAACTAACACATATTTAAGTCAATTATTATATCTAAAGAATGAACCAAGTAATAATTGACTTTTCTGCATCACATAAAACAAAAACAAAAAAAAATATATATGTTTGCACAAACTGAAGAATAGCCATATGTGTCTGTCAACACTAATGCAGACCTTTTCACGATTTGAGTGACGCTTCCACAAACCCCATACCGCGCTCCAACGGGATTGGGTGTTGTTGTTGTTGTTGTAGTGATGCTTCCACAAAGATGTATGCCAATTAAACCACATCTCAAGAACAGTACTGGAAATGCATGCATGTGCTGTAACAGTTTTAAGAAGCGTAAGTTAGATCCTTAAAGATAAAATCACATATGTAAAGAGAATGTACTAACCAGAGTTCACAGAGGTCCCTGCATCAAGAACCCAAGAAAGTTTCTGATAAAGAGAGAAATCGGTTGGAGGTCTTGAAGAAAAGTTAAGTGAAAACTCCTATGTAGATTCCAATAGCCAACCTAATCGAGATAAACCCTAACAAAACAAATAAAAGGCCATGTCGTTCAGCCTAGAGAATAAAAGGATACATCAAGATTTAAAAATTGATCAACATAGACGTGTATCCTTTATTCCCCTACATTGGCCTTCAATCAATACAAAAAGATAGTAAAAAAGTATTCTGGTTCTTAAAAACTGGCGGGATGAATTATGCAATGACAGCAAGAATTGTGGGATGTAACAGTCGATTTATTCGTATCTCCATACTTGATGACTGGATAGCAGAAGAATTTTTGTTATTAAATTAGAAGAATGCATAATTTTAAAAAATAGTTTAAAGAAACATTACACGGCATGTCAAGTGTTCATGGTTACAAACCTGTGATGAAGAAACACACAAACCATAGCTTAAAAAAAATCGAAATCAACTACAGAATTAAAAGTCACGATCATTAGAGAAGATGGTTGAGTAAAAGATGAAATTAGGGTTTGGAAAAAAAAAGTATATTATGAATGAATTGATTTTTTTACGTGAGACTTGGGTTATAAGTTTTAGAGATATACTTATTGTGAATAATAATTGGTTGTATAAGTTTATAGTTTTAGACTTGCAAGATATAAATCAAAAAATGAGTTGGTCTAGTGGTTATTATATGTGATTGTGGACTAACACACCCAGGTTCAAACCATGCTTGTAACATTTTTTTAAAATTTAATTCCGAAAATTTAAAAGGATTAGAGATTGCTTAGGTGGACAACTAATGATTACATGGCCTTAAAAAGAATTACATGACATTGAGGTGGACATTTGTGGAATAATCTACGTGTCATGCCTCCTGTTATATATAATGTATAGATATATAATTATATGAAACCGTTATTCGTTATCGATGCACTTTGATAATAAATAAACTAAAACACATAATAACATCGTTATATTCATAAGTCAACAACGGGGAACATTTCACTTATGCGTAAGTGTGAACTTTTGATAAATATCAAACTAAGTCGATGTAGCGCGTATTTTAAACTTAAAACATTAAGCACTATCCACACTCACTATAACGCTCTATTGAATTGTATAAATTCAATGCTCTATTGAATAAGTATATTCAATGCTCTATCATTTTGGTCGCGAACCAAAGGTTTATCATATTCTGAGACTTGCCATCTCGTTCTTAGGTTTCGGATTGAAGCCTCCGCTACATCGTATTTGATCATATTGTGCTTGTTCATTTCCACTAAGGTGAGTTCATAGCCTCACTTTTACTTTTATTTACAAACCCTGCGAGGGAGATACATGCTCTAAACTAGAACATAAGGTTTTACAAATTGTTCGCTACTTGATTATTGGAATTGCCTAAGTTATTAGCTGAAAGACCCCTGTATCATGAACCATTAGTCACCGCGAGTGAACGCATATATCGTGAATAGTACTATAGGGAGTAACGACCCCGTCTTGGTTATAGGAAATAACCGGGGCGCACCATACTTGAATTGCATTAGATAATTGGCTATTACCTCCTTTGGGGCAAACTATTACGTACACCAGTAATTCGGTGTATGCAGTTGAGTATTGGATGCATGAGCTTAGCGCATAATAATATGTGGTTTTCTTTATGATATATTGTTAGTTTACAATTTTCATGTTCATGTTATTGTGTTCAACTTAACATATTAAACCTATGGATTTCACTCAACATTTTTGTTGACCTTTTTAAGCATGTTATCTCAGGTAATCATTGAAGATCCTATTGATGGCACGGAGTGGGCATAGCAAGACCTTTATTTGTGGTGTAAAACATAATGTTATCATTTCTTACAAACTCATGCTTAGTATTTTGGTGAATCATCTAAAACAATTTGGAATATTTTGTAACAAACTATGAGTTTTCATTGAATGGTAACCACTTTTCTTAAAACGTCTCTTTTGAGTCGTTTTCTATGATTATTGATTGTGATCCCCATACAAGTAACACCCCGATTAGTCTTCCGTTGTCATGATGATCTTTGGGGGTGTTACAGAGGTAAATAAGTTGATGAGATGAGACGGGTAGGTTTGTGTGTAATTGTGCGATGTGAATGAGACTCAGTCTATGTTTGACTACACAAAGGGTGTCGTGAGTTATTTTCAAACTAGGTGAGAAAGACAATGAATTACTAGTGAAGTAACACTCCTTCCTTTTAACTTTTCTAGTGAAGTAAATTCTCATACCAACTTGTCTAGTGAAGTAAATTCTTCTTCTTTCCAACTTGTTGATTACATCAAATAACGACTAAATTGTAGCATCAATTATCCCGTTTATATTGCTCGTTTTATACTATTTTATATGATAATTGATACTTAATTGCTTATTTTTGTAAATCTCAGTTATGATCTGTAACACCCTCAAATCATCGCATCGAAATGGTCATCGAGGGTGTGACTTCATGGAACAAGATCACACAATAATAGAGAACGACCTACATGAGTTGTTTTAAAATTACATTTGATTTGAATAAAATTAAGTTTACATCATGGTTAAATCATTTCATTACATGGTCCCAAATAGAAAAATAGTTTCAGTACAATTCATAAAATGTCTATGTAAAAACATTTCTTGTAATGCAAGTAGATGGATGCCATGCCTCTAAGTTCAATCAAGCAGAGAATCAACAACCTAGAATATGATGTTATGTCTTAGGTTCTAAAACAACGAAGTGAATATATAAACATGTCTTATATCGTTATTACATTCACTATGCTTGGATACTTAACGTTTGTAAATTCGTATAAGTGTTTATGTCTAGTGTGGGATTTTCGTTTATTTAAGTTTTCCCGTCTAAATCTACCCGTTATTTCTAAACCGTAAATTATCACAACTCGGTTTTTATGTCTTCAAAAAGGTACTTAAATGAAATTTACAGAGTTTTGGGTCCCACTGCCCTTAAAGTTACTTAATTAAGGCTAAATTACTAATTTACCCTTTTATATACATGTTGTTGGTTACAACAACTCACAGTCTCGCGGAAAAAGGGACATAAGTAGGTATATACGACTTTGTATTACGCCCAATTTTCGGCCACGTTTAAGTTAGGAAGTTAACTACAATTTTTTTTGTTTTGACCAACAGGGGGTTCTAGTAAAGTTTTATGTGTTTTACCCGATTGAAATCTGTTACTCAGATTTTGACACTCATTACCGTTTTGGCTCTAATTTATTCATACGGATGAGTTACGGGGTGAGCCAAGCGAAAAAATGACCACAAGACATACTTCTACAATCCTATATTTTTACCTAAGTTTCCGGCCATGGATTTTTCCCAGTAATAACGTTTAAAACCCCTGTCCAGTTTATGTTTTGCAATATAAGTCCTTACGATGTTTCTAGCGTTTTAATCCAATTTACCAAGCATAATCAAGTATAATATGCATACAAAAAATATTAAATACATTAAATACTAATATTTATAGTAATCGAAGGTAAATATAGGAGTTTGCTTACAATCCTTGTGATGATATTTAAAGATGGAGTCTCGTAGGAGGGTCGGTGTCTTTTAAGGGAGGGTGAGGGTGATGACTAAGATGGTGATGGAGATGGAGATGGTATTGGGATGGGAACTGGTGGCATCGTGTTAAGCATTCCTCCTCAGATGTCCTTAAAGAGGGGGAGATAACGCTGGTTTGGCACCGGACCGTGACGCCAAGAATGCAAGCGGATGACCGTGAGGTAAGTAGTGGACACACCAGTAAGTGGTGGTGGTGTAGGTGTTGTCTCCCGAGACTCAAAAGAATCAGTGTCAGAAGACTCAAGTGCAACCTTTGAAGAGACCGAGTACTCCATCCTCACCAAAGTTAAGTTCGGCCTGTCAACGAGTAGGAGAGTTCGAAGAAGATATGGCTCTGTGACAAGTACGGTATGTGTATAAGTATCTTACATATAGAAAATAGTATAAGTCGGTAAATAGCAAGTATAAGCACGTAGTAACAGCAAGTTAGGCAGGCTTACACGATGATGTGTGTAGGTAATATTTGTATTCAATTTTTACTATTTATTTTATATCGACTTTACCTATTAACTAACACTAACGAGCAATGCACTCAATCAATTGTAGGTTCGTTGGTAAGTAGGATGTCGATCACTAAGAGTGAACATTAACACTTAATCTATCAGCATTTTAAGTATCTAAGTTAGTCTAATTAAACCTAATTCTAACGCGATAAAGGAGGTTTCAGACTGAGAGACTGGCACGAGTTTTGGTTTATTCTAAGCTAATGAGGCAAGTAAACACACACAAGCAGATAAACAAACTACAAAGAATCGGTCGAGCAATAATGTAAGGAAAACGTATTAACCAAGTTATTTCATATAAGATGCTAGATTTGTCTACGTTTCCAATGATTGTCCTACATTCGTTGGTGTTTTTCGACTGTAAGTTAGGTGGGCCTTCTCCCTAGACTCGAGGCTTATTTCGAGTCAATCCTGTCACAATTAGCCAAGCCCGCATAAAGTTCCACCGTCGGCTATAATCTATCTAAGCTACGTGATCTGCGCAAAACCGTCAAGTCTAATCACACAAACTGGTCACTTGTGAATGACCAACCGAATAACTTAAAAACAGTTCGCATAATAAATGCAATGAGGATCGGGAGTATAGAGTCTCCCCGGGTCGTTATGTCCCAGCGAGCTATGCAATGGATTATCAAACGTATAGTGATCGAGGAATTTGAACGGGAAAAGGATTTATGAATTATTATAACTAAAGAGAAGGACATAAACTACAAGGGCTTAAATGCAAATTAAAGGAAACTAAAAAGATAAAATCTATTAAATAAACGCTATCACTATAATTAAAATGATGTTTTTGTTTTTATGATTTTATAAAACTAAAATCAAAATCTACGTGACGCATAAACTAAAACGGAAACTAAATCAATATTAACCCTAAAAATATGAAAATGAAGTTTTTACAATCCTAGTGATATAAGAAAATTTATAGAAAAAGAAAATTATTTTAAAACTAATTATCTAATTAAAAACTATTTTTAACTATTAAATAATTACCTAAAATACAAGAAAAGGGGAAATTAGGCTAGAAAAATAAGATTATGAATTGGAAAAGTCTAAAAAAAAATAGAATTTTCAAAACTATTTTTGTAATTTTCTGATTATTTTTCTATTTTCTAGGATTTTAAACTATTAAAAACTAATTACTAAAAATTACCAAATAAACTATGAAAAATCTGGAAAATTACTTTTTTTACTTTTTATATTTATCTAAACCTAAGAAAAATGAAAACTTATTTTTTTGAACCTTTTCTTAATTTTTTGTATTAAAAGCTAATTAAAAATGCTTAAAAACTAGTTTAAATCAAGAAAAATAGCAAAACAACTAGGAAAAATCTGAAAATTTCAGGAAAACTCTAAAATAATATAAGGAAGCTAAGAAAAATGGAAAAACAGGTAGCTATGTAGAATAAAATGAAACTGATGCACAAGTGCTTATTGAAATAAGCACTAAATAAGCCAAATGAAAAGCTTAAGCTACCAACCTGAATATACAATAATATACTAAATTAACCAAATTGCAACTAAAAACAATAAGCTCTAAACACTGGATTACAGGATACAAAGATTTGGTGATTTAAGTGTATAAGCTAAAAAGCTTTAAGTACTAACTGGTCAACAAATAAGCACCCAAATAAGCTAAGAAGGTGAATCCAATTGTTGATACCTAAACTAGACCTAAGTAGATATCTATGACCAAAAGACCAGCCTTTGACAAGCTTTAATAAGCTCTGTGCAAGCTTGTCCAAAAGCCGAAAACACTCCATTTGATGATGGCGTACTCGTGGCCCGACTTGGAGCTTCCGCACAAGCTTATCCAAAGGGCTTAAGCTAAAAAGATATTAGGTCCCAGACCACCTAGTAGACTACTTATAGATCAAAAATCACTCTAAAAGCTTTAATGACACTGTGGCATGCCGCAATATCCAGACAAACCCAATTTTTGACCCCTTTTGACTTTTTGAGACAGATAAGTATTTTGACAAAGATGAACTTTGGATCCAATTTAATGACCAATGTTGATGTGTTATGATGTAATGAACACAAAGCAAGCTATATTTAACACTTTTTAACACAAATCAAGAGATTTCAAATCCAAATCCACACCAGATCTCTCAACAAGACAGATTGAAACTAATTTTGACCTTAAGAGTTGCAGGATCAATTTTATTGACTCAACTGAGCTCAAATATGCTAAGTAAACTTAAACCAACAAGAAGCTATACTGATTTCACCTGGGAGATGGTTTTGATAAAGAAACCAAACACCCCTTGATATAATGATTTGCCAATTTAAATGATGTAACAATCACTAAGCATGTACCAATGATCAAACTAGATTCTATTAACCTAATTACTACTTTTAGAATAAAGCTTTTAAAACTTCAAATAATGATTATGCTAAAAGCTTTGAAAGGGCTTACAATTTGTAATGGCCACTATGGTCAGCCAAGCGTGAAACCAAGAACCCAAGATCACTAATCCTATATAAACCACCCAATTACTTCCATTTCAACCCATTTTCCTTTCTGAATCAAACCATATCCCCGCACCATTCTTGCTCCAATTTTGACTTTTGTTGACCAAGTTTCACTTTTGCTCATATTACTTAAACACAAGCTATAAAAGCTAAGCTATAAGCTAATATAACTTGTTTTAATTAGGAAAGAACTGAAGCTTGATATTCAAAGTTTGAAATTAGGAAATCCAACAAATTAACAATAAAATTGAAATCATGAACATAAACCTAATTTGAGACTTAAAAGAGTTGCATTACATTAAGACTACTATCCTTGATACAAAACAAACTGAAATTTCAAATGAGAGCTAGCTAAGAAAAGTTAAACTTCAAAACGACATACAAATTTAAAAAACTAAAACTAACTCTCTTGCTTTGGTTGGCTTTATAAGCTCAAAAGTGCTCTTCCGTCAATCCCTTATGAGCCCTTGGATGCCTCTTGAGCAATCTTGGTCGCTTATCTGTTTTGGCAAAACATCTTTTGGATATCGAAGATAAAGTGATGCATTTAATGCATTTGTAAGGTTGGTGAGGAGGGAGACAAATGGTGGTGTAGCGGGTCAGAATAGTTGGTGGCCGGAGGTGGTAGCGAGGTGAGGTGCGGGGAGACAAACTGGGGCGGGTTTGTTTATTTAAATATCGGGTTTGGGTTGGTCGTCAAAGGATGGGCTAGTGATTGGAGCTGTGGTTAATATTGGGCTTGGGTAATAATTTAGGTCCGGTTTGTTGGTTTGCTAAATAACACCAAGGACAAAATGTAATATTTGGAAATCCAAGGACCAATCATGTAAATTATGAAAAGTAGTCAAGTTTTGGTTTGCCAACTTTAATAATCCTGGGGTCAGTTTGACATTTTTGAAAATTTTCAAGGACTAAATTTGACCATTTTGGATTTTCAAGGACTAAACTGTAATTTTCTCAAAACTTTTAGATTTTCCACCAAAGGACTAAATATGACAATTTATGATTTTAAAAGACCTTTGGTGAGTTTTCTTTGAAATTTTGGCTCGTGGACTATTTTTGACAATTTTGAAACTTGGGGACTAAAGCTGCAACTTTTGCAAATTTGATATGTTTTCATCCGATTTTGATATTTTTGCATTTTAAAACACATAAAACACTGATTTGTGATATTTTGATCATTTTGATGTGTTTCGAGTGTTTTATGATTTTGCAATTTATTTTGTACAAAATGATGAGTATTTACACACTCATCAACCCTATCGATATTGCTAGTCCCTAGCAATGATTTGAGAAAACATAATGGATTTTAAACTCTTTACCAAAAGCCATTACTTCTGGAGTAGCCAAATGTTTCAGGGCAAGCAAGAACCATGGTAACCGATAACCATGTGATTTTGAGCAAACCACCGACTTCCAACGATTTGATTTGTCTTTACCGTAAGCCGTGACTCCCTTCCTCGGACTAGCCAACTCTTAGATAAATTATCAATATTATCTTTGGTGTTCTAATACCAATTATGGTTTTTCCAATCACCACAAGCCATAATCTTGCGGGCTAGCCAACTCTTCACTTTTGGATATGTATGAAATATCAATTGGGCACAATTTTAAAAGCCATATAAACGGATTTGAGAAATCTTTACCAAGAGCCGCTTTGCTCTGGATTAGCCAATCCTTTAGTTTATTAGACAAGCGGATCGATAACCAATTGAGTAAGTGTAAACACTTACTCCAAAAACATTTTGGCCAAAAACGGCGGAATTGGTATAATTATATGATAAAATTCGTGAGAATTCCCCCCCACACTTAGAATTGAATATTGCCCTCAATATTCAAAGTACCTACATTATGCGAAACATAGAACGAAAAGGAAATACTACGCCATTTAGAAAGAAGATTTTTAACATGTGGGCATTACCCCCACACTTAGGTGGTAGAAAGGGTAAGAGGTCGAAATATGGGTGAAAAACCCATACATGGTGTATATCTTGATTACCGAGTCGCTAGCTTGACTCACCTCAATTAATTGGTTCATGGGGAAGCAAAGTGGAAGAAAAAATCTCCATCGGACTTTCATTCAAGATGTTTGGATAAACATTTGAAGCACGTGAAAGTTCCACACCGATGAGATATACATAGAACCGGCTCACAAATGATACATGGAAATGCCGGATCAAAGATAATGTCTTCATTCCTCAAGGAGTGAAGAACGGAGAAGCCACGGGATAGGTGAAGAAGAGATAGAAAATCATGATAAACATCATGACTAACTCATCTTCATCTATAGGAGGATCCATAATTTCGGGATTATGAATCTCATCATTTAAGCTTATGTGATCAAGACAATTCTCGGAGTGTCTAGATCAAGTAGAATTTATCATACTCCGCTGAGATATGATATGAGTGAGTTCAACTGAGAACTCCATGAAGGTGAATGAATCATATTCAGAATTGATATGAGTGGGTTCACTGATGAACTCCTCCAATGTACATGATTCATAATCGAGGAGAGAATTATGAGAATGAAAAGTGGTACTGCCACTAATCTTCTCTCCCGTATTATCAAAACAGAGGCTTTCATTCTCGAATAGAATCATCGAAAGAATGTCACTATCCTTAATGGGGATAGGAGATGAAATAGGTTTTTCATTGAAAGCCTCGATTTTAGAAATGAGAAGACTGACATTCAATAATGTTGCTCGAAGAGTTTCATCTTTGATTTCTGTCGCGAACTTCATCATTCTCTTCTTCTAAGCTAACAAGCTCAGAAGGTAAATCTTCCGCATAAGTGATGTCTCCACAAGATAACGAATCATCATCATCGGACTCGGAGAACATCTCAACATGATCATTTTGGAAGACAAGAGGAGGAGGGATATCACACACATGATCAAGAATTCCCTGCGACTCTTTCGGATTGGGACAAGGTCCTCAACACTAGACTTTATGAATTCATCCGATTCCTTTTCAGAACAAAGGTCAAGATGCTCGCCCCCATGCTCGAGAGTGAGTGGGAGCTTTCGGGTGTGACAAAGCAGTTGTTTAAGATGGAATCTCAACCACTGGATATCAACCGACCGAGGAGGTTGAGAAATATTATTTTTAAAAGGATAAAAACCCTCCTCGTCATCATCATATAGAGCTGCCTTTAAGAAATTGGGAACGCCTTAGAGCTGCATGCTCTAGGGCTAATAATTCCTCCTTAGATTGGCGGGCCTCTTCGCCTTCTGCAAGCAATTCTCCCATGGTCTTTTCACCACTCACTTGATTCCTAAAGTTACTCATCATATCCTCAAGTGTTTTCATTGCGGTTTCAAAATCTTGGGAGATTTCTTGAGACAACGGCTCAGGTGGAGTTTGAACCGTATAGTGTTGTGGAGGTTGGAAATTGTCAAACATGTAAGAGTCATGATTGCAACAAGGAACTGGGGTCCCTATTTGACAATCGTGAGTGGGACCTCCATTACAGACTCTACAACAAGAAAACCTGCTGAACTGGATCGCGTGAATCATATGGATTTTGGTTATAACCAAAGTTCGAGCATCACCGAAAACTGCTCATAGACAAACGTGTTTCTGGATTGACACTCAAATCCTTGGTGAGGACCTCCACAAAATTCACAACAGATATGTTGGTCATATGATGATAAGTCGGGTTGTGGTGGGTAATTGGAAAAGTTTGAGGAGTCGTTAAATGAGTTCTGATTAGGATCATAATCAAATGAATTCCTTGAACCACAAAACAAACAACTCCCGTTATGGATATCATTACCACATTGTACACACGCATACCAACGACATTGGTGAACCAAAAAGAGGCTCACCACAACCGACACAAGGAATAAACGATTGCATTTGATAGTTATGAAGAGGAATCAGTTTATTCAAAGAATCAACAAAACCAACATGATGATCCGAATGACTATCAAGACGCTGAAGAACATTCTAAAAATCCGGAGGTGGGACAAGTGGTGTGCTCTGAGAGCTAGCAATTTCCACCACTTCCGTTATGGTCTCCGGTTCTTGAACGGGTTCATCGGGTTGTGGCGGATGGTCGAAAAAACTTGGAGAATCATCGAGAGTTATCGATAATTCGCACCAATAACAATATTTTCTTGCACCCATCCTTCCACATCGCTTGCATAAACAATCCGGATTCTCAACAATCGGTGATCCTCTTCCATACGGCTTTTGCAGGGGAAACAACGAGGATAATCGATCGTCGCCATGAGAATTAAACATTTAGAGGGTTAAAGAAATAGAATTTAACGGTTTTGAGGTTAAAGAAAAGTAGAATCAAATGGTACGTAAGAGAAATAGAATCATACGGATAAGAGGAATGAGAAGAGTATTTTTGTATTTTTGAATAAGAAAATATAAGCATATACAGATGGATGGTATGAACAAAGAGTGAATATCCAAATCACTAATCTGCTAAACGTAGGATAATCACAAGACACCGCAAGAAATGCCGCGCAAAAATTTTTCAAAAATTTGATCCGGCTAAAAACCGCTGCAGTCTAATCACACACAACCGTCACTTGTGAATGACCAGCCGTAAACAGACTTAAAACAGCTTCGCAAACACAAATGCAATGAGGATCTGAGGAGTATAGAGTCTCCCCGGTCGTTATGTCCCAAATGAAGCTATGCAATGGATTATCAAACGATGCTGATCGAGGAATTTGAACGGGAAAAGGATTTATGAATTATTATAACTAAAGAGAAGGACATAAACTACAAGGGCTTAAATGCAAATTAAAGGAAACTAAAAAGATAAAATCTATTAAATAAACGCTATCACTATAATTAAAATGATGTTTTTGTTTTTATGATTTTATAAAACTGAAATCAAAATCTACGTGACGTACAACTAAAAACGTGAAACTAAATCAATATTAACCCTAAAAATATGAAAATGAAGTTTTTACAATCCTAGTGATATAAGAAAATTTATAGAAAAAGAAAATTATTTTTAAAACTAATTATCTAATTAAAAACTATTTTTAACTATTAAATAATTACCTAAAATACAAGAAAAGGGGAAATTAGGCTAGAAAAATAAGATTATGAATTGGAAAAGTCTAAAATATCAAAATAGAATTTTCAAAACTATTTTTGTAATTTTCTGATTATTTTTCTATTTTCTAGGAATTTTAAACTATTAAAAACTAATTAAATTACTAAAAATTACCAAATAAACTATGAAAAATCTGGAAAATTACTTTTTTTACTTTTTATATTTATCTAAACCTAAGAAAAATGAAAACTTATTTTTTTGAACCTTTTCTTAATTTTTTGTATTAAAAGCTAATTAAAAATGCTTAAAAACTAGATTAAATTAAGAAAAATAGTAAAACAGCTAGGAAAAATCTGAAAAATTCAGGTAAACTCTAAAATGATATAAGGAAGCTAAGAAAAATGGAAAAACAGGTAGCTATGTAGAAGAAAATGAAACTGATGCACAAGTGCTTCTTGAAATAAGCACTAAATAAGCCAAATGAACAAGCTAAGTTACCAACTGATTACAGAAGCAATAATGTACTATATTATCCAAATTTCAACTAAAAACAATAAGCTCTAAACACTGGATTACAGGATACAAAGATTTGGTGATTTAAGTGTATAAGCTAAAACAGTTTTAAGTACTAACTTGCAGTCAACAAATAAGCACCCAAATAAGCTAAGAAGCAGAATCCAATTGTTGATACCTAAACTAGACCTAAGTAGATATCTATGACCAAAAGACCAGCCTTTGACAAGCTTTAATAAGCCTCAGGCAAGCTTGTCCAAAAGTGAGAAAACATCGATTGATGAGCAGGCACCGTAGGCCTGACTTGAGCTTTCGCAAGCTTATCCAAAGGGCTTAAGCTAAAAACAGATATTAGGTCCTAAAGACCACCTAGTAGACTACTTATAGATCAAAAATCAGACTCTAAAAAGCTTTAATGACACCCGCAGGCTGCAATCACATCTCAGACAAACCCAATTTTTGACCCCTTTTGACTTTTTGAGACAGATAAGTATTTTGACAAAGATGAACTTTGGATCCAATTTAATGACCAATGTTGATGTGTTATGATGTAATGAACACAAAGCAAGCTATATTTAACACTTTTTAACACAAATCAAGAGATTTCAAATCCAAATCCACACCAGATCTCTCAACAAGACAGATTGAAACTAATTTTGACCTTAAGAGTTGCAGGATCAATTTTATTGACTCAACTGAGCTCAAATATGCTAAGTAAACTTAAACCAACAAGAAGCTAGCACTGATTTCACCTGTGAGACAGTTTTGACAGCAAACCAAACACCCCTTGATATAATGATTTGCCAATTTAAATGATGTAACAACTGACTAAGCATGTACCAATGATCAAACTAGATTCTATTAACCTAATTACTACTTTTAGAACAGGTTTTAATAGCTTAAAACTTCAAATAATGATTATGCTAAAAGCTTTGAAAGGGCTTACAATTTGTCCAATGGCCACTATGGCCTGCCAACTGTGAAACCAAGAACCCAAGATCACTAATCCTATATAAACCACCCAATTACTTCCATTTCAACCCATTTTCCTTTCCTCAATCAAACCATATCACCCCTGCACCATTCTTGCTCCAATTTTGACTTTTGTTGACCAAGTTTCACTTTTGATCAATACTTAAACACAAGCTTATAAAAAGCTATGATAAGCTAATATAACTTGTTTTAATTAGGAAAGAAGCTAATTGAAGCTTGATATTCAAAGTTTGAAATTAGGAAATCCAACAGTTAACAATAAAATTGAAATCATGAACATAAACTGAATTTGAGACTTAAAAGAGTTGCATTACATTAAGACTACTATCCTTGATACAAAACAACTGGAAATTTCAAATGAGAGCTAGCTAAGAAAAGTTAAACTTCAAAACGACATACAAATTTAAAAAACTAAAACTAACTCTCTCTTCTTGCTTCTTCTTGGCTTCTTATAAGCTCAAAAGTGCTTCTCTCTTCCGTCAAATCCCACATAATATGAGCCCTTGATGCCTCTTGAGCAATCTTGGTCGTTTATCTTTTTGGCGCCAAATCTATTTTGGATATCAGAGACAGGAAAAGTGATGCATTTAATGCATTTGTAAGGTTGGTGAGGAGGGGGAGATAAATGGTGGTGTAGGGTGGGGTAGGCTGGTTGGGCTGGGAGGTGGTAGCAGCAGAGGTGTCGGGGAGACAAACTGGGGCGGTTTGTTTATTTAAATATCGGGTTTGGGTTGGTCGGGTCA
This sequence comes from Chrysanthemum makinoi, assembly GCA_910596185.1. Lineage (NCBI taxonomy): Eukaryota > Viridiplantae > Streptophyta > Magnoliopsida > Asterales > Asteraceae > Chrysanthemum > Chrysanthemum makinoi. Next base: position 88,265,517 of record OU343223.1, on the reverse strand, counting down.
AAGGATTGGGTTAACAGATTGGGCCGTGGGTGTTAATATTGGCTTGGGTAATAATTTAGGTCCGGTTTGGTTTGTTTAGCTAATAACACCAAGGACCAAAATGTAATATTTGGAAATCCAAGGACCAATCATGTAAATTATGAAAAGTAGTCAAAGGGTTGGTTTTGCCAACTTTAATAATCCCAGGGTCTAGTTTGACATTTTTGAAAATTTTCAAGGACTAAATTTGACCATTTTGGATTTTCAAGGACTAAACTGTAATTTTCTCAAAACTTTTAGATTTCCCACCAAAGGACTAAATATGACAATTTATGATTTTAAAAAGACCTTTGGTGACTTTTCTTTTGAAATTTTGGCTCAGGGACTATTTTGACAATTTTTGAAACTTGGGGGACTAAAACTGCAACTTTTGCAAATTTGATATGTTTTTCATCTGATTTTGATATTTTTGCATTTAAAACACATAAAACACTGATTTGTGATATTTTGATCATTTTGATGTGTTTCTGAGTGTTTTCAGATGATTTTGCAGTTTATTTTGTACAAAAATGATGAGTATTTACACACTCATCACTACGATATCTCTACCAAGGAGAACAAACAAAAGCCTGAACCAGCTTATGCCCTGTCTCTACACTAGTAGCTTAATGGTCATAGTGCTATTGGTCTAGTAATAAAGATAAGTAATATGTTATGTCTTTCCTGAAGGCAAGTTCATCATCCACTTTACGGGGTTACAGGTAATAATGAGTTATCAGGTACTCACCTGCTTTACATTATCCCTAATAAACGTGATGTAAGGACTAATTAATGAACAAGTATCAGTTGAATGAATAGATCAAACACATTAAACATAAACGTGTACATATGATAAACATAACCAACATGCAACAAAAGAGTAAACAATCTATTCAATACCTACAGGTATTAGACCATAATCATTATATCAAAACACATTATCATATTCAGAACGATTAAATTAAGATTCATAAAGAAAACAATACGTTAACCGAATGATTATAGCGGAGTCTTATGATTACAAGAGTTTTCTTATGGATTGAACGCTCTTGCAGGACCTTCTCGGCTTCTAAAATAGTCTGAGCATAATACTTGGTGGTTTCTTCTTGTAGGATCATTCTTTCTATGTTGTTTGATGATTCGGGTGGTCTAGGATGATGAAAGAACAAGTATGCCATTTTAGAGAGAGAAAGTAAAGAGAGGGTGTTTTCCAGAGAGAGAGAGAGTAAAAAAAAGGTTAGATTAAGAAAAGCACCACCTCTTCCTAAGTGGGAAGAGGTATTTGTAGTTACATACTACACGCCCTCCCGTCGGAGTGTGGATCAGGCATACATTGAGTAAACTAACTAACTAACTACTAACTACTAAATAACGTAATGTCAACGAGCTAAGATATGCTAAACAATAATTGGGGTGACCGACTCTTCAACATGGATTTTCCAAATCCCAACAATCTCCCCCTAAGGGAGGTCACCCCATGAAATACATTTTGCATCCTAGCATTCTATCTTTAACTTCAGTTCCGAGCTCGTAGACTTCAATTCTTCAAGTTCCACAATCTTTGTACTTTAGCAGTGATTCTTCAAAGTCCGAATACTTTGTACTTTCAGTGGAGGTCTTTAACTGATCCACGTCTTGATGATCTTTGAGCTTTCTTCGAGATCATCAGCCACAGTAAATCTTTGAATCATCCATTGTTGTATCTCCTCCATAGGATGTTGTGACTTTCGGACCGACATGCTCACACTTTCTGGATCATTACATATTTTCATCAAAGTAGCGGAAGCGTTGTTGTATGTCTTTGATTGTCATGATTTTCTTCAATTAAGTGTGTGTGCTGTGAGCATGCGTTTATGAATTGACTTCTCAATATCGATCAGCTGCAACCGTCAAATGTTCTTGCAAACAAAAATTAGCAATAAAACACACGAAAGTGTCTTTGTTCACTTTCGTTGAATACAGTTGCAAGAACCACGGTTCCCCGTTGATCAGTATAAATACTGCCTGTAATCAGGTAGAATTCCTAAGAATCTCCTTGACAGGTTTCACGCTTGATCTAGCCGTTCTCAAACCGGAGCGTCCCAAAGTAGACAACACGGAGTGAGTGAATCAGCGAATTGAGATTCACTGATTGATGATAAATTGATTTTGAAAAACAATCGCGTATTACATAAGATAAAGAGAGTTTTGCACTACGATGAAGGTTTAATGAGAAAGATCAATTTTCAATCATAAATACTTTTATTTGAAAATTAATACAAAGTCGATGTGCTAGAGAAAAGAATTGTAGAGCACATCGAAAGGTTTTTCAAAAGTATTCGTCAATTCAGTTGTCACAAGCTTGATCTTTTGAAAAGATCTCACATGTCACCCACCAAGAGCTTGTTTGATGTTGGCTCTAGAAGGATTTCCATCTTCATCGTGAATATTTTACATATCACTCGGATGTTCTGGCAATACCACAATGATAATGCGTAGGATTCTCAATATATATTCACACTTTCCACATTGTGTGAAACAGCAAGTCTTCATTAATTTTGTGTCCTAGTGAGATTTATTGATGATCTTTTGGCTCTAGACTCAATAGTGCACTTTGGTTTCCTATTCGGAGACTAGGGATAAGGTCTCCTTCTTCAATATCAACCATCTCTAAAAGAAAGTCGATAGATAATGTAGGTTCCCCGTGAGAATGAAACAAGTCCTTTTAAGAAAACTTGGGTAGATTGGAAAGTTTAGTGCAGTGTGTCACTGGGTCCATGACGTCTTGTCTTCAATACCGGCATTACCTTAGTAACCACCAGTAGCACATGTATTGAACCCGGTTTCTGCCCTAAGGTTGAATTATTGGAGGGTTATTTCTTTTCACCCTTTTCGCTTTTCATTTCTTTTTCATTCTTCAACCCCTTTAGTGCTTACCGAGCCTTCATTATTAGAACCTTGTTGGGTTTATTCCAGTTCTAGCTCTTTCTCACGGGCACTCTTCCTTTATTCTCATTTTTCTCTTTTTTTCATCATACCTAAGGACTTTACACTATCTAGTGGATTGTTCTTGTAGATCCCTCCGTTCGCGGATCGCTGATCGAATACCTAACCTTACCATCCTTATAACTCCAATGCATAAAGAAGATTGTTCGGTCTTTTGGTACATTTCTTTCCGCCTCGAAACCAAGTGAAAAACCATTTGACAATCAATCAAGGTACTTGTGAATATAAAATCAATGCATTTTGTACCTCAATTGTTTTTGATTTTTCATAAATGCTCCTCCTCAATATGTGCTTTAGCTTTAAATCATTTAGCACATGGAGGAATAAGTGCTTGTTTAAGTATTTGTAAAAAGCTCCCCCTCAACATGTGTATTGAGTATTTAAAATCGTTTAGCACATGGAGGAAGGAGTGCTTGTTTGAATCTTTAAACAATCACCTTTTAATCAGATTTGATATTTAAATCACAATCTCTCCCCCTATCAAAAATTTCAAACCTGTTTGAGATTTATGATCCCAATTGATTTAAATCCTTTAGAAAGCATTTTGGGGAAAGATATAGATTTCTTTAAAATTTTACGATAAAGAACATTTAATCGCCCCCTCAATATGTGCATCAATACAAAGAGTTTGGCACATATTAGAGAGAATCTGCACTTTGAGTCAAAACGATCACTTGTTATTAGATTTCATATTTAAATCACATTTTCTCCCACGATCAAAAATTTCAAACTTTTTGAGATTTTGGATCCCAATTGATTTAAATAAGTTTAGAAAATTTTGGAGAAAATGTGGTCCTGATTAATATTATTCTCGATGGTGGAACATACCAACGCTTCCCCTCAATTTTGAGGAAGTTTGTTAGGTCGGTATGATAATTTGAAAGATCTTTGATTGCAAAGAAAATTTTCATTTCGAAAGATCATTGAATTTAGAAAGATCATACTCACACATAACATCAAAGACTTTTCACCACTTAATTTGTACAAATGGACTCTCGATTCGCTTGATGATATATTGTTTGAAAATATTTAATTTAAAATCACTCTTCCCCTCAATCTATGACCGTAGTCATTGATTGAGTGACTTAAGATTTGACAAAATGAAGTCTGGTTGATTTTTGATAACGCTACACGCGTCGTTCGGGTCAAAGGAACTTCCTTTTCTTCGAGCAAGTTTTATAACACCCTAGGCAGGGAACCTAATCGTTGTAGTGTAGTATTAGGGTAAGCCACGGGTATTGATATCGTTCTCTAGGGAATAGGAATGCTAGTGAGAAGTTACTACGCTAAGGTTGGGGTTGAGGAAGATTATTATTTTTTTTTATGTTTTTTAGAAATGGAAAGGTACTAATCTCGGGTTTGAATTTGGGGTTTGGTATTTCTACCGATTACTCTAATTATCTAATTATCTAATCTAATTTGATGGTAGTTTATGTCTAATTATTTGTGCGGCTTGTTGATAGTTAAAAATGTGTTTACTTAAGTTTTATTACTCCTTAATTATCTCCTATTGATGGTTGAATTGTCACGTCCTTATTCTTAATCGCGGTGTGTGTCTAAAGTCGTAGGGTATGCGTTTATCCCTAACTCTTTGAACTTACCAAGGGTCTCATACAAAATCTCTAGGATTTATACACTATAACTCTAAGGCACTCTTTGTATGATTTAGCCTACAACTACTAGGTGTCATAGTCTAAGGTTCACAAGATTAATCAAGCATTAACTACACAACGAATGACCTATCGCATTACTAGATCATTAACAAATAAGATAAGAGACAACCAATCAATATTCAATAATTAAGTTTCATAATCCCTAAGAAAACACACAAGTAAATTAGCCGGACATGGAGAACATGCAAGCATACACACAAATAATCAAAGACATAATTGTATTAATGAAGCAAAACACTTATCTTGGTGTAAGATAGGGTTTGGAACCCTAAAAATATCGCATAAGACACCTTGGTTCGTTTAGGTTTTTACTCCAAAAAGGCTACTCTCTAATACTGAAAAATTTGGATTATATATATAAGATTACATGCGACGGCCACCATATGATTTGTGACGCCGTCGGGTCGCCGTCATTAGGGTTTCGTCATGGCCATGTTAGTCTTGCGACGGCGTCACCTTGTGCTTGGACGCCCCTTCAGTCTCCTCGACGCCCTGGATCAAATCTAGGCCGTATGAGTTGCGACACGCCTACTCTTTTAAAGCTTGACACCGTCACTTGAAAATAAGAAATTTGACTTCTTTCCCGTCACAAAATGCTCGACCGCATGCCAGTAGTTACAAAGGACGCCAAGCATCTTTGTAAGCAGCCAGCTTGAGTGTCTCGATTTCTTGACTTTGGCCATTTTCTTTCTCGATATCCGCTTTTCGTCCAAATAAGTGCCATTACAGCAATTTGCCTTCAAGAGACCTAAAAAGTAAAAGGAACGATATTAAGTAATAACGGATACAAAAGTGATCAAATAAAGGCTTAAATGACCCCTCAAAAGGTACATTTTAAAACCTTATCAATTTTCAAAATTTTGAGTCCGATTTATTTTCAAACAATATTTTTCCATTTTGAGAACACAAATGGTATCATCCACTACTTGTCCAGCACAAAGATACTTTAGGTGGTGAACATCACAAGTGCTTTGTTGTTGTTGTTAGAGTGAAAGAAAACCATCATGGCGTGAGACCTCTGAAGTTGTATATGTCCAACTATCCATAGAGAGATCCAATTAAGTTTCGTTTCTTTTTTTCTGACCCAAGATATCGCTGCCCTTCCTATTAGCACCCAATCATCAACTTTGGAGGAATGTTCTCATAAACCATCTTATTTGCATACGTTAGTCAACACAGATAGACGATATATGGTGGTCGACAACACCCAAACAACAATCGACTAATAAAAGTCAATCCAACATATCAATCAGATCATATAAATGTATGGGAATAATGTAATACAAACTCGAATCATCTAATTGTAGCAATCATCTAGGCTCCTAGCCATTCAAAGTTGGTAAACACTTTTTCCTGTTAAGTATGTAGGATGATTAAATGAGCATGTTAGACAATATAGATTTGAAACATTCTACCCCTCAATCAATGACTCATTTTATGAAAAGTTTTTCAAAAAAATACTGAAATCATTGATTGAGTTTCCAAATTTTATGAAAACTCTGAATCTAATTGATTTCTAAGCAACTCATTTTCCACCATTTTGAACAACACAAACAAATATTCAACTAAAGAATTTTAGAAAGAAAACATTTGTGTATGAACAAATCCTTCACATGCTTTCCTCATTTTGATTTTGGATAAGTGCTCGATATTTATGAAAATAGTTTTAGCGCAACACTTTCCCTTTTTGAAACGTGGGTTGCATATCTGAAATAATAGCAAACCATGTTTAAGCGCGGGTTACAGTCTGAAATAACCGCAGATTTCATAGTTTGAGACATGTTTTGAAATGAATATTACACCTTCTGCTTGAACTTCATTTAATGTCCAGGCCATTATTGAATGATATTTTTAAGACCGTAGATGTTATCGATACCAGAAGACATGCCTTGAGAAACAATATTTTTGGAATTTCAAATTTTCTATTTTTATGGATTTTGTTGGTTTTATATTTCAGATTTTTATTTTCTGAATAATATTTACAAAGTAGATGATATAGTTTAATAAGATGATGATACAAGTATGGAGATAAGGATATCGCCCAGCACGCCTGAGAAGATAGAAATCATCATCTCTTGAACTTTCACCACCAAAGCTTTCGAGGCTCTTGAATCGTCTCCGAATCGGGTTAGGGAACATGTTTTATTATCAAGTGTAGGTCATTTCATTTGTAATAGGTCGATAATAATTATGGTTTATAAATGTTTGGTAATATTTCAATGCTCATGTAGTAAGCCCATGAGTCAGATGAAGGTTTTTCTAGAACCAAGTGGGAAACACCCCTACTTATGTGTTATAAATACCCTCTCCCTAGAAGGGAGAGGGTTGTTAATTCTAATTGCAATTATCATTTTTCATTAATCCTTCATTAGTTCCTTCCACTTTTCCTCACTCAAACACTTCTCTCTCTAGAATACATATTGTTGTGATAATATGGTGACCTAACAAGTGGTATCAAGAGCCAAAGGATAATTTAGGTTAATATTGATTAGATTTAAAGAAATCAAACTTAAAAACGTGTTTTAGATTGAAATTATGGACTTTTGGATCTAATACGTGTTTCTGCGAGTCATGGCGTTTCTCATGAGTTTTGGCGAGTTTGGCGAGTTAGTCATGAAGTTTAGCGAGTTTCTCATGAGTTTCTGCGAGTTTCTCCTTGCAGCTTAGCAGTTTCTCTTGAATTTCCGCGAGTTTGCGGTTTTAAGTTTCTCATTCCTCAATTTCCGACGTTTGCAGTTTTGGCGAGTTTCTCTGTCTCGAATTTATGTAGGTTTGCGCGGTTTGGCGAGTTTTCAGTATGAATTTCACGCAAGTTTCAGAGTTTTGGCAGTTTCTACTAAATTTCATGAAGTTTCCGCTTTGGCGAGCTTCTATGGGTGATTACGAGTTTACTTTTTGGCGAAGTTTTGTTTGCATTTCTCATGAAGCGGTAGTTTGGCGAGTTTCTTCTGCGAGTTTGCGTTCTCAAGCAGTTTCTTCTACAAGCTTGTCTCATGAGTTTTTGCTAGCAAGTTTGATTTGCAAGTTTGGTTTTCTTCTACTCATCTACCTAAGTCTAAACAACCTCAACCTTAATTATCCTTAATGATCAACATCAATCAACAAATATGTCTCAACCACCATCCTCTAACTACTTTCCTTATAATCAACAACAACTCACCACAACATCAACAATGGAATCAACAACAAGCAATTTATCAACAACAATTTAATCAACAATATACTCCACACCATCCTCAACAAGGTCCACAAAGAACGCCAATGGCTCCACAAATCCCTCAACAACAAACTTGGTTTTCTCAAATGTGCGGTCGTTACAAGTCAAGAATCGATTCATGAAGTCGGTTGGATACTCGCCTCCAATGCTTACACCGGAAATTATGTGCAATGGTCAAGTCGATTTCTAAGGTATATGGAACTCAAGAAACCTTATGGTAAGTATCTAAAAGTTAGGTGATATTAGTAGGACCGTTTCAAATGCCAACCTAAATCGTTCTGAGATCCTACTGTTCCAACGAGACCCGATACTATCACAATTGTTCCACTTAGTCGTTTAACACCAGAACAACTACTTCATCTTGAAGCCGATGAGCTTGCTATGCAACAAATACTTGGAATTCCTAATCCGATTTACAAAAGTATTGATGCACATAACCGCAGTGCTAAAGGAACAAATTCATCTTTTAATGGAAGCACCAACTGGACAGATCGACATGGAGTCTAAGCTATATCACAACTTTGATGTGTTTACCATTGAGCCTGGGAATCACTTGAATCATATTATCATCGTTTCACAAATGTGGTCAATGATTTGCATCGACATAAGATTGATCTTCCAACAATTGCTATTAACACTAAGTTTCTGAACTCATTAGGACCGGATTGGCATAAGTATGTTACGCTTGTTCACAAGTCAAGGATCTTCATGAAGTCAAGCATGGGTTATTGTATGATTATCTAAAACATCATCAATATGAAGTTATCAAAGATAAAGAAGCTCGTGGCACACATGGATTCCCTACACCACCAATTCGATCGATTGTTTCTCTTGGCACATGGTTATCCAACTCCTTACCCAAAGTCAAATCATGCTTTCGATCAACAACAACGTCACTTTAGTTATGCTCCACCTACACCTTCTCATCAACTCACACCCAAAGGAGATTCTAACACTGCATACTCTGCTCAAATCAATGATGATCAAGTTGATGCCTTTGAGGCATTAAATCATTGAATGGCCTTTATTGCTAAATCCTTCTCCAAGTTCTCTACTCATCAAACAATCGCCTTTCGTTCATCATCAAATCCCAAAAGTCACGCGAAGTATACAAGGTGGCAAAGTTGAGGTTCCGAAGAACTAGTGGTCGCCGTGATGATTACAAGTGGGTATTATGGTAATTCGAATGGTCAAACATCGGCAGGGGGATCGGGTAATACTTTCAAGAGAAATGTTCAAGTTGTGGAAACATGGAATTCACCGGCTTCAAGATCTACTATTCGCTGCTATAATTGCAAAAAGCAAGGACATCTTGCTAATGCTTGTCCCGAACCACGAACAAGAGGAGGAGATTACTATAAGCAAGTCATGCTGATGGCATACAAAGATGAAGCGGGAGGAGAACCTCGAAACTCAAAGAAGGTTTTATGGCATATACTCTCGATGATGAATATGAAGATTTGGAAGCAAATGTTGCGCTTGTTTTGATGGCAAATATGCAAGAACATCACATCACCAAACAGAATGGACCGTCTTATGACACAGACGGTCTATCTCAAAAATGACACCGTATATATGCCTCATAAATGCAATTGTGTCTGATCCACCGATGAGGCAAAATCTCTTCAACATGAATCATCATTTAATCATAATGAAGTTGATCAAATTAACCCCGTGGTTACATTTATTGACTTAAGTGATGATGAAAATAATGAGCATATTGATGAAGTGAAGCAATTCATGGTCCAGATTCGAATATCTCGACTTCATTATTTCTGCCATTTCAAGCTCAAACCGCAAAATGTAATGAGATAAACCATAACCTTAGGGTCTGAGATTACCTCCCTGTCACGAACTTGAGAGTTGTTGAAAACGAATAAATGATTTTGAAACAAAAACCACTCGAGAAACAAGTTTTTGAAGTGGTTCAAAATCTACGTTAACAACAAAAATCTTCAACATCAAATGCATGAAATTGTATACAAATAATGAAAAGATTTATAAAATTGAACAAGAAAAGTCTGAACTTCAGAAAAACATTGAAAATCTTCAAACGGAACTTTCAAATAGTAAACAAGATTTTTCAAAAGTCGTCAATTTTTTCTCAATTCAAGAAGAAATCTAAGAAACGCATTGATGATCAAATCGAGGAAATTCTTCGATTGGAACGACGGTTAAAAGATTTTGGTACTGTTGTATATAAGATTGGCCACTCAAGAAAACGATTGAAATGTCAACCTTACTCGAGTCCTCGATGACTCAAAACGTTTTGCTCTTGTATAATCACCCACGCTTTCTTCACACGGCTCCTCAAGGAAATGCCCAAATTGTATAGTGCTCAATGTCTTTTAGATCCAAGCATGCAACTTGTTGTATTTAATTGCGAGGAACAGGGGCACAAGATGATAGAAGTCGCTTAAACATGCGACAAAATGGAATTTTACCATATGATTACACAAGAGAAAATGCTTCTTACAATCTGAATGTCATTTCAACACCATCGTATAATCTTTCTCAAATAACTGAGGCATCTTGTGTGAAGGCCCCGCTCACGTGTTGCATAAATAAATGGTCCTTTATCGCCTCCTTGCAAAGCAACTCATTGCCAAAAACTCCCAAATCTTGTTTAGTATTACGATACTTTCAAACGTTTATGGAAGATATTTCATTTTTAGAAACGGTAATTGAGAAAAATTCCAGTTAAAAGCATCTAATTTTCAATCGCTATGCACGAGAGCAAAGACAAATGTTTCAAACCCAAATCTCACCTCATGTCGCACATTTGCGTCTGTGTGCAACACACTGGGAAAAGGAACTTCAACAAGAGGTGACTTCAATGATTGAAGCTTTTAACACACTTGAAAACTCTGTTTCACAAGAACAATGCAAAACCAAGATCTTCAAAATGCCTTTGATCAATTGTTAGAAGATGCTCTTTCTCTAATATTGTTTCGTGGTTATATATTGTGAATTTGCTTTCACAATGATACTGTGTTAACTGCTGAGAATCTCAATATGGTTCAAACGTTGGAAATGGACAATCAGATGTTAAGGCTTAAAATTGAGAAATTAAAAAGGGAACATGGAAAAATGTTTTCACAAAATGATGATGTCAAATCTAAACTTTCAATGGAGATTTCGCAACTAAACGAAGACTTCAATGGTGTCACTAAACAATTGAATCAACTTGCTTTTGAAAAATCACATGGATAAAGTTGTCTTTGGATCACGCGAATTTCAAAAGTCGAATTTCTTGATGATGAAAATGCATCGTTAAAATGCCAAATTTTCAAATATGAACAAGAGATTGCACAAGTCAAACAAGAATATAAAACGATTTTTGATTCTCTTAAAACTGCTCGCTTCAAGGGCCAAAAGAACTTGATCACCATGTTGAATACACTCGACAAATGTTGGGTGAACAAGGAAGATTAAATTCCATAATTCAAGATCAAAAACACATCATCATTGAGCTTAAAGAAAAGCTAGCTAAACAAGAATCTAGCAAGTCTAGTAACACAAAAGTGATTGCTCCCGCATGTATATAATTGATAAATCTCGGAAAACTAATTTGCTTTCTTCCACTTCTACAGAATAGTTGGCGCTTTACCAATGTTAGAAGATCCTGAGAATAAGAGACACCAAGAAAATACTAGGATCTCGCAACATAGAAGAGCACTCGTCCCCACACAAGAGAAGTTCATCTTAGGAAATCGAATAAAAATCATGTTGCATCTGCCTTAGATTCAAATTTGGCAACTTGTATTCTAATGTCAGGTAACAATGATAAGTCTTAAACGCTTCAAACGTTAATGCCTTGTGTTTTTTGTCGTGAAAAATATGATGTCCGGTAATCATGATAAAATGTGTTGCAAATCTCGCTAGCCCGTTTCTAAGAAATCTATAATTGGCCCTCCCCTAGGTCCCCAATAGTTGCAAAATCGAATTTAGGAAGGTGCATGTTGTAGTTTCCGAAATCATGTAGACACACCCATTGCCGCGAAAACATCTCCTAAGAAAGTGTACTCACCTAGTGCCTTCACTAAGACCAAAGTGAAACATATCGGTTATGGCAACAATGGCGCCTGCACCTCAAGTTTTAAATGGATTCCTAAATGCGCAAATGTAAACACTAACATAATGGAACCCACTAACTTTGGGTTCCATCATTTTATCATACCACCCTCGCTTGTCTACGCGGTGTTGCGTGATTCAACTCGCTCTATGGATTGTTGATAGCGGATGTACCCGCATATGACAGAAATCTAAAGTCGTTAGTAAACTTTGTTTCAAAGTTCATCGGTAATCGCAGATTCGGAATGATCATTTTGCCAAATAATGGGATATGGAGATTATGTCAATGGAAACATCGAGATCGGCCGGCTTATTATGTTGGAAGGTCTGGACACAATCTTTTTCTCAGCTTGACAACCGCGATGATGATTTGAAGTTTAAGTTTCGCCAAAACATGTAAGCTACGACGTGATTTGAAGGACATGATTTACTTCACCGCAATCGGAGCACAAATCTTTATAATGATTCCTATGTCCGATATGATTGCATCTTCACCAATTTGTCTTCTCTCCAAAGCAACTTCGACAATATCATGGTTATGGCAATAAAAGGCTTTCTCATTAACTTCAAAACCATGACCTAACTCGCTCGCCATAAGTTAGTTGATGGTCTTCCAAGGTTCCTGGACACCAAAGATCATTTATGTTTGGCTTGTGAACAAGGCAAGAGCAAGAGATCTAACTTTCCTTCAAAACCTGAACCAAGTTCTCAACATGTTATTTACTTGCTTCATATGGATTTATGTCGCCCCATGCGACAGCCAAAGTGTGAACGAAAACGATACATTCTGGTTATTGTTGATGATTATTCACGATGGACTTGGGTCTATTTTCTCCGAACTAAAGATCAAGCTCCATGTTGGAATCACTCCTAAACCTTATTCAAGCGTTAGTTACTCATATGTAATAGTTAGCTTATTATGGCCTTTATGTTTGTCATTAGCCTTAGGCTTATGTAGAAGGCCCATAAGCATAGGCCTAGCCCAATAAGGAAAGGAAGGGAACTAGGAGTGTTGCCCTAGCTTTCTCCTATAACAAATACCCCTTGTAAACCTTCATTTGAAGGTTGGTTGTTCAAGTCACTCTTTCACTCACCTCTACGCCAACCGCTTCATATTAAGCCATAATGTGTGTTTGGAATCTTGTCAACGCTTCTATCTTTCTATAAGCTTGTGGTAAAACTAGTGACCTAACAGTGGTATCAATCGCCAAATAGTTGGGTGTACTCATTTGTTTTTGAAGTTTTTGATTTTGGGTCTTACGCAGAAAGATAACGCGATTCTTTTTAGCCTCTTAAAAACTTGTTTTTACACTTTTAATCCAAGATTCTTGTACTTTCAACGTTTTAAGGTGTTAAAATACTTGTTTTGGCAAAAAGTTTCAAACTTTATGCGTGGATCATTGTTTTTGAACTAGTTTTTTATTCGTGGGTGTCATTCTACGCATAACTGCTTTGAGTGCTTTGATCATCAAGTTTCACACTTTTGTGTTATTTTGGTGTTATTAAAGCTATTTCATCACACAAAACTCTGGTTTAGAAACATCTTTGGGCAAAATCAAAATTACGAGTAATCCTACGCGGATTGAAACCCTAAAATTACGCGTAAGATTATCCTTGGTTTGATCTTCATTTTCGTGGTTTATTCCGTGTTTTCTTACTTGGATAAGTCTGAAAATATGTCAACTTTGGATATCTTTACACCGTGATAGTGTAAAAGATCATTTGGGAAAACCCTAAAATTACGCGCATAAGCTCAACTTTACGCCAGAAATCCTACGCCTAAGATTTTCTTACCTAAGCCTTGTCTTTACGATAAGTAAATCCTACGCCTAACTTTCTACGCCTAACTTTGTTGTCTACGATAACTTTAGCCTTTTTCTCCTTACGCGAAGCTAAAACCTACGCAGAACTCCTTATTGTTACGCAGAATTTTTGGTGTTTTTACGCATAAGTGCTACTTTGTTCTTGTTTTTCTACTCTAAGGATACTTCATCAACAAAGGTTCATTCGACTACAAAGATCCATTTTACCAACACAAGTTTATCAACATGTCACAACCACCATACTCTAACTATTTCCCTTACACTTATCCTCATCCTCAACGCCAACAACAACTAACTCCACAACATCAACAATGGAATCAACAACAAGCAATTTATCAACAACAATTTAACCAACAACATACTCCACAACTTGCTGCAAATCCACAACCTCAAATGGTTCAACCACCACAAAGTCTTCAAGCTCACCCATACACAAATGACTTTAATCAACATCCATCAAGGATCACTATGAGGGAACCCACTTGGTTTGCAAAGATGTTTGAAACTTTAAGCAACCAACAATCAATTCATGAGGCTGGATCACTTGATAGACCTCCAATGCTCACTCCAGAAACTACGATCAATGGGTGATAAGGTTCTTTAGATTTTGTGATCTAAAGAAGCCACATGGAAAGTTCTTAAAGAAGGTTATCTTGGAAGGTCCATTTGAGATGCCTACCGTCATTGTACCCGGAGATCCAAATGCCATTCCACCAAGAGATGAACAAACGAACATTGCTAATGCAGGCACTTGAATCCTCAAGAACTTCTACACTATGAAGCTGATGAGCTTGCAATGGAATATATCCTCCTAGGATTACCAAACCTAATTCTTCGTAGTGTTGATGCTCAAAAGACTGCAAAGAAAATGTGGGATCATATTCGTCGTCTTATGGAAGGATCAGCTCAATCGGGAAGATTTGGAATCCAAAATTTACTTGGCTTATGAACACTTCATGATTGAAACTAGAGAGACAGTCGAGTCCTATCATCACCGCCGGACATCATCAATGATTTGGATAAACACAACATCCACATGCCAAGAATTGCAGTGAATACTAAGTTCCTAAGTAGTCTTGGTCCCGAATGGGAGAAGTATGTCATTTTTCTCCCGCAGCTAAAAACATGCATCAGTCTACCTACGGATTGTTGTACGATTATTTGAAGCCTCATGAAAAGGAAGTTGATAGGGAAAGGATTCTCCGTGCTCAAATTGCTCCACCGACACATCCGAAAACTCAACAACTTGCCTTATATGCTCAACAAAAATTATTCTCCTCAACCAAAGAACTCAACCAACTGCTTCAAACACACCAAATGATCAATCACAACAACCTCAACAAAATCAATTGGTTCCTTACAACAAAAATGATCAAGCACTTCATAATGAGGAATCCGATCCGCTCAAGCATTGCAACAAGGATTTGCTATGATTGCTAATGCCTTTAGCCGTTATACCAACAAATCCAACAACCGTATTCGCTCCTCATCTAATACAAGGAATCAAGTTGTTGTAAACAATGGACGAGTTGAAGTTCGAATCGGTTATGGTCGCCGATGGGCGGTGGTCAAGGGTTTAATGCTGTGGGTAGGAATAACAATTGAGCTCAAGTGGTGGAACAGGGAAATGCTCAAAATGGGTTGAATGGTCTTCGATGCTACAACCGCAATGAGAAGGGACACCTGGCTAATGCATGCCCAAAGCCAAGGACTAAGGCAAGGCTTATTTCAAAGAGGCTCTTTTTTGGCTCTTAAGGATGAAGGCGGTGGAACTCTCACGCACAAAGAACGAGCTTTATGGCAAATGCCGACTGATGATGATATGGAGGACTTTGTGCCAATGCAACCGTTATGTTGATGGCTAATATGCATGAGTTACACATGAGTGACACAGGCCCAATGTATGACATCGATGGCTTGTCTCGGTACCGAACAAACCATATTTATCTCTCGATTCATATCTCCGCCAACATCTCAGATCCCAAGGCTCAATGTTCAAAATGAGTCATCCACATCTCATTCCGACGATTTTCAACTAGACCCAGTAGTTATATTTGACGATCAAGATGACCCAACCGTTTCTTGATAATCAAATTGACTTCGTGGTCATACTTGAGGATCTCCGTAATGATCATGTTGAGACTCACGTTGAACACGCCGAACCTTTGCCTCATCCAGATTTTGCTCGCTTAATACAAGACCAACAAACCATAGTGGAAGAATGTCGTGCCATTAATCGTGACTTGAAATGCAAAATGCACTGTTAACCAAGGATTTTGAATGTTTACAAAAGCAACTCAACTTTTTCAAAACTCAAGAAAACGTGAAAACGGTTTTGAAGCAGACTTTGCCAAATCTTATCAAAATGAAAAATATTTAGAAAGACAGATGCGTGATCTAGCCGCTTCGGAGAATGCTTTGTTGTGCAAATAGAACAATCAAACATGAACATAAAAAGCAAATTAACGCCTCACCTTGGAAAATCAAAAAGCTAATCGAAGTTGTTAACTTGTCAAAACAGCTCGCATACAAAAAGCATTCAACGAAACGAATAGATGATCATCTTGAAGAAATCATCGGCTTGCAAAACAAACTTAAAGAGTTTAAAACTGTTGTTTACAAACATGGCGAGTCGGTCACGACCATTGAAAAGTTTACTTTAAAACCCAATCCAAATGGATATGGACCGAATCTTGCCGATTACAAACCTAAGCTTTCAACAAAAGCATTCAAACCAAATCCCGAAGTTTCGGTAAGCGAATATAAAGTTGATAATTCTGTTATGAATGTTGTTGAATATCATCGTCAAGAGGAATTAGATGCATAAGACGAGAGTCGATCAAAATTAGAAAAAGTTGTTTACAACAAACCTTTTAACTATTCAAAAGCGGTCACTTTCGTCACACCAACGGATTCTTCTAACACACCAAGGGTTATCATCAAAACAACTGAGTCTTCTAATGTTAATCCCCAACCAGATTATGCACAAACTTATGGTCCTTTACCTTCCATCAGCGAAGTAAATTCAAAACCTGAAAATCGAAAAATTCTTAGATATTTTGACATTTTCATGGCCGACCTCAAAATTTTACAACATGAGATAGAATATCGTTCTGAAATCAAAATTGATCATTTTCAATCGCCCCTGGCGCGAGAACAAAGAGACATTTTTCAGAAAAATCTTTTACCTAATGTTAAAAATTTGAAAAATTGTGCATTAGCTTGGGAAAAGGATTTTCATAAGGAACTTGGAGAGATGAAGGTCGTTTTAGAAAACAAACATCTATTTCTAATACTAAACGTAAAAGAAACTGTTGAGAAAAGATGTTGATCGACTCTTGGAAGATGTCATCTGGGCTGATGTCCATAATGTTGTGCTATTGAATTATTTGTCATATGCATTTGATTATATCTCCGCTGATATCTGTTGAATCTGTGATAAATGTTGAGAACACCGATAATGTGCTTCGGACGAGTCCTTAAAAGTTGAAAACAAACGATTGTCAAACGAACTTTCAAATGCAATTCGTCGTCTTAATTGGTGTCAAAAAGATATTCACGATCAACAACTTGCTTTTTAACACAAAATCACCCAGCTATGCATAAAATCTTCTCGATCCTAAAATTGAGCAACCGGATGATCAAAACGTGTCTTTTAAGTGTCAAATCTCAAAATATGAACAAGAACCTTTAAAAGTTAAAAAGGAATATGGTGTCATATTTGATTTACTCAAAAAGACTCGTGATGAAGCATCAAATGAACTTGATCATTATCTTGCACACACTAAAGAAGTTATGCATTTTGCTGGAAATGTTCGGTCTGAAAATCAAGATCGATTCACACTATCATCAAGTTAAGAGAAATGTTAGGAAAGTATGAACAACTTCCGCCAACCATCATTAAGAGATTAGCCCCAGGAACACTTAGTACTCATGAACCTAGAATCTCTACTGCCAAATCACAAGTAGCTAACGTGCTTCCTTCTACTGAAACAGAATAGTTGAGCCTTTTCCAAACGCCCGCACTTCACGGCCTAGAGCACTCAATCAAGAATAGGAAGTTGCGACCCAAGAAAAGATCAATCAAGAATGCTAAAGTAGAAGAACACCCTAGGACTATGAATAAGACTCACGCTGCTTCCACTATAGATATTGCGCCTGCAAATGTAATAGAAATAGTGATGTAACGAATGCTAAACCGTTAAGTACTTTTGATATTCAGTCCGATGCACCTTGTGTTATTTGTCGTAAAAGTATGAATTCTGATTGTCATGATAAATGTGTTGCTAAAGCTATCATCTCTCGCTTAAGGAATCCTAAGAACCGGAATACCTCTAGGCCCACTAATCTTTCTAAGTCCGTGCTTGGTAGACCGCTCTCTTTAGATTCTAAGAAGAAACGATTGCTGCCCCTCAGAGCTCTTTTCACCTCCTAGGAATGTAGTACCACCTAGTGCATTCACTAAGACTAAAGCAAAGAGTAGTTATAGATGGCCGAAATGGATATATAACACACTAGGATTTAAGTGGATACCTAAAGCTATTGATGTTTGTATATCTACTATAATCGCTATGGAACCTCTAACATTTCGGTTCCAAATCTACTTCTATTCCATCCTGTCGTCGTCAGGTGTAATGCAGTGATACGTGATCATTCTCTGGATTGTTGATATGATACACAGCAATCTTAAATCAAGTTATCAAACTTTATTGCAAAGTTCATTGGCATGTCAGGTTCGAATGATCACTTCGCAGCTATCATGGGCTACGAGACTATGTCAATGGGAACATCGAAATTAGCAGGGTTTACTATGTGGAAGGCCTCGGTCATAATCTTTTCAAGAGGTCATTTTGTGATGGAGATTTGGAGGTTGCTTTCCGAGAGAAAACTTGTTTCATTCGTGATCTACAAGGAAATGACCTTATGTCCGGATCGCGTAATTCTAGTCTCTACACTATCTCTATGAAAGACATGGTTGCTTCATCTCCCATATGTTTACTTTCAAAGGCAACATCAACAAAATCCTCGCTATGGCACCGTCGTCTCTCACATCTAAACTTTCAAACCATCACCAACCTTGCTCGACACATACTAGTTGAAGGACTCCACTTTCGGTATTCTAAAGATCACCTTTGCTCAGCTTGTGAACAAGGCAAAAGCACTCGTGCTCATTTTTATTCAAAGGTGGAACACGTCTCAAAGATGTGCTTCATCTTCTTCACATGGATTTGTGTGGCCCGATGCGCGTGCAAACGATCAATGGCAAACGCTACATCTTAGTAATTGTTGATGACTATTCACGCTGGACTTGGGTCTACTTTCTTCCAAGCAAAGATCAAGCTCCACAAATGATCATCACCTTTCTCACGAAAATACAAGTTCAGCTACTTAAACACCGCTCGACTAATCGTAATGCAGATAAAGGCATGAATTTGTTAATCAAACTCTTCGTGAATTCTATGAGAAAGTGGGAATTCAAAGATCAAACATCTATTGCACGCATAACCGAACAAAACGGAGTTGTCGAAAGACGAAACCAACGTTAGTGGAAGCTGCAAGAACAATGTTAATCAATGCTAAACTTCCAGATACTTATGGGCGTAAGTCAGATCATTGCATGCTATACTCAAAACCGTTCTATGATTACAAACGCCACAACAAAACACCTTTCGAAATGTCCATAATGTAAAACGAATCTAAAACACTTTCATGTATTTGGATCTTTGCTATCCGAATAATGATCGTGATGACTTTGGAAAGCTCAAAGCCAAAGTCGACATTGAGTCTTTATCGGATACCGCGGATAATTCCAAAGGTTTCGAACCGAATCGCCGCACAAAACAGTGATGGAAACGATTCATGCTCATTTCGATGAACTTACGGAAATGGCTTCGAGTATAACAAACTTAGAACCCGGTCACAACCGCTTAAACTTCAAACCCCATCATCACCAACAAAGCCCCCCTTACTCGTCAACAAATGGAAAGGTTATTTGCTCCTGCCGTTGACGATATTGATGAACGTGCTCGTGTATCCGCCTGCTCACGCTCAACCCGATAATACTCTTATACCGATACACTGCTACAACAACTCATCTGGTGATGCACCTACACCGCTTGACTCCACCACAACAGTTGAACAAACCGCTTCCAACAATGATGATGAAACCGCTGATGATGTTCTCAATGAAGTACCCCCACCTGCAGATTTTGATCCAAATGCATTCTTTAACTCGTTTGCTAATGAGATCGCTGCACGGATGTCGCTGAATCTTCAACAAACCATTTGAATCCTCCGAATCTGCACAATGTATACCAACATCAACCCTCCACACATAGATGGACGAAAGACCATCCTCTGGGAAACATTATTGGCAACCCAATCAACCGCCGTTAAGACAACGCCTTCACACGACGGTGAACATTGCATTTATGCACTCACCGTCTGCCAATCTGAACCTAAAAACATCAAAGACGCAATGACAAAAGACAACCGGATTGAATCCATGCAAGAAGAACTCAACCAATTCAAACGTCTTGAAGTATGGGAACTGTTGAAAGACCAACAGGGTCTACGCCATTGGTCTAAAATGGATTTGGAAAACAAATTGATGCCGGGAAATGTTATCCGAATAAGCCACCGTGGCTAAGGGTTATCGCCAGAAGAGGGTATGACTTTGAAGAATCTTTTGTCTCGCTGCTCGCCTTGAGGCCGTTTCGGATATTTCTAGCGTCACGCCTGCCACAATATGACGGCCTATCGATGGATACAAACCGCGCTTGATTAAATTTATTTAAGATAATGATGAAGAATTTGAAATGTCTGATGGGTGAATCCACATTCTTTCTATCGCAAGTTCATCAATCACCCCGTGGTATTTTCTTGAGTCAATCCAAATATGCCCTTGAATTGTTAAAAAAATTTGGAATGAAAACCTCATGGACACCTATGCCACACCAATGGCTCATACCAAGAAGCTAGACGCCGATTTACATGGGAAATTGGTGGACCCTACAAAATACCGTAGTATTATTGGGTCTCTTATGTATCTAACAGCCTAGCATCTGATATTGTCTTTGCCGTATATCTATGCCCCGTATCGGCCGCACCAACCAAACCCACCTCTCGAGGCTAAAAGAATCCTCCGATACATAAAGGAACCATTAACTTGGGGATCCGGTCCGAAGGATTCTGGTTTTGAACTAATCGCTTTGACACCACGCAGGATGCTTAGACTCACGGAAAAGCACTGTGAGCTTTACAATTTCTTGGTGATAAACTGGTGTCATGGCAATCGAAGAAGCAGGATTGTACGTCGCCGTCCTCAACCGGCAGTAATATGTAGCCATGTCCGCATGTTGTGCTCAAGTCATCTGGATGAGAACACAACTCAAAGACTATGGTTACGTATTTGACAGAATCCCGATGTATCGCGACAATCGAGTGCCATTGCATCTCGTGTAACTCGGCCAAGACTGAAATCAAAGCACATCGATCTTCGATATCATTTCATCAAGGATCACGCGGAACGAGTAACCGTTGAATTATATTTTGTGGGTATAGAATACCAATTGGCAGATCTTCTCACCAAAGCCTTGTCTCCCCGCTAGGTTTAATGAGTTGGTCCACCGGATTGGTATGAGGTGTTTGACTCAAGAGGAATTGGATGACCTCTTAAAACAGTTTTAAAACCTCGCCAAACACCAAAATCTCTTTTGTAAATAAATTTTCAAAAACAAAATACAAAAATATAAAATCCGATAAAACAACAAAAATATTCTTCTATCTATTTTCTTTCAACATTGCAAGTACGTTTCTTCCTCAACACTATAATCTTTCAAAATTCAGTATTTTTTCGATCAAGTGTTGAGGGGAGAAATCAAAACTTTAACTGCTTCAAAACATCCGTGTAACTTGCATGTTATCATATCTCGGTTGTTTCTTTTAACAAATGGTGGTAAATTTTCCGGTACAATGACACTCCTCGGACTAAATTTATAACCTTTCATTATTTCTTAAGTCAAGGGGAGTGTCGTCAAAGTTTCTTTCTTAAAATCTTTGTTTGGTAACCAAAATGGAAGTTAAATGGCTTTGTTTGAAAAAGGAAAAGGTGGAGGGACCAAAACTGCCAAAATGTTAAAGTTATTTTAATAAAATACCTCCCTACCTAACATCACTTCACATTTATTACTCATAACCAAAAGACTAATACGCACTATAATCGCTTTGAAAAACTGCTTAAGATCATCAAATTGTAAGTTTTATGTATTCCCAACATGTTTTTAAACTATGGTTTCAAATCGTTTCAAAACTAACGTTAGATTTTTCACTATGAGTGATTTTGTGTTCTACGCATATGCGTATGAACACAATCTGTTGTGTGTTTTGGTAAAAAGAGTGTCAAAATGTTTTACTAACATCAATGAATATGTTTTCTTATACTCAAAACCCACCTAAACACAAATTGATGATTTGAAAATTAGGGTTTATGAGTCTAATTGGGTATTTTCAAATGTGAAGTGTTTTGGTATAAAAGATTGTTGGGTTATGGTCTTAAGTTGTTGAATTGATGATTTCCATTGTCATTAACCACCCAAAACACTAATTGGTGAACAATTTGTAATTAGGGTTTAAAGTTCATAATAATTGGTAATTTTTGATTCACAACGAATTAGTGTTATAACTTGGTCAAAGACTCTCACAACACTCTTAAACTACCGTGAAATAGTTTGTGCAAATCCTATGGAAGAATTCATACGCAGTAAATCATAACCCTTAGGGTTTTGACCTACGCTGTATGACTTTCTACGCTAACTGCTAAACAAGTGTTCTTGCCATGTTTGATATAATGAATGTTTGTGTTAATTTGATGATTTGATGAATTTATTTCGTGCTTTTGCTACTTTAAATATTCTAATCAAGGTCATTTGCAACTCTACGATAAGGATTACCCTACGCGGTAGTCAAGTTATGCGTATAATCCTAACGATAACTATTACGCGTAAGGTTCTACAATGGGACTACGCCATCCTCAGAAGAGATATGTGAAAAGTTGACCTCTACGCATAAGGTCTACTCTTACGAGTAAGCCTTACGCGTAAGGTATAAATACGCCCACGCGTAAGCTCCACGCATAAGGTCCCTTCCCACGCGTACTTTCTTACGCCGTAGTTAGGATCCTACGTAAGTTTTCGCTCACGCATATATCATCATCGCTACTTAACTTTGCCAAAACGCTAAGCCTCGGATTGACCTTCATAATGAATTGTTACGTGTACAAACTTGTAAATAAACTAATCATAACGTCACGAATCCAATAATGTCACTAATAAACTTAATCGTTTGATATGTTGTGAACAATAAGTGATAACATAAACTTTAAAACTTAAAGTTAACTAACTCACAAAACATTTCACGGCATCATTGGACTATTGAAACAAGTGACTTAGGACTCGTAACAATCATTGACACTGTACATTCAATAACTAGACAATAAGACCTTCTATTGACTAACACTATGTCTTTCGATATGTTGGTTCTTTTGGCTAATGTTATTTCAGATCACGACATGGTTGAATAAATGAATGTGGATGCATCGAAGTTCTTACCATTGTTTATATCTTTCCTCATGGTTATCCAAGAAAGATTGGAAAGAACAACCTTAGGTGACTTTGACACCCCTCACTTGCTCGAATCTTCTTGCTTGATTGCTGTGGATATCTCGGGAATCATCCCACCGTAACATGCTCTCACACTCTCGCCACGCTCCGAGGTCTACATTCAACAATTCCGATTCTATGCAGAGGATCACGGGTCAAAGTGCAGTGAATGTGACACTTAATCACAAACAAGTCACTATCACTCCCGCTGACTTACGGGTTGTTCTCATCATTCCCGACATCGCCCAACCAAATTCTTGCTACCCCTATCAAGAGACACCGAAATTCTTGATAGATATTGGTTATGATGAAGCTTCGTGAATAATTACTAAGCACTCTCACGTGGAGTTGAAGTATATTCCTCAACCATGGAGAACACTCTACATGATCATCACCAAATCGGTCTCTCGGTCGCGATAAAGGGCTATGAGCATCCCAAGCTCATGGAACTACAAATTTTCCGTCATTGATCAACAAGAAGGACATTGAAATCGGCAATCGATATGGGAAGACATGATGGTATTTCACAAGAAGCTTGGCTCCAAGATTCCCTATGTCAGATATACCAAACTGTTGATCCAGAGAGCACTTGGACTTCATCCCGACATCCCCATGAGGCTCAATAACCCAGATAATCACGACATATTGACTGAACCCATACTATCTCGGCGTAATCAAAGAATCGCCAACAAAGAAACAAGGTTCGGTTTTACCCGATCACCTTCTAACCACCAAATCAAAAAGCTTGAAACATATAAAAGGTATCGTTAAGCGTAAAGAAGGCAAAGTTGGTCATCTCGATGAAAATCTTCGGTACACCTACCGGAGACCGTAAGAGGAAGTGCTGGAAGTGTTACAAGTATCGATGATTTATAGGAAGCTTCCCAAAAGGAATCCTCCTCGTAAAGGATTGTTCCCTAAGGAAGTCTAACCTATTCCACACCTGAACCAAAAGAAAGCTTGTGGACGAAAGCTCTGAAGGTACGCACACGATGAAGAGATTACTTACTCGAATCTGCAACCGTAACACTCCTTCAAGAGCTAAACCTCCAAGTCCAATGCATGACAAAGAAAAGGAAAGACTCTCACTTGTACCGTATGATGAAAGCTCGATGATGAAGAAGAGAGCAATCGATATATCATATAAAGAAGAAGTTTCATATCGTTAGACACCTTCAAAAGGTCAAGAATTTGCTAAAGACCAAATGGGTGGTCCGGAGGATCAAGTGGTGTCTTTCCACTTCACCATCTCCCGATGCGGTTAATCAACCCGATAAGGAGCTCGGTGCCACCACTCTTGTGCAACAACAACAAAGCTTGTGGAGGATACTATCAATATGAGTTTGAGGAACCGAAACCGAGAAGTCCAAAAGATCAAGATGTTGATTATGATACGTTTCTTCTAGATAGTCCTCAACTCGATCAAAGGAAGAAACTCAACCTCCGGGATCCAGAGTCTCCTCATATCTCTTCATCATCGATTCTTCTTCTCACCTCACCACCACCACCATCAAAGAAGTCAACCAAATCATCATCCAAATCCGTGAAGAAACCATCTAAATCTTGGATTTCTCAAGCTCATGAACGGATTACCAAAGCTGCCAAACAAGTCGAAGAAAACGTGCTCAACAAAAGCTAAATTTCTTTGTCGATCATACAAAGATATGTATGACGAAAGATGATAAGAGGAGAAAGGAAGTTTGTTCAGAATTCATGAAAAGTCACCGTCAAGAGGAACCGAACGAAATGATCGAAGGCTACATAAAAGTACCTTCCGGAGTACGCCCTAAAGTCACAAAGGAGTTGTTCACCAAACAACTTTATCCAAATCTTATGCAGAACGCCAAGCAAACTATTCGATCAACGCCCTTAACCGTCACAATCAATCCAACCGATCCGATAGTTTTCTCGATTAATGAATTGGTGGCCAAGCTTGTTACACAAATGTCCGCGATGATCCGACATTTACTGATGAAGGAAAGTTGTTTCAAGCATTGCTGGACTACCAACTTCAAGAAGCTTGTAGATTTGAAGCTGAAAAGTCTAAACGCCCTAGAGACGATGAAGACAAGGATAAGGATAAAGACTCTGCACCTAAACGCCGTAAGCCCGGTGAATCTTCTTTGATGCAACCTCCTCCACAACGGGCTCTGCTCAACAAAAATCTCCTCCTCGCTCTTCTATGAAAACCTCGACGATTCCGAAGTTACCACCCGACTCGTAAAACCGATGATCACTTTGAGTATACGGGTGGTGACCATGAAGAGGTCCTTGAGCCCCTACAACAACCCACCTCTCCCAAACAAGTCGAAACCGTAATCATCATCTAGGCCTTCAAAAGAAGAAGAAGAAGACGCCTCAAACCGACGTCGATCATGGCTAGATGATCGATAAAACAAAGGAATTTGAATGGTTTGCTAATCTTGTTAACAACACTCCCTACCTTGAAGAAGGTCAGAATTGGTAGACGGTTCTACATTGGAGCATGCAAAAATTCTGCAAGAAAAGTTCCATGTGTAGAAAATGACGAAATCGGAAGCGAATCAAAAATGAAGCATTTCAACTTCTTAAAGACAGCTCGAAAGTGCCCTCGAGGTCGAATATCACCTTGAAAACATTGCTCGAGCTATGTCTAACAACATGGATTGGCTCAACCCGGCAGCAAACATTGACTTCACACAAAGGGACAACCCTCCATACTACAACGATTGGACCAAACCTCTACCAACACTTGGACAAACAAATGAACCAAGGATCCCTTCGTGATACTTCAACAGAAAGACCGGATTTTCTTCTACACGGTGACGATGATTCAAGAAAATATGCTAC